>VZZY01016930.1:40475-172762 GCA_013400335.1 Eurystomus gularis
TTTTTTTTTTTTTTTCTTTTTTAATTTCTTTTTTTCTTTTTAGTGCCCATAATACCACAAAATCAGGCTTGACTTCCCCATTTGGTACTAGCTGAACTAGGTTTCGTATCTTTTTTTCCTACACAGTTGTCCAGCTTCAACATGAAACATGATGGATATCCAGACCTAGAACATCAGGCAGGCTTGTGGATTAGGGTCAAAGATGGTACATGTGGAATTTAATCCCTTCAGGATGATAAAAGCAAACTGACTGAAAACTAACGTTTCCTGAGCAGCTGTGGCAAGCTCAGGGCTGTCAGACACTATTGGGTAGCACCACAACGTAAAGGAATGAGGAGGGATTACATTACATTCAGTGCTCCATGTTTCAGCCTCTTTTCCATTTTTTTTCCCCCCACTGAATGTGGGCAGTGTTTGATCGGCCTGTCCAAGGTGATTAAGTCAACTCTAAGTGTTTAAAGAATTTGCATACCTAACTTTGCATTTATAAAGTCTTCTTTGGCTGCAAAAGCCAGTGTAGCCCACGTACCACAGTGCCTAGCTTGCAGGAAGATAAATTTGCTGCTATGAATACACAGTAATTTACCTCTCCTCTAACCCCTGTTGCAAAGGGTTGATCCTAATCTCTCCCTGAAAAGTCATGAGGTCACTGACTGTCTTCATTTCTGGCTGAATCCTGTGGGGATTAATCATTCTCAGCATTTTGCAGGTTTCAGTTCTTAATGAGTGGGCATTTACAGAAACTGAGCCTGCTCTGGCTGAAAACAGGGGCAAAATTCAAGTCAAATAATGGTGCAGAGTGAAACCAAAGAGATACTACATTCTCCGTTCATTACTTTCTGCACCGTAATTGCTGAAGAGGTCATTTTCCTTGTTACTACATTCTTTTTACCATTGTAAGACAGATGCTGTAATAGCTAATGTGGCCTTTGGTTTATTAGCTCCCATGAGACTCTTTATTTTCTTTATACTTTAATTCTCTATCTCATTGTTTACTTGAAGAAAGGACTAGCAAGGAGGTGAGACCCCAATAATTTTTTTTACGTGCTTTCCGACTTTCTCTATGCAAAATATTTGTTAAAGATATTTATTAGCCACCCTAAATAACATTCTAACCAAGCATTTGGATCATTTCAGTAACTAATGTTTATTTTTATAAGCCATAGTTTAATTTGACACTTTGCATAATGCATGCAATAAGGGTGCCATGTTTGATGGATAAATGCCTAGAAAAAAATCATATTGCCTAATAAATAATGTTGTATTTAGATATCCCACTCATTTATAGCAAACGCCATGGTTCATTAACTGTGCTAACTAGTGGCTTTTTTATAACCGTGCATAAATAATATGAAGCATTTTTGAAAAATGCCCCTTTGAAACTACAGAATATTGCCCCTTTGCTGTTATAGATTATTAATATCCCCTCTGTGGTGGGCAAGTTGCCAGTGCAGCTTAAACATGTATTAGAACGTATCTTCACAGAGCAAACCTTTGCCTTGTCTCTTGGGAGGAAAATTGTTGAGGCTGAAGTGGTTCTGTGCAAAAAGGGAATCAATAGACCAGAACATTTGTAAAGGTGCAAATCTGAATTTATGTAGGCAATATGCTTGCTCTCAGGGTTATCCAGGTAGCAATGACTTGGAACTTGCTTGTGTCTCTGGACTGCCTCGCTCACACTGCCTACCACCCAGCATGGGATCACACAATCTTGTCTTCTGCACAGTTTCTGGGGCTGAGAGCTAATCAGGATTGTATCAGTAGGCTTAATTTATAGTTAACGCCAGCCTTACTGTTCTCTCTGAGTGCAGCAGTTAATACCCTGCTTTACCAAAGGTTACTTGAGCACTATTTATTTAGACAAAGCATGCCTTTAATAATGTGTGTTTAAGAAAGACTGTATACTGGGTTACTGGTACTGGTGATCCACATGTAGACTTATTTTCTTCTTACTTCTCAAAAGCTGGTAATATTTGGGTAACGCTCTTCATAAAACTGTCCACCTATCCCTATTTCAGGTAGCATACCTTTTAAAGTTCTTTTCCCTTCCCATTTCTCCTCACCTTTTTTATTTCTCAGCAGGTTTCAAGCTGAATTTAGATGTAGCCTCTTCCATTACCCTTTGGTGTTTAGTGGGAAATTGCTTACCTAGGTTCAGTGTGACACTTTACTGTTTCATTTTCCAGTGTTGTGTTTCAAATCTAGGCTTACTAGACCATCCTTTGGAAAACAGATCAGTTGAACTGGGCTATGACTTATCCTCACTAATGAAAACATGCACTTCTTAGCAGAGCTGTGTTCTTAATTATGTCTTTGCTATCCTGTATCTAACAGTCTCAATTTGCCTATGCTACAGAATCTAGTGAAAGATTTTTAAAGTCTTCAGAATTTGGATTTACTATTTTTACTGTGCTAAATTCAGCATTTCCCTCTTTCAGATTCTTTCATTTGCTCTTTCCTTTTCTTTCATTTCCCTTATATGCTGTTCCTCATCCACTTCAGGCAGTTTGTCTCGTATTTCTGTTCTCCTGTCGTCTAATCTTCTGTTTAACTTCAAGCTGACTCTCTTTTGTGTTCACTCTGTAGCCTATTAACATTGCTACCTTGTTCGGATATTCTATCCAAATGAGAATATCATACTACCTCCTACACCCCTTCCTTCCCTGTATCTGCTCTCAACATTCACTCCTATGCAAAGGACACAGGCCTTACCATAATCATGATTATAGCAACATGGCTAGAACGGCATTTTATATAGCTCTGCTCAATGATCCACTTTAATTCAATAGCTTTTTTGTTGCAATGATTTAGTTGGGATCTGTGGAGAATGGGAAAGGGAGGGGAATGTGTATTTTCAAGAGCTCTTATTAATAGAAGAAGGGCAGGTCAGCCCTCTATCTGATACCTTCTCAGTGGAGAAAATATTAGTCCATTGAGCCAAAAGGGAGTGGAAGACATCATGGTCTACAGCACAGAAAACAGCTGGGAACAAGTTTGTTTCTCAGCCTCAGTTCCACAATTTGAAGCACGGGTGCAAAAGTTTAGTCGTGGTTCACTCACTGCCTGTAGTGGCTAGATTACCTGCTTCCCTGCAAGCTACCCCAAATATACACACCTTTCTGCATTCACAGGGACAGTATTTTTTCCTCTGGCCTACAACCTGTGGTAGGTCTCACTTGTTTTCTATTGCTGCTGTTACTCTAGGTTAATTATATCCCACTCAGGGTAACTCCTTCAGATTATATCTTTATGCAGCATTGTGTATTTACACCCTCGTTATGTTTTTAATAATGCATTTCATTACAGATGGCAATTGATGGTTTTCATTACTGAACAAACTGTTAATTTACTGCTAATGCTGTTTTAATTGTTGGCTTAGTTTGATTTCCTTGCTTTAATTCTTTCCATCTGTGAGGGAAAAAGTCTTTGTCTGTATTTGTGGATCTGCAAATTTTAGATTAAAATTTTAAATTTCTCTCAGGGGGCTTTTAAGAAAATTATTGCTGATTTTCTTAGTAATAAGTTTCTATCCTGCGCTTTTTTAGCATGTATTTGATCTGTCAAAAATAGCTTATGGCTCACTGAAGATCTTAGGATAGGGCAGCAGTGCTGGTAATGCTATGTGTCCATAAACACGGGGTTTCAAACTCATATCCTTACTCATTACTCATTACTCATTACTCATTAATCATACCCTATGCACAAGACTAACTTGAAGATACTGAATATGATGCCTATATAGTATCTATTCTAGAGTTCATCTTTCAGAAAATGTAAAAGTTTGTAGAGACTACACTGTATTTGCCATAAAATAGTGTCTCCAGTATTTTTTTTATTATTATTATAGAGAACACACATAAATGCAGTATCTTCTTTGTGGTTCTGCCTTCTATGTTTTTTATTGAGGGGAAACTGGAGGAGAGAAAGTTAATTTAGATCACCTTTCAGAACTGTTCTGCTGGCCAGAGTTTTAAGGTGTGTATTAGTCTTTTGTCAAGGAGGCAATGAGTTCTTCTACATGTAATGTAAAGGGGCTGTTAACAAGATTAATGCTAATGTTGCCCTCCCTTAACGCTGAAAGGCTGCAATATTTGGCCATAGTTGAAGCTGCTAATGTAGTTTGAATCCTATTTCTGGTCTATCATATAGCAACTCATGCGTGTTCATGGGATTTGATTTTCCAGTGCTCTAAGCCAATTTTATGTTAGTTTATTTGTGTTGATTTCTGGCAAGTTGCATATGCTTTATTCCTCTCTGTCAGTTACATGCTGTAAAACAAAAATATCAAGAATAAAATTATAACAGATATAGCAAAAAAAAAAAAGGGAAAGCAGTTTTTAGTCATTGTGAGGCAAGGGTCAGTTTTTGTGTTTGGGACTAAGTAGCTTCTTTCCATGTTTGTGTAGTGGCACTTAATCCCAGTGCAGAGTCATGTGAGAGAATTTGTTTCCTCTCGAATTTTAATGGGATCTAATAAAACTTAAGGGTAAACTAACAAAGCACAAACCTGTCTAGAAATAAATAATAATCCTTAGTCATTCTAAGTAGGGTAGGCACACTAAGGTAGAGGGCTAATAGCAGAAGGGGGGCTTAACCACTTTCGCAATACCTAACCCAGGAAGGTATATGTGGAGGTAAAAAAGAGGGGTGGCATCTGAGACCTGAGAGGAAATCTTCTAGGCTAGGAACATGTGTGGACCAAAGCCTTGATCTGTATTATGCAGATGCTTATTGGTCTTAAGATCTAGACAGTTGTAATGACTCTAATGTGTGGAGGTATTTTGGCATGAGTTGTATTTATTACACCACAACATAAACCAATACATTAAAAAAAGGAAAAAATTTTTAAAACTAACAATATTCTTTACTAAAGCGATGACAAAATACTATACCTGGTTGAATGGATAGAAATATATATACATGACTGAAATGTATTCAAAATTTAGTTTTAACATTGTTTTGCCAATTACCCAGCCCAGCACAGAAAATGCCACCACCACAAGGAGGCAGATGCGTAAGCAGATATAGATTTTATTATCTATCCCCATGGGGCACAGAAAGGACACTACAGGGCTGGCAGTAGAAGAGAGAAACTCACTCACTGCAGGTGATATAACAAAAGGAAAAACGAACTTAACTACAAACTCAATAATAGAA
The DNA here is from genome assembly GCA_013400335.1 of Eurystomus gularis. NCBI lineage: Eukaryota > Metazoa > Chordata > Aves > Coraciiformes > Coraciidae > Eurystomus > Eurystomus gularis. Next base: position 45,633 of record VZZY01016930.1, read on the forward strand.
GGGAAAAGAAACCAGGNCTGTCCAATATACTCGTTCTGTCCTGCCATTGCTGGGAAATTCTGGTTGCAGCGAGCAGTTGGGGGGGGCCTCAGGGAAAAACCCTGCGTGGTGCGTCCACTCGCAGGTCGGCTTTTTCCCCAGTTCTCTACAAGCAAGGCCAGCTTTTATATTGTTAGATAAACAATTCAAGGCAATCCTCAAAACTAACTTCAAAAGCGGGACACCTGCTATTTTTCCTCCTTGTTGGGTTCTGTCCAAGGTTGGCCAAGCCTGGGAAGAAACTCCTTCCCAGAGGAGGCACCTCTATCTGTTTTGGTCTATTCTCATGGCTAATCAACTAATTTCCCAGCAGAGAAAAATCCTCTGCTGGTTTCAGCATACTGTCTGGTTGTGAGTTTCATCCATACGTCAACTTTAATTCAGGGCCTATTGCTCAGGCCCTAGCACTTCAAAGATAAGTAGGGTATGTGTAGCTATTTAAAGTATGCTAGCACAATCAGACATGTATTTCCAGCAGTCCTGGTGGCCTGCAAAAATGAAAGCATATCAGAACTATCATGTAGGTTTATATGCTGCCAAACAACTGATTTCACCCTACCGTTCTGGTCCACCCTATCTAGGGTGCCTTAGCTTTCCTAGCTCAGTGCTGTTCCTCTGCTTCACTTGTCTTTCTGCAGAAGGTTGTCCTAAAATATCCAGAGGATGAAGCAATGCTTTACTGGAGAATCCTCTTGAAGTCCTTCTAACTTGCAAAATGAAATATGAGAGCTATGTTTTTCACAGGGTAGGAGGAGGAAGTACGTCCATTCTGAAACAAAAAGGCTGTTTCTGCCCTACCTACCCTTTCTGCAACTATGGTCCCTCCAGGGAAGTTATGGAAGTGCTGTCTGCTTAACTGGTTGACTTCACTTCTCCAGGGGTGGGGAGCATCAGATAGTGACTGTCATGTGCCTGCAGAGTCCTACAGGAGAGGCAGTCCTGTTAAAGAGGGAGGAAAAAGAGCTTCTTGTACTTCCTGCACCAGCCCTGGCCAGCTGTTCTTTTTATAGAAGTGGGCAAGCAAGGAGAGCAGGTGGCCAGAGGAGCCTCTCAGCCTTCCATGACCATTAAAAATAGGCATCTCTCAGTGACTCAGCTTATTCACTGGAAAAGCTAAATGCCACCACCCTGGGAAAGGCATCCTTTAGGTGGTGTGTTTTTTTACTGGTGTTAATAGCTATTATCACTGCTGTAGGGATGTCTATCTAAAAAACGTGTTAAAAGTTGTGCCCTTCATATCCTTGAGCACGTATGGACTGAGCTGATGGACCGAATAAGACTGAACCTCTATTCTGCTTAAGAAACACTGGAAATACTTTGAGACACTGATGATGTTTCAGAGAGCATAAAAGCAACACTGGAATTTTGCAAAATGTAGCTCCCTCTGGTGATAAGCATTAAAATAGGTACTAGTGGGCAAAAAGATGTAAAATTCTTACTCTACCAATCTCTATTTTAGAAGCTATTTGATTACAGCAGCAAAGGCTCGTTTCAAAGTGCAAGTTTGATATATTTTATGCAGAACTATTTGTAGTGTCTCTTAAAATCTGCAAAATCTGCCAAATTTTTTTGGCTTTCAATCATAGTGGTGATAGTTCTTCAAAATTAGCATGCAGTTTAGAAACTTGATATCTCATCCACTGATTTTGTCATTTTGTTAAAATTTTGGGAAATAATCTACCTAGATAATGAAATCCTCTTTATAGGATTTCCTAAATAGTTTACAGTGAATATTGAAGAATATATCTGATAGAGTGATGTGATTATACAAAAGATACACCAAAAGTAGTAGAAAAAAAATTAGTTGGTAGATTTTGTTTGCTTTTATGGGTGTCCAAGTTAAAGTTTCTACATTACAGCAATACTGAGCTTTTGGAATAAATAATACTGGATTTGTTACACTTCTGGTATATCATTGGCATCAGCTATGCAAAATGGTATAGTTTCATTCTTGGCATCATAACTGCGATAAAGTGTTGTGGTTTAAGTCCCACATGATCAAGCTTGTGATGGTATTGTGTTTGAGGATTTGTGTTGTCTCAACATAGACATCTCAGATATATCAAACTATGTCTATTTCTCTCCATCAGGGAACTGAGGATGACTAGTTCCAGTGCAGATGTCTATGGTGCATGTGCTTAAATGTCAGAGACATTAATTTTGTCCAAGTAAGCTATATCCAACCTTACAGAGAACGACTTACACTGAATATGGAACCGATACCCTATTTGTTTTGGTTGTGCCTGAAAAATTCTTACAGTAGCTAGGTTAGTGATTGTCTTTGCCCATTTTATTGGCTTCTAGTGCCTGTCTTTTTACTTTCTAAGTGTAGCATGGTACAATATCTATTTTAAGGGAGAGAGGTATTTTCTTTTCTCGTATGAAAATAATTTGTGGTGGATTTTCTATACAGTAAAAGGCAAAAGCATACCTTTTCTAGTAAGGAGTTGTGCTGTTTACTTCAAATAAGCAAGTAAGTTATTTAAAATATGAAAAACATGTCCACATTGTATAACTGTCCCGATTGAAATGTGGGATTTATTATATTACCTGTATAATTTCCTTTGACATCTATGCATATTGAAGAAGTAGTCGGTTTATCCTTATAAGAGAAATATTATCGTGGAACTTAAATAATGCATGATTAGATGACTACAGTATTTCTGAGTTGTGACAAAGCCACTCCTTATTCTCTTCAGGTCATTTATTATAAGTACAGTGTCCATTTTTTTCCTGTATGTGGTTGGGTCAGAAATGCTGTGAAACAATCTTTCAGGTACTGTAATAGTTGTTCATTTTGTTACCAGAGGGAAGATGTCTACAAACATTAGAAGATAAAAATGTGGGTATAGGGGTAACATGAGTAGATTTCAGTCTCAAAGTTGTAGTTGGCTTTAAGTAAAGGCTCAATTGCAAGACTTTTTCTTTTTTCTAGTGAACTGTTCTTACTTGAATGAAGTTCTTTTATTTGTAGGTTGGTTTGTATTTTTTTGTTCTTGAGCAGGATTTTCTTTATATTATTTGTAAGGTAGTGATAGGACATGCATCACATCAAATTAAACACACTCATCTTAGGAGGCTTATGCTCTCTCACTTTAATTTTATTTTTCTATTTGAAGATTCTTTCTGCCTTCTGATGACTGCCCGCCGTCTAACAGGCTACTAACAGAGGTCATAGACAAGAGTTGTAATGTTTTGAGTGTAGCCTCCTCAGTGGGGTTGTGATATTAAAGTTATAGTCTATCTCCAAGAAGACCATTATCATTATAAAGTAACACACATCATTAAAGAGAAGCTCCACGAAGACCATTATCGTTATGTGGTAACACATCATTAGACAGTATCTTTAGCTGCACAGCCCGTTGAGGAGGGTACAGTCATAACATGACAGCTCTCTAGAGTGACATAAGTCAGTCTGACCATTTATTTCAGCAGGGGTTACTTATGTCTCAGTGATTCCCCTTGGCATCCTTTCTTAGCTACCAGTTGTTAAATAGAAGGAGGTGCTCTAGGATAAGCCCCAGGTCTCTTTGAAAAAGAAAATTCCCACTGGAGTTGGAGTACTCCTTTCAGCAGAATCACTGCTTGGTTGCAAAGGGTTCAGACCTGTTACCTCTGTGCTAAGGTGACCAGCCACAAGTGGAAATACATCAGGTGCTTTCACATTGCTTATGAATTTCAGAAGGGGTATGAACTATGATGGAAACTAGGTATGAGCATATGAACCTACAGTTACAAAGCAAACCTGTTTCTCAGTATAATCAAGACACTTTGTTGTCTTATTTATGCCATAAGGTAATAAAAGTAACTGAGTTATGCAAACTTACAGTAGGCTGGGGAGAAAACTAGATGCATACTACCTGTACAAATTATGTAGTCGTGCTGAAATATGGAAGTGTAGAAATGTCACACCTATACTTCAGGAATCAAATTAAAACACACTTAGACTTCCCTTTTGAATATATAATCCTGTCCTCTTCTCATTAGGTATACTGAATCAACATTAAGTTCACTGCTTATCATAGACACAGGAAGCATTTCTCTTATCAATCTATATTCATGACCATTGTCATTATACTATATTCATAAGATATGCGTTAGGTATTATTTTGCACTAATGTGCTGTTCTTCATTAAAACAATGTACTTCATACTCTTAAAATACATTCTTTTGTTTTGTGTTCTTTCAGAAATTGTAATATGTAAAACATCTTTAACTACTCTGTTATGAGAAAACATTTTTATAAATGGACACTAATTTTCTGCCGACTTTCTTGATAAGGAATTAAAAGACTTTAAGAATGAAAGGTGCATTTGTTCAGAGAAGAAAATCTAGGAACATTCCAAATTTCTGTTCCGTAATATGTTTTTGAGAGCCAGTAGAGGGTGCATTTTCCACAGTGTTTTTCACAGCACAGTTTAATTGCAATTCCAGTTAAGTACATGAATAGAACTAGTCTGTAATAAATATATTATTTTAGAATTAACTTTCAGGAAAGCACAGCAAAATCAGTCCATAGGATGACCAGGCCATCCCTTTTCAATGTTTCCATCTTAATTTTACAGTAATAAACAACCAATTGAAATATTTGAGAAATTTGTCTTCTCATGGCTTGAATGTGCTTATGCTTCACTTGGGAAAAAAAATGGTTTGATGGCTAAGTCCAGAGAGTGGTAGTGAATAGAGTTAAATCCAGTTGGTGGCCAGTCACAACTGGTGTTCCCCAGGGCTCCATATTGAGACCAGTCTTGTTTAATATCTTTACCAGTTATCTGGATGAGGGGATTGAGGGCACCCTCAGTAAGTTTGCTGATGACACCAAGTTGGGCTGATGTGTTGAAGGTAAGGAGGCTTTATAGAGGGATCCATGCTGGATTTATGGGCTGAGGCCAAGGGTATGGGGTTCAACAAGGCCAAGTGCCAGCTCCTGCCCTTGGGTCACAACCCCCTGCAATGCTACAGGCTTGAGGAAATGTGGCTGGAAAGCTGTCCAATGGAAAATGACCTGGGGGGGCTGGTTGACAGCTAACTGAATATGAGCCAGCAGTGTATCCATATGGCCAAGAAGGCCAACAGCATCCTGGCTTGTGTCAGCAATAGTGTGGCCAGCAGGACTAGGGAAGTGATTGTCCCCCTGTATTCAGCGCTGGTGAGGCTGCACGTTAGATCTTATGAGGAGTGACTGAGGAAACTGAGGTTGTTTAGCCTGGATAAAAGAAGGCTCAGGGGAGACCTTAACCTGAAAGGACATTATAGCAAGATGGCAGTCAGTCTGTTCTCCCATGTAGCAAGCTATAGGACAAGAGGAAATAGCCTCAAGTTGTGGCAGGGGAGGTTTAGTTTGGATATTAGGAAAAATTTCTTCACAGAAAGGATTATACAGCTTTGGAACTGGCTGCCCAGGGCAGTGGAAGAGTCAACATTCCTGGAATTATTTAAAAGACATGGGGACGTGGTGCCTGGATACATGGTTTAGTGATGAACTGGCAGTGCTAACAGTTGGACTTGATAATCTTGAAGGTCTCTTCCAACCGGAATGATTCTATGATATTTTCTGTTCTTCTTTTACTCTTTTTGCAACCAATGGCTTAAAATGGTTTACACTTATAACATGGCCTGAATACTCAAGCATAACATTCCCAACACCACCACTTTAGCAGCTTTGCAATATATATGAATAGTGAATAGGACTGAATAAGTTTCTTCCTTATATAAAACGAATCTCTTGGTAACATTTAGTGTGTAGATTAAAACACAAATGTCTCAGTCAGCTTTACATACAATGTGACATTTTCCCTCCCATTTAGAGTGTCAAAATTGAGAAAAAGTTCACAATCAGGATGTGGTAAGTATGCTGCAACATATAGTGGAATATGGAAGAGTCTCTGAAAACATACAAGCTACATGATCTTCATACCAACCCCAAGTACCACATTGAACAGAGAACATGTGATGGCAAGCCAGCTGAGGGAGAAATCTTTCCACATGTACAATTATTTATTCCTGACTACAGTTTTACCTCCTGGGAGCCCTGTGGTCTATGGAGCCACTGTTCATTTTCAAAAATATCAAACAAAAAAGTTTCAGCAACAAATTTCAGACTTCCTTTCGATTTTTTTTTGCAATCTGCCTTTCAGATTTTGCATAATTATAAGGAATAATTAGTACTCCTATTTCTCTGTGTCTTCCAAGACAGTAGCATACTTCAAGGGTTGGCATGTATTCCTCTTCCACAGCAGATTAAAATAAGGTCATATTAGCTGCACAGTGTAATGTGTCTCTCTGCATCCATTGCACAAATCCTGGGGCCTTGAAATGTAAGCATCTTTAAATGAAACAGTCCTTAAACAGCTTACTTCTCCTTCCTTAAAAGACATCTAGCAGAATACCTTTTTCCCCCCCAGATTAGTGCTGCTAAGGAAGCCCTGAGAACATCAGTGAAAAGCCAGCGCAGACAATGAGACTGTCTTTATGGAAGTCATTCCCATGTCCTTACAGCAAATGAGAGGTCCTTGCTGCACTCAGCAAAGATGAGGCACATTTACTCTGCATGGGAGATCTTCTCACCTCTGAAGCCATAAATAGGGGTATAGTATTAGACTAATATGCATCTGTCTCACTGTGTGTATAATGTCTCTCTGTAATGGTTCCATTTTCTAGATGACACTTACTTAACTCTATTTTGAGTAGCAAACATGCTCCAGAGGTCATTCAGAAAGTAACTTTCAGAGACGGTCACTCCTAATGTGTTTTCTCCTGACTATATAGTCGTAACATATTTCTGTGCTTGCTCTTTCTTCTTATTCACTTGAGAGTTTTTAAGAATGTAATCTTTTGGAGTGACTATATTTTTCAACATAGAAATAGAAAGTTTAGGACTCCCAATGTCATTTAATACAATTTGTAATATAATTAATTCTTTCTGGTAAATCCCAAAGGTACTATATTCTCTTACAATATAATTCTCTTAATCTCTGATTAAACTGATAATTTCTGATGTATGTCTGAAGATTTAGTGTTACTGACAAATTCTGTGATGTTGATAAGAACAGCTTTAATTTAAGGAATGAGAGGAGAAATTCAGCAGTGACTGCGTAATCTCTGCCTCTACTTTAGGATGCAAGAAGAGAAAATGGGTGTAAGAGATAAAATAAAATGAAAGTGCTAAATTCACTAGATCAGTAGCTGGATAAATAGAACAGAGAGTTAGAGTGCTCTGCCTATTTCTTCTAGAAAACTGAGTCAGAAAAACTTACCAGAAATATCTTCTGATCAAAGCCTGAAAAACAAAAGGCTAAAACTAAAACTTGGGATGTAAGATTTCAGATGGGATCAGAAGGATGAGGTCAACTTTGTGTTGAAGGACTGTTATGTCCGTACTGAGTGAACTAGTGAATGGGACGTGCTGGGCGTGGGAGGTTGTCTTGCCCAGATATCTGTGCCCTTCTAGGTCCAGTGCATTCTTGGTTGGTGTCTGGTCCTCAGGAGGTAGGCAGTAAAGGAAGGAGTGCAAAGTAAAAGACAAAAATACTTAAGTAATGAGGCTTCATTAATTCTGCTGGTCAGGGAGCAGGTTATTTTTCTTGGTAAAAACCAGCCAAGGGTTATTGTCTAGCTGACTTGCGTTTTTAAGTGACCCAAGAAGAGATTTTAGTTCTGACAGCCAGAAAAAGTCAGATTTGCCCCAGTTGTATTGTGTGGCAGGGATATCTTTGGTGAAAATAAAAATATGGTATGTGATGCGCCATTAAGGAAGAAAGATATAAAGAAATGTGTTGGAGTAAAAAATTACATTCTTACTGCTTGTGAAGTAGTAGGAAGGATGAATAAAACAGAATCTCTGTAACATCAGGATTGCTTTGGGGAAGCATAGTGGGAGGACAATTTTTGGTGTTTCTCACAGGACAGATCTGAACACAGACATGAATCATCTATAGCGTTATTAGTAAGATAAATATTGGGAACTGTTTCATTTGAATACTTCAGTGAATTATCTTGACTTTCCTGACATATACTGTATCCTACTACTGAAAGTAATGATAACCTTGTTATGCTTGCAAGTGGCAGCCAATAGATTTCTTCACTAAATTGACAATCAGTTCTACAGGTTTTATTTTTAAAATATTTTGGTTTTTAGGACTGTTGCCACAGTAGTGTCTAATTAAGCAGTCATTAATTCAGGATTAATACAAGATAAATATTTCCAGACAGACAAAATCAGAAAAATGAAGAAAATTAAATTCTGTGAGCAGATGAACCATGAAGAACCAAGACCACAATAGGAGAGACAGAAAGGTAAACAGGCCCACTGATTGCATCACAATATAGTTAAGGTTCTGGAACAAATATAGATTAAAAAATATGAAATACAAAGCACTAAGGGGAAAACATTATAAAAGTTATGTGGATGTATTGAATGTAATGGTTTTACAAATGAAGTTCTATTGCATCCTTGCATCCTTTATTTGGGTTCACTAAAGCATTTCATATAATGTAATTAGTGAAGCATGAGAAGACAGGGATTTAGTAGAGCAATTGTAAAGCAGTTAGAAACTGAATGAAAGGCAAATATTAATGGGTAAATTATAAGAATCATACATTCATTAGTGGGGTTCTTCAGGAATTAGAATCAGCATTATTTAGTATTTTAATATTTTCAGTGTTAAAAATAAGAATGTACTGGAAAAAATTGCTGTTGACAAAGTTGTTACATGGGAAGACCTGCATGACCTGTGATAAAAAGGAAGTATCTAAGGAAGATAAATGTCTGGCTCCTCTGAGCAACACCAGGATATTTGAGCTACCAAGATGATGTAGCCCTCAGAATGGGAAATGCAACCCTAAGATGTAACTAGGTATCATACTAGTAGAGACAGGTATTTCTGCCATTGTACAGAACACTGATAGGCTCTCACTGGCACACAATATACAGTCCTTGTCACCTGGTTTCAGAAAAAGGAAACTCAGACTAGGAGAGATGCAGAATTAAAGGTACTGGAGTGACTAGGGATAGCAAATACTGTAAGAGAGGGAAACTAAGGATATTTTCTTAGACAAAATGGAAAATAAATGTGGCTTTATTATTGCTGTCTATCACTGCCTCAATAAGAAAAAAACAAAATAGGAAAAGAGCTAAGGGAAAATATCACCAGAAAAAGTAGTTAGATATGAAACAGCTGCAGATAAATGCATGTTGAAAATGAAGAAGTGTTTAAGTGGCAGAGTCACAAGATGCTGGAAGATAGAGTCTCCCACTGGGAGTCACAGGGGCAAAAAGTTAATTAGTTTTAAGATGGAGATTAATCCTATTTTTGAACAGATTCTATGATATGGCCACCTGAAATAACAGGGGATTGCACTTTATTCTGCAAGTTTCCTTCACAAGCCAGGTTCCAGCAATTCTGTCACGAGCCTTGCAGAACCTCGTATTTTCTGAAATCTCCGAGGGCTTTATAGCAATGTGAAAAACTATTCCTTGTGTAACTACCTACTTCTAATGATTACAGTGAATTTGAAAATGTGAACTCCAAGAGTGCAATATATATGAAGAAAATAAGGCCACATTTACATATATTTTAATACTTGCAGGATTTATTGCACTGATACCTAGGAGCTGGAGACAGTGAACTGCAGAATCTGAATGCTAATAGTTTATTGACTATCAAATACTGTCTGTGACATCTTCTTATTTCTGTTCCTATCTATACTTCAGGTTGGGTATTTCAGCTCTTGACCTACGTTAGCCCTCTCCTATTTTTTATGTGGACTCAGCTTACTCTTAATCTTAAAATCCCCATCAAAAAAGAAAATATATCCCTCTGCAAACTATTTACACCTTGATCTTGCTCCTGCAAAAACTTACATGAGTCATATCTAGTGTATGCCAGTGAATGAATATGTCTATGAATAATCAATAATTTCTATAGGGTTGCTGACAGGAAAATTAGCACTTATACATGTTTTTGTAGAATTATGACCTTGATCTAGGAGCTCATGCAAGCTCCAGGTGACGTGCACACTCGGGAGAGAACCTTTCACGAAGGATGGAACCATTCCAAGGAGATGGCTGTGAATCAGATCAATGATCCTTTCTCCCAGCTGAAATCTGTAGTTGCATATGCAGTGAAATACTTTTCTACAGTCCGCAAGATATATTCTTGGCATGCTAAATGGGAAATGCTGTGCTCCAGTGCATTTTAAGCCTTGTAAGTGATGTGCAATGGCACCATGTTGAAATGCCTTTTAAAAATCCAATCAAAATAATTGATTTTTCATAGATAGAGCACAGTTTGTCATTGAGTTTCGTTCCTCACAAACCCCTCAGAAATGTAGCATGCCAATAAAATACACAGAATGATTACAAAACTACTATCAGTTTTGGTTGTGATGTTTATTTTGGCATCCTTCTGTTGAAATGTTTTATTTTCTTCCAAGACTGAAGTGCCAAGAAAGAGTATTATTTTATTCTGTAGCTGCCCACTAAACCCTGAAAAATGCATGGCTAAAATTCCAGACTTTAGTGAGTACCCTTTTCTAAGTATGACTCATCTACAAATAATACAAAAAGATTAAAACATCTTTCTAGGCAGATATTTGGTTATACAAATCCAACCTTATTGTAAAATTTAATAATAAATTTTATATTATTAAAGATAAACAGATTTAAGGTAAAGAAGTATTTGGACTTTCAGTGGCTTCAGCAGGATGTCTTTGGTTTGGATTTATTGTAGTTTTTTTGAAAACTGTTTCAGCTTCAAAACACAAATGCAGAAGAGCAACAGTTTTGTATATGCTAAGGAATGGATACAAGGCAAATGAGAATCAGCATAGCTCCACTGAAATCAAGGGGGATTTTCAAGCTCCAAAAGTCAGAGAAAACCAAAATTTGGCCTATTATTTTTATGGCTTTTAAAAATGGGCTTTCATAGACAGCTCATTTTTCCCTCTCTTTTTTTTCAATAGCCCCCATCAATTCACAGATGGTTGGCAGACATGCTAGATTATAAAAGTGTATTTTTTATTAAATAAGTGTGGCTATAATAATGGTATTCACTGTGATATTACCACTGAATGCTTAAGTCTTACAGTCTGAGCCAGCCAGCAATGAACACCCTTGCACATAGTTTTGGTCAGCGCCTTCCTGGTTTTGGTGGTTGTCAAAACAGACATATGAGGTTCTATTGCGTGGGCCCAGTTGCAAGATTAATGTAAAATAGTAAAGCATGTTATTAAAACACTGTACTGTTTTCTGGATCATGACCATTCACATTTGGTTGTTTCTTTGATGTAAAAATCTGATTTTTTACATTAATGTGAAATACTCATATCTATAGAGGCTACTAAAAGTGTGATGAAGGTGTCTGTATCCTTTGTGGTGTGAATGGACTGGCACCAATTCAAAACATGATAAGCATTCATATTACATGTGGATTTTTATAAATTTAAATTAGAAAAATGACAGTTCAGTCCCATTACAGGATATTATTTTTAGATTTAACAGTTACTTGCCTACTTTTTGGTACAGGAGAAGTATTTTAGCAGGTTTTTTTGTATAACTGCTAAGTTTGAATACTTGTTCTCGGTTCTCTTAAAAAAATAAGAATATTATTGAATTATTTAAGACAATGAAATTAATTTAATCTTAGCTGCAAAATAGATTGAAAAATATGGTGACATATATAAACTCAAGCCAGCAATAATTTTCTATGTGTTTTAAAATCAGCTGAAGTTCAATAGATTACAGGCTCAGGTTTAACTCTGGATGCAGTGGGACCAGCGAAGTCACAAGTATGAGAATATGACCGTAAGCAGCAAAATCTCTTGAGTAGAGACAGAAGAATAAATGTAAGGGATAGAGGTTTGAATTATTTTTCATCTTAAATGCTGGATCTGATATTTTTTTGTCAGAAAATGCTTTGGCACAGAGCAGAGGTTACCATTAGATTTCTATTAAATGATTAAAAAACTGTGATGTTAGAACCAAATCCTGAGTTCAGTGACATGGTCAGTCTTCAAGACTTTAGATGTGTCCTACCATGAGCTGTGACCCATGTGATTACCCTGCATTTTACCCCCTGTTTAAGAGAGGGTGGCACTCAGCACACGGTTTAGCTTTCCTTTCTTTCTGCCACGACTGTTTTGGTTTTGTTCTAAAATGCTCTGAAAGCTGAAGAACAAAAGCAGAGTTTGAGTCTAGGGAGAGCACTAGGGTTTGTAAGATTTTAATCATCCATCTCACTAGCATGTGTTCCAGTGAAAGAACATACAAATGAAGCTTGCTGAATAATGTCTAGGATCAGCTGCTGTTTTCCAGCAGGAATTGACTTAATGCGCAGAAGAACAAATCTTCAACATAAAGTTTACAGTCACGCTGACAATGTCATTGTCATTGTACTTCATTCTTTTGTCTCTTATCTTTTTTTAGTTGATAAAAACACAAGGAAGAGAAGGTGGAGCATTTACTGAAGAATTATAGCTAGCAAAAAAAATAATTGAATCAAGTTACAAAAAGATTGTGTATCCCAGGAGACAGTCCTCCTCCTGCCTGGTTGTATTAATTACTTCCTCCATAAGGAATGCCAAACAATGACTGTAAAAACACAAGCAGTCCCTCTATTTTGATTGCAATATAGCAATCCTAGCAGGATGTTGTCATACCTATCTTTTATTTGTAAAAGCTGGCAGTCATTCCAGACATTGCCAGTGTAGCACACAAACACATGCAGGAATTACTGTTAGATATTAACTGTGTATTGAATGCTTCATTGCATATGTTTAAGAGTCTCATGAGAAAAATCTCAGCGTATGCACAGAAATGGCATGTGTTGCCACCACAGCTGCTACAGTATTTTCACACTTTAGCATGCTGTCTCATGGCAATCAGGAAACGATTATTTTGTATATGAGATATAGGAGACTTGAAATGGCGGGTTTTGTTAGCCCTCTGCACTTTGTAAAAAAAACAAACCCCACACCCTAATCCCTGCAACCTACCTCAAAAAAAAAAAAAAAAAAAAAAAAAAAAAAATCTCCCAGCTATGCATTCTCCACCATCTGTCTCCCAGCATATCTTTCATTCTCACTTGACAAAAACACTGCCTTTGGCTTTTCCTAAGAGCGGAGTGTAAGATGTTGTGAAATCTGCGATCCAAATGATACAGAACCAGATTTGCTAATGCAATGCCAAGTTATCACGTTTCATGTACATGCTTAGAATATGTTTTCACAAATAAACTTGAAGAAATACCCAAGCAAAAGGTGCTTAAACTGTTTCCTAGTTGCAACTAGATGGCCTGGCCTGATACTACAGAGAAGGATCAACATGATAATTTGGCTAAGATTCTTTTACCTCCCTTTAAGTGCCTTATAGTGCATTTGCATATTTAGGTTTCAGAAGAATAAGCATCATAAATGCGTGTACCCAACAGTATTTTTATAGTATACTTTAAAAAAAAAAAAATCTGTGTTGCCTTAGAATCTGATAATAGGCTCATTTCAAACCCCAAACCCCTGATCCAGTAGCAAGAATAGAAACTAAGCCAATAATCCGAGGAACTGGATCCTTTCCATAAACCAGAGGAAAAATTTCCCTGCATCACTTCTTTTTGGTATGGTGGGATCATAGCTGTTAATCTGTACATGGAGGCTTCCTGGCTAGGAAGCTAAATGCATCTGTGCTCCCAAACCTATTCCCAAAGCATTGCTAGGGACTTGGCGCAGAGATCCCGCTATGTGTGCAGCAGCCTTCCTATCACTTCTCTCCCCTGTTAGAGCCACTCTTGCTTGGAAGCTGATTTTCCTTCAGCCACCAAGAGCACCCAGAAAGGGTTTGGGATTTCCCTTGTAACAAGCTGTGACTTTTCTGTGTGATTTTTGAAAAAGCCTGCCTAGTATTTTGCTGCAGGAGGCATCAACAAACCACACTTAGATCAATGGAGGTCTGCAGCTGCTCACGTGATTAGGGAGTGCACTATAGTGCAGTAACTGGTGTGGCCTAGAAAAGGAGAAGAAACTTTCCATGTAAGAGTTAAAAAGGAATAGAGAACCATCACTGCCTCTGGGTAGACAGAAGACAAGTTACAAACAATGTATTTTTACCCAGAAGAAAGCAGCAGATGTTCCTGGGACAACACAGAGAACATCTGGAGTGCCTGTAGTGATGGTAGTATGGGTTCTGCAGTTCTGACTTCAACGTAGGTGGTTTAGTGAAAGGAGTTAAAATCTTGGCACAACTTTAATCAATGAGAAAAACATAAGGCTACGTTTTTAACAAGCTATCTTTAAGCAAAAGGTTGCAAACTTTTTGGTTTTTATCTTGGGAAATGTTTGAATATGCTGCTTTTCCCCTCCAAACCCTCCCAGCTATAACAAATGCCTCTATTGCCAAAATGGAAATACTAATGCCTGGAAGGTCTATGGTTTTCAGATTTTGGGTGAAAATATGTGCCCACAGTCAACTAATAGAGTATTGAGACCATGTCTTATTTATTTTCCTCTATTGTTTAAAGATACAGAGCTTGATCCACCACTGCATTGTTTCAATCCTGTGTATTGTCTGTAGATTGAAATAAAAAGAGTGGCATGTGGGTTTTGGTGAATGTGAGTCAGCCATGTGCACCTGAAGTGGACATTGCTTTGCCCTCCAGTGTCAGAACTGCTCTGAACTGTGGCTATACTTTAGCTCCCCATGACAAACACCAAGAGGTACAGTGAGACTAAGAATGAGTGAAACTAGCAAGGGAAGGAGGCAGCCAGTGCCTGCTTCCTGCCATATCAGCCTCTTAACAAACAAAAGTGCTGCTGTTGGGCTCCACTACACCAGCAAGCAGAAGCAGAAAGGTGTGCTGAGTCTGACAGGCTGCTGCTGACCCCAGAGCATAGCTTTTCAGGGAGTGGTTTCTTTCCAGTAACGTCATGTGGCCACTTTGTCTTGTGAGGGGGCTCAGGCTGCCTCCTGCTCCTGCTGAGACGAGGTGCCCCATCAACCTCAGCCAGGCGATCTGGGGTCATGGAAGGGCAGGCAGCTACACCAGCATGGTTAATTACCTTACAGAACCAGTAACAGAGTACGTGATTAAGAAATATATACTGTTCCCTCTATGTATGGGAAATACCTAATACAGGTTGACTGTGAACAAATATAGCAGTTTACCAAGGAATGGGGAAGAACAGTGTAGGATATTCCACATATCCTACCAATATTGCCTAGTCCTGCTTAAAATGTGTAGGTTGGAATTATGTAGTAAACAGTTTTGAGGTCTGTTGTTTCAGTATTTTGACAAAATGAAGTAACTTTTTCAGAGGTGGTTCTTACAGTAATGTAAAGGGCTGAAATTAGCCAGTACACTGTTAGAAAAGCAGAACCCCAAATGATATCATGATGTTACTCTATGAATATAAGTGAGAAAAAACACTAGAAAAGGCAAAATCTGAATGATACGGTGTTGCACATCTTTGTTTTGAGAGAAGTTTGGATCTTCAACACATGTTTATTCCAGGAACTCTGAGGAAACAGATACTAGACTTTTGCCAAGTAAATGTACACAGCTTTTGCTAACATACACAAACCAATCAAATCCTACTGAGGAGTTCTTAGCTAATTTTCCAGCAAGTTTCTCTCTTCCATTGATCTGCTCTATGTCTGTGAAGGCCCGTCTTTTATAAGAACTTTTAAAATGTATCTATCAATATTACAGAGAAATCACCTTCCCTCATTCGACTGGCAGTTCTTACACTGAGACATGAAAGAAAACATAAGGCTTTTCCATCACCAATATTCATGCATCTGGAAAGAAATCCAAGAAGTTTTTGTTGGTTTTGAGCTGCTTCTGCTCATTTCAGGTGCTTTTACACAAACTATCGGCTCCCTGTGCCTGTCAGGACTCCTCCTACAGGTGCAAATTCCTTTTCACAGCATATTTTGTAAAAGATCTGAAGGAACATTACAACACTGCCATCAGAAGTAGAGATGGGGGATGCAGGAGGCTTAGTTAGAGCAATAGAGAAGAGGTCTGACAGGGCACTGTTGCAGCATCTGACTTCCCATAGCCTTATGCTAATGGCCTTTGTCTTCATCTATCCAGTACAGCATTATTACTGTGATGCTGTATGATTAAACCAACTGAAACTTTAATTAAATGAGAAACCCACAGATATTTCACCCATTAGCCTGGTACAAGATTTTGTAGGTATAAGCATCTTATTACTGCTGCTGCTTCTTATTAGTATTTTTCCTAAAAATATTGTCAGAAAAAAGTTATTTTCTATGTACACTGCACTGTGATATTTTTTGTTTGGTAAATTCATACCCATAGCAGCTACCTATTGACTTAGTAACCAAATATACGAAACCATGTAAAATCACTGAACATCAGCAAAACTCAACCAACTGCTTTTAAGTTTTGTTATTTCTATTCCACTAGCTTGTAAACATATGGTAGAATTGCTTTTGTGATTGTAGCATAGGAATCACTGATGATTTATCAAGGAGAATCTTATTATTGGTCTTGTCAAGATGGCAACTTCATTAATTATCCAGTAGTTTTGTTGATCATTTCATTTCTTCATATTAATAATTTAGAACTTTGATACATACAGTAATTTTCCTGAACAGCCTTCATATTGGTCAGCTTGTCAGCTGCATATAGAAGACTGAAATCCCAAATTAAATATCTAGTGTCCTTTGCAATCTCGGTGAAGTTAATTGAAACACCGTTGCTTTCACCATTTCTAATCCTGCTATTACAGCCTAAAAGAAATTACCAAAATAAACTATCTTATCATCATAAGCAAAATTTTAATTAGTTTTATGTTTTATTTCATTACTACTAAATTTCTGTGACACAAATAATGTTTCCATATGCTATTTCCCATCTATTCCTTATGGCAAAGCAAGTTGAAGAATTAAGAGCAAGGCACAAAGGGACAGGTAATAGATGAGGTAATAAAGCGTTAACTATTGGAAAGTAGTCTATATTCCCAGTCCTTAAAAAAGAAACAGAAACAAATCCAATGTCATTTTATTACTGTGTCTGTGGTATGGAATGGCTGAGGACCAATCCTAAATGAAGTATCAAACATGAGCTACAGTTTTGAGTTACTGCCTTTGAACAGCATTAATATATATCTGTTGCTTTTATTGTGGCGTTGGGTACTGTTATGTTCCTCACTACCACAGCGTCTGAAGATGGAGACACCAGTACATTTAAATATATTTCCATATTTCCAGTTTTGTCTTGCTAAATTTTCAGTGTATTTATGACCACAGATTGTTTTCAAAAGCTGATAAATAGAAACTGAATTTTCCAGATATGCCTCTTAGCCAAATTAAGCACAATAAATATTTAGACTATGAAATAATGAAATGCACGTAGGTGTCCATTCAGAATATAAATAATTTTCACAAAACTGTTTCCTTAACCAGTTACAGATCTGATAAAGTACCTGAAATAATTGGTCTCTGATTGATCAGCTGCTTTATGTTAAAGTCCTGAATTATCTCTCAGTGTAGGAGCAGGCTGCAAAGATTTATGGTGAGTGTCTTTTAACTAGCAAAGATTTTCCAGTGTTCTAAATAAGAAGAAAAAACTACATCGCAAAAATCAGTTTTCTTTTAAGAATGAAAATTTACATTTCTATGGAAATGAGTCAAAAAAGTGGTAATGGGATTAAGTCATCTAGAAATGCAACTTCCAGAAACACTGGTTGAATAATTTGTCATATGTTATAATCGCTTACGTTATCACAGGTGGAGAAAGGCATGCTCAACACCTTATGAAATAAACTTTGAGGCTCTGGACTTTGTTGCCTTCCAGTGCAAGGACGCATTGATTTTGCTCAGGCTGTACACCTTGATTCTCTCTTTCAGAGAATTAAGTATCTTCTGAAAGAGATCAGTATCTTAAGGGACACCCCACAAGACACACACATACTTAGGATGTCTAAAGTCAGTAGATCATTTCTGAAATTCTAGATGATTAATGAAGTGCCATTCAGATTCACCAGAGAGGTTTTGTTTTTGTATTTCTAGTTGTCATTCTGGCCAATGTGTTTTTAATACCAATCTTCGTCAGACACAATGACCTCTCAATCTGTCTGTATTTAGTATAATGCAAAGTTATCTCAGATTATTCAAATCTGAGGTATGGGTAGGGCCCCATTCATAACCCCTAGATAGAAAGAGACGGAAGGCAAACCTTGCTTACCTACACCCAGCTAGACTAATCAACATGTACTCAGAGGAGATCAGCAAGTCCAATAGTCAAACCCAGTAAAGTATACATTCGTGACTAGGCACGTGTAACATTTCTTAAAGTAGCACTTTTCTTCATAGATCATCTATACTATTAGGATGAACTATATGCTACTCTGGGGAGAGTTAGTCTTCACTTTATGGAGGTGTGGGCATACCCTACTGGTTAACATCACCTGTGATTTTTCATAGGAATCCTATTTAGGCCTTTATACCTTAGGAATTCATGTATGTCAGTGGAGTCGGAACTTGTGCCAGGTGCAGGTCACCTTCAGAAGTAAGTAGATACAATGCTCTACTAGCTCAGTGTGCTCAATTCAGTAAATATTTTTGGTACTGAGAATATTGATTGACTGGTGAAGCTTATGTGGTCAGATCAATTTCTTCCCTGGGAAAGAGATTTCAGAATTTGCATTTGGCTTTTCAGTTCCTGAAAGATCTCAGTGTTTAATGTTTTGCTGTTTTTCTTTTGGTTTGTTTTCTCACAAAATCTACACTACCAGAGTCACTTACCAATTTATTCTCTCTGAAATGTAACTTACGTGACTAGTACCTGAAGGTACATGGAAGAACATACCTATTGGCCTTGTCTTTTCCTTTCAGGCAATGTATGGTTCAAAATGCTTTCACTTCTAGCCTAACAAGTCTGGTGCCTTAAGTAATGCCATTCAGTCAAGCAGTCTGATGACAATCATTATCCTTCCTCTTGCTTCACTAACACTTGGATTGCAGGAAAACCACTGCTGTCCCTCTTAAAGAATGCAGTGCAGCTGTGCCAGTGTTCTAGGGTGGGAATTCATCATTAGTTATCCAGGTGCTAATTAATTTAATTTTTAACGTCATAGCACATATGCAGAAGAGTGTTAGGGTGTTTGTTGATAATTACTTTGAGCAAGAGAAGGTGAAAAATGAAATGACTTCTACCAGCGTGAAATATGTTATTGAAGCATATCCAGTTACATACATTATATAATACACCTGTAGGGATGTTAGGAATGTGATGTGTGACTTCAGACAATATGTTTCCCAATATGAGATTCAAAATAATCATTTCCAAAGCTACAGAAATACAGCAAACCCATACTTCCATTTTTTTACATTTTAGACTTTAATGAACTTCAACATTTTGCTAATGTGCACAACATCTTATATCTTCATGAGACTGGAGAAGAAGAACTATGCTCATCTTGACATACCATGCACGTAGGGCAATTTGTTTACAAATAAAGCAGGTTTCCAACATCTTTTATTTTAGTGGAAAAGAGATTAAAATTTTTAAATTGTGGATGTCAGATACAGTTTCAATGGCAAACTCTCATACCACCTTTGTGTCCTGATAATTTTGGTTTTCTAATTAAACTATAGAGATACAGGCAGATACTAGGTACTATACAATTTAGCTGATCAAGATAAGGTAATGAATAAACAAAGAAACAATCAAAGCAAACTGTTCACAAACAGAAGAAAAACAATGATTATGAGAAGTGAAAAGTATACTTAGTGAAGTAAATATTTCACTGCAATAAACTTCCAATGATTTCTTTGTTATTTAAAACATTCTAAGCTCTAAAAGAGAATTCAAGAGAAAACTGAAAGAAATGTATTATCTAATTAAAAATAGGTGAAAAGGCTAAACCAGAAACCTTAGGCTGTAAATTAAAAAAAATATATATTCAAGAAGTAAGATTATATAAACATGAAGTGCATTGTTATTTCCAAATATAAATGTTTTAATTAAGAA
Source organism: Eurystomus gularis (assembly GCA_013400335.1). Taxonomy (NCBI): domain Eukaryota; kingdom Metazoa; phylum Chordata; class Aves; order Coraciiformes; family Coraciidae; genus Eurystomus; species Eurystomus gularis. The sequence goes on from VZZY01016930.1 coordinate 65,663, forward strand.
CACAAAACCCCAACAACCTGAATATATGCTGGGAAGTGTTTTCTTCTTCTATTCTCTCAACTAAAAAAGAAGAAAAAAAAACTTTCTCAAATTCTTTCATTTTACCTTTTATACACTCTAAAAACAGCATAACTTGCTTTTAAAGTAACCACCACAAGCTAGAATAGAATTATTCCATTTCGTGGAATTGCATACCTCCTTTGTAGTTCCCAACACAGGAGGATACATGGATACAATGGGATAAAGCAGTGATCCCAACTGGAAGCAGGCATCGCTGTAGCCTTTCTGTGTACAGTTCAACTAAATAGGCCTGCAGGAAGCTGCAGCCACTCAGCCAAATTAATATCCATATCAAGGCAGCAGTAATCCCCACTGCAATAGTTGAAAATCCTCATAGTACTAAGGTAGCGCTCCAATTGGACTACTTCTGCACTTTTGACAATGAAATTATCTTTCTAGCATTTCCAGTTTTCAAAAGGGTATTTCTATTAAACATGAAGCAAATTTCCTGAAAACACCAGATAGTGAAGTGTCCATATCCAGGTTCAAAGATGGCCTGCAAGTAGAGCCATCTATCAGAATTGGTCCTAAACATTACAGTTATCATTTTGCCAAATTGAATTAGGACTACTTCTCATAACTTGAAAACGTCGTGGCTTTGGGTCATGCCACATGGGCTAGAGTTGCATAAAGTCAGGAATGGTATGATTAACCAATAGATACCAAGACATACGGAAATATGGAGAGAGTTTGAGTGGTTGGGGAAGAGGCATTTGTTCTACAAAGTTATGTGTTCTACAAAATTATGTGAACCACAGAAAAGGATTTTAGAAAGCTGCTAGTTGTCAATCCTCCTTCCTGTGCCTCATCCCCAATTTCCTTTCACATGCTCCCTTCACTCATTCTCACCTACTCTTCATTTGTGAATGTGGGACTTCTGACTTCACTGCACTCTGTGATGCACTTACTTCTCCCTTGCCATGTGTGTGGTGTCCCACTGGTGCTCCACCTGGCTGACTTCCTCGGTCTCTTTGTTTTCTCATGTCAAAATTCTGATATGACACTGGGATGACTCCCCTGACACTGCTTTTGTCTGAATGGCTTGTAGAGGAAAAAACCCCAGTCCTTTACTGTAAATCATTACCATAGTTCTTCCTTCAGGAGGACTTCCTTTGTTGCCTGTTATTGATTGTATATGTTGTGTCTCAGCTTGAGCACTAACTTGGCTGCCTGGCTACTCACCTCATTGACTCAAAAAGCAGTTTTGTGTAATTAAGAATAGTGGAATTTGGCATTTCATCTTTGTCTGTTAAATACAAAAGATAATTCTTCTAGTTGTACAACACTTTCAGAAAGCTATCAGAGGAAAACTATCTAGCGGCAACCATTTCTGATCTACCCATCTTACAAAAGTGAATAAAATTTATTCCCATCTAGGCCTGATTAAACTTCAATTTGAACTTGTCCTGACCAGGAAATAAATGGCCTATGGAGTCTGGATTTTTGCCTACTTGAAAAAGCTTATGTGTGTGTGAATATGTGTGTGTGTGTGTAGAAATATGACTTATGAAAGTATTGATTTTTTTGTTAAATAATGAATTAGATGTCCTACCACAATATTATTTATCAAACTTTTTTGTCATATAATTAAATTGTCACATAATGGATTGCAGCCATATAGATTCATTAAATATTAAAACCTGCATATGACACAGTTCCCTCTTCCTTTAGCTAACAACACATTTCCACTGTTCTTTTCCATTAAGATCAACAGTAGCTATTCTTCAACCTTGTAACAGAAGTTGCAAGCAAAGCTGTGAGGCTTGTAAGTTTACTTATTTTCAGTTTAGAAGCTAATTCTTCTTGGTGATCCTAAGTCTGCTCAGTAAACTGTAGTTGTAATAGCTAATGGACCTTTTTGCCGTGGAGACAGTTATTCCATCAGTTGTTTCCAGGGGTGAAATGTGTAAGTCTGCTGAACTGTAACAGAGGGGTTAGAGTCAGATCCTAGTTCCTCTTTTGGAGATTAATATGTATTGAAGTCTGGATGTGACTAAATTCTCAGCCTGTAAGCAGGGAGCAGGAAAAGAACTCGAGAAATGTTTTCTCTCATTGTACAGTATTTGAATAATACAAGGTGAAGAGAAAAAAACAATGTTCGCCAACATCTCAAATGGATCTCTTAATGGGATTTAAAATATATTAAAATTTAAATTTTTTAATCTACACTGGAAGATAAACTGTCAAGTAACAGTAACTAGAAATTGTGTTTGAGAAAAAGAAGAAATTGATCAGACATCAAATATGATTGCCTTCAGTGAAAGACACCTGAGATTCCTTTCAAGAGTGAGTTCTTGGTCAAAAACAGACCAAAGCTCTAACGGAAGGGAAAGTTTCAAGAAAACATTCTTTGCAGATATAAAGTATAATATGTTACTGCTCTTGAGTACAGCATTAATCTTCAACTAAAGGTAACCTTAGTGATCTCCCTAGTCTGACAATATTGCTGAATCTCCAATAGTGCTTCTGGGTAATAATTTAAAAAAAAAAACCAAACACAAAACCACCAACAAACAAAACATCCACACCAGAAAAAAGAAGAAACCCTGCTCTAAACATTTTTTTAATAAGAACTCCTACTGTAGACATTTTGTAATAATAAAGACATTATCTGTTGTGGGAGTACTTCACTGTCCAGGTGTTGTCATTAGGCTGAAGTTGGATTTCTGTGTGCTGCTTGTTCAGTCCTACGCGTTGTGAAAATTAAAAACACAGCTTTCTTCTCTCCTCCTCCTCCCTCCCCAAAAACAGTTCGGGATGTTTCAACTTTTTGAACCCGATACCACACTATGGTCTGTTCTTTTCTTTTCTGTGTCATAAATTTTACAAGCAGCCTGATTATTGTATTCCCAATATTGCTTAATTTTCTTCTGCCTTCAAAGTCCATTATCTGTTATGAGATTGTAACATGTACTTTAATTACTTGTAACTGGAGTCTCACTGGGAATTTAAAACAAACTAATTTTGCACTCTAACTTTATGGAAAGGAGCATTACCAAACTTTAATATACATTGAGGAGTAGAAAATGTATATGGCAAAGCTGACTATATCAAAGTGTCTTGGGTGGGATTCCTCTTACCTAGTTTTACAAGTCTACAACCTAGATGTCTACATCTGAGCTAGTTGCCTCAAGTTTACTTCTAGTCAACAGGGATAAATAGGCACTTCCAGAGGCACAAGATCAATTTACTTGCCCCTTTTTAAATGCCTCCATAAATTTTAAAAGAAAACTAGACTACTGTGTACACAGAAGCATTTTGTATTAATGGGTGTTTTCTTTATATCATCTGTATCATCTGTTATGGGAGAAAATATACTGCCCTGATCCACTGAAGCCATTGTTATGCTGATGTTATAGATGTGTCTGTACATTGCTTGTTAAATACTGGACAGTGCAACATACACAAATACTTCCTTTACTTACCTACCAAGCTAGTTGTGTAGGGAAGATGCTTTACTTGGCACATTTGCAAGTGTGAGCATATGAGCATGCACGTACTGATGCACCCAATGAAATATGAGATCGCAACAGCATTGTCCTAGACCAAACACACATGCTCTGTGGTTTCGTTGTAGGTCTAAAATCTTCAGCAAAATCAAACCACTTTTAGAATAGGAGACAAAAGCAGACATGACAAGCCAGGCATGGATATAGTCTATCTCACACCACTTTGGTGAAAAAGCAAACAGTTTGATAAATGGTGATTTTAAGTCCCCAAACTTAAAATATGGAGGACTTCTAGACTATGTAAATTTGGGGGTGTATTTTTTCTGAAAATCCGGGACATAATTTTTTATTGCATGATTGTCCTAAAAGGGTTATGGAAATAGCAGTTGTCCCTGGAATAGAAATCATGTGCTTTTGTAGGGGTGTATAGATTGTGAATATCTATGGCTTAGGTCATGAGAAAGGCCAGTATTTTGTGGCCAAAGTTAGAGTTCACAAGGTTTTTCTTAGCTATAACAGTGAGATCTGTATCATCTGCTCTCTTGATCTGTTTTGCTGAGAGTGTTTTGTTTTCTGTAAGAAAGTGACTATTATATATAGGCCAGTTTCAGATTATAAGCATAACACTCATTGTAATCTTGTGCTGCACAGAACAGAATCTAAAAGACCTAAATATTCTGGTATTTCTAACCTGTACTTTGCTCTTATGTATTCCTCAGCAAAATATTTCAAGTAAGTGGCCTTACTGAGAAGCAGGACATCTCTTTTCCAGTTTCCTTTGTGTTCCTTTCTTTTTTGTTTTTTGGTTTTTTTTTTAATGCTCGAATGCTTGTATTCTACATGGCCTATTCTCAGCGAGCTTCTGGAAAATCCTGAATCAACACTGACAGTTTTCCAGTAAATGACTATTCTGATGAGATATAGTCAGTCTTAAATATAAAGAGCTAACATTTTTCAGAAAGATTTCATAGTTTCCTTTCTTTTCAGTCAGCAATTTGGAAGATATTGCTGCTGCCCATCCTCTTGTGACTACAAAAATCTTATGTGTATTTTATTATCTTTTTTTTTTTTGTCAGTTGACATTCACAACTGCACACCAGAGCAGATTCCCATATTTCAGAACCATAGTGAATTTCTTCAGCTGCTAGATATGAGCCTTTTCACCTATAGCTTTGGTGGTAGCTGGTTCTTTCCTTGTGAAATAACTGTACAGGAGTGGACAAACTGCTGGAAGAAATAAACATTTCTCCTGAGTCATCATTCTTTCTTTGAACAGTCTTTTCAGATAAAGATTTTCTTTCCCAGCTCTTTCTATTTCCAGTCTTTAAACACAGTGATCCCTTCTCACATCAAGTTCCTCTAACTTCTGATCTGGTCTATACTATCCTCAAAACACAAATATTTTGTTCTAATTTTCCAGTGACTCTCATTTTTACAAAAGGATTACTAGCTCCTGCAGCAGCTTTTCTTCTACACAATGTGCAATTATACAGAATACGGAGCACATGCTACTTTATGAGTTTGATATGCCAGCACAGGTGAAATCTGAATTTTCTGGGATCAGTGCCCTAGCGAATGAAATCATCAGAGGAAGTATGGCACACCCAGAAGCTTCATTAAAGTAGTATGGGAAGGGTTGTAGGAGTTAAAAAATGTCCGGAAGGGTCACCTCCCTCCCACCTCAGTGCTGCAGCCCTGAGGAGAGCAGTGCTGGGCCTGCGGCAGACATTGGAGGGAGAAAGAGGGAGGCCAAGGGCAGGGGGTTGGGGCAGCCCTGCTGCCTTCAAATCCATGTGTGGCTAGAGCATGGGTTTCTTCCAACCCATCCTGAGTGGAAGCATGTGCCTCAAGCTCCTTGCTGATGGTTTTCCTTGCAATGCCTGTGAAAACCAGCATTTGCAGTCTCATGGTAAATCAGCCACGCTGTTGAACTCTGAATTGCAATTAGCAAGTGAAATTCCAGAAAACCAGTATGAGAAATGGGGCTAAAGAAGCATTATAATCTGTTTTGGGGCCTCTTAAGAGAAAATGAATTTTCCCAAATAATACACGGATCACTGGTGTAAGGGCGATGCTCTCAACTTTTAATTTACTATTTAATTTTAATCTTGGTTTGTTTCTGTTCTCTTGAAATAGCCTGCTTAAAAATAAAATTGAGGTTTGAGTATATTTTTCATGATATCGTACTGCAAGCTGTTCCTTTAGTAAATGAATGTTAGAATTGACTTTTTGATATGTTTACTGCTAAATCATTAAATATCATACCTTGCCTATTAGATATCTGACAAGCATGGTATTAGATAAATGTAAATAGACAAGATTATTTTCCATTCCCATTAGAGTCTAAAGCCAGTCTGCATCTATTGCTTCACTGAAGTTGCTGTAGTAGGTGATGAGGTAGATATTTTTATGTTTTTTTTCTGTTGGATTTCTCTTTCCTGTCACTTTTAATTGATGCTAAGTAGTGTGAAGTACATAACCACCAATTCTTAATCCATCAGAAAGAATCCAAAGTCTAAATTGCACAGGAGGCACAATTATTAACTCTCTTGCATCTTTTGCTACACTTCATATATTTGTTTTTTGGGTTTTTTTTAATGTTACACTATGCTGCTAAGCATGGTTTTGGAGATATTCTTTCTGTGCTAGTGAAATTAAATGTTGAACAAACATTTGTTGGAATATAAACATGTAAGAATTACTCTAGAAGGTTTCCTAGAATACGATTTTTTTTCCCCGTGGCTAATTGTTTGAGAAATAATGGAAAAACATATGGACATATATCAGTATGTGCATGGGTAATTTCAAGTGTTGCTTCACACTTGAAGTGTTAGTTGATCTACTATGCAAAAAAAAAAAAAGACACTTTTGATGAGGCCAGAAATGCCAGTGGGAGAATAGTGTTATTTTATTAATCTTTTTTTTCCTAATTATTCCTGTAATAAAACATCATAAGGTAACATGAAAAAAAATTGTCTATGAAAAATAATCTTATCCAGAAAACCTTGGATGCATAAGACCAGGACTCACTTATGATACTTAGTTTTAAAACGGTTTCAAAAGTAATGTGAAAAACCCAAAAGTTTGCATACTTAAATACTATTTAAATAGCATGTGTCATGCATATATAATTTCTACAACCCCTCACCCCATCCCATATCCCCATATTAGTTTTTTCATTTAATTGAAACTGGTAAAACAACCTACACTGCATTCAAGTAAAGATAATAAGGAAACTGGTTGTGGTGAGAAGTGATTTTTTTTTTTTCTGGGGGAGCTATTGGATAAAGATATGTAAGCCACACTTCTTCTAGAATTTATCTTTATTTTGATGCTTCAATTATTAGATGACAAGCTTCAGATACCACGGTTGATGTCTCAACAAGCATTAGAAACTTAAAATACATGAGTACATTCTGTATACTTCAGATTTTTGTACTAATTCTCTGGTTTCTCTCCCTTTCTTATGGTTTTAGTTTAATTTTGCAGCTTTTTAGGTTATAAAAAGTTTATTAGTTCACGTAATGATTTCTGACTTGATAATAAGCAGGATAGAGAACCTGCCAAGAACCTCACATTGAGGTGCAAGTAGGTAGAAGGTACTCAGTCCATCACTTTCTCACTGAGAAGATTCTATTTTTGCTGTGGATACATAAGCATAGCACCTGGACTATTGCCTTCTGAGTAGGCTTATAGTTTCTGATTTTAAAGTCTAGTGAAATAATAAATTATCAAGATATTTGTGTTCTGTATTTTACTTTGGGTTCTGTGTAAGAAGCAATACATTCCTGTACCGCCCTCAGAGATGCATGCTTCAGAGTTGGGTTTCTTTTGTTGTTGGGATTTTTGGGGGAGGGGGGGTGGTTTTTTTGTTTGTTTGTTTGTTTTTGGTTTGTTTTGGTTTTTTTTTTGTCTGCCACATTTGTCCCATCTGCTGGGACATATCCCAGCTGTCTCTTTGAGGTGGAAGAGGATGTGTCTTATCTGGTCATATTCAAAGTGGGTTCTGCAGTTTTTGGAACAGATACCATATCTTTACTTTTTTAATTGAGAATTAAGAACTTTTATGTCTCTAGATATACAGTATAAGTAAGACTTGTGTAATATACTTGCAGCAGCATCATTTAGACTTTGTGTTGAATCGCACAACTAATCGGGGAGATAAAATAATTTAGCTGGAAAAAAGGTGCAGACTACGTGGAGGCTACTCACAGGCACATTTCTTCCATCATGGGTCTTTTCATGACTGTGCAGTTCATCATTATGTGAGCACAACTATTTAGGCACAGGTTTCTTTACATTACATTAGCCAGCTCCTAGCTATTTTGGCAATTATTTTTATCACTATTTTTGCAGTTACTAATCATTTTCATTCATCTTTAGTAGTTTAATTGATATCACATTGTTTTGTTTCACTCGATTTTTATCTAATTTTTCTTCCTGAACTTTGTACCTGTTCACATAAACATCAATCGACTTTGAAGATTATAGTGTTACCAAGGTCTATGCAGGGGGAAAAATGCACTATCTGGATTTAGTTAAAGCAATTATGGTACCAATATATTGTGTATTGTCTTTGCATGGCAAGGTTTTGGTAACAGAAGCTGCTACAAGCTTCCTCTGTATCCAATAGAGCCAATGCCAGCCAGCTCCGAGATGAACCCACCACTGCCCAAGGCCAAGCCCATCAGTGATGGTGGTAGTGCCTCTGTGACAACATATTGAAGAAGGAGGAAAAAAACCTGCACAATTGCAACTGGAAATAGAAGTAAGAATATGTGAGAGAGAAAAACTCTGCAAACACCAAGGTCAGTGAAGAAGGAAGAGAAGGCAGTGCTTCAGGTGCTGGAGCAAAGATTCCCCTGCAGCCTGTGATGAAGACCAGGGTGAGGCAAGCTGTTCCCGTGCAGACCATGGAGGTTAATAGTGGAGCAGATATCCACCTGCAGCCCATGGAGAATCCCACACTGGAGCACGTGGATGCACCCAAAGTAGGCTGTGATCCCTGAGAAGTCCACGCTGGAGCAGACTCCTGGCAGGAACTCTGGTCCTGTGGAAAGAAAAGCCCACGCTGGAGCAGGTCTGCTGGCAGGACTTGTGACCCCATGGAAAGGAATGTGCTGGAATTGGTTCCTAAAGGACTACACCCCGTGAAAAGGAATCGCGCTGGAGCAGTTCATTAAGAACTGCAGCTTGTGGGAAGTCCTCAGGCTGGAGAAGTTCATGGAAGACTGTCTCCCATGGGAGGGGACCCCATGCTAGCTCAGGGAAGAGTGTGAAAAGTCTTCCCCCTGAGGAAGAAGAAGCCACAGAGACGTGATGAACTGACTGCGACCCCCATTCCCTGTCCCCCTGCACTACTGGTAGGGGAGTGGGTAGAGAAAATTGGGAGTGCAGTTGAGCCTGGGAAGGGGAAAGTGTTTTAAGATTTTTGTTTTTTTTTTTTTCTCATTATCTTACTCTAATTTGATTGGTAATAAAATAAACTAATTTCCCCAAGTTGAGTCTGTTTTTCCCGTGGTGCTAATTGCGGAGTGATCTTCCCGTCTTTATCTCAACCCATGAGCCTTTCATTGTATTTTCTTTCCTCTGTCCAGCTAAGGAAGGGTGTGACAGGGTGGCTTTGGTGGGCGCCTGGCATCCAGCCAGGGTCAACCCACCACACATTGAAATTAGGAAAATCTCCAAAAGTCATGAGTAAGATCTAGATCAGTGGGATAAATTCAAGTGGGCATTTCAGAAAACTTAAAATTGTTCCATTATTCTGTAGAGTCTAGAAGTTATTAAGTTATTCCTTTTGAAAATCTAGCAAAAATGTACTAGAGGTTTTGTCAAAGAAAGACTTCTCTAGTTAGGACAGTGGAAGGGGGCTGTTTTGCAGATGTGCGGAACAGAGTGGTAGTATGTCCCTCACAAAGACATTGTACCAAGACAAGAGTGCTTCATGACAACTTAGTAAATCTGAGGCCACCTCAAGCTTTTCAGAAGTGATGCTAAATTTACCTCAGCATAAAGGACTTGTTCTTGCATTATGATGAGTTGATATTAGAAGGCATTTTTGCAAAGTCATATGGGTGGAAAATATTTTAAAAGCTCTAACATTTAAATTGGGTAGAAGTATTGCTCTTAGCCCCAGTTTTCATGTCAGTAAGCATGGAAAAAAAAAGCTCTTTCCAATGTATGTGGTAAGTCTTATTACAACTCCACTACAGGCAATAAATTTTGCATACTGGCACAAGTTCTCCAGCTGTACTTTAAACAGATCTGGGTTCATAGTACCCAGAAATTGAAGCTGTTGCAGAACTAAGCCTTGAATTTTATACTTTTCCAACTGACTATTGATTTTAAAAAAACCCAAAACATAGAAGTTATTTAGGAAGCTAAATTGGAATGACTTCATTATCCAAGCCATTTCTAATAATGGAAATTGGATTCCTAAATAATGTGGCTTTTGTTGAAAATTTTGCCCAGAGTCCTTCAAGAGCTGAAGGGATGTGGGGAAAGTTGGATGGTGAGACATCTAATTGCCACTGCCTTTGAGATGTTTTTGGTAGCAAACTGTACCTTGTGCATGGCCCCTCTATTACATTGTGAGAAAATGATAACCAGTTTTGTGCTGCTTTGCAGAAAAGAATCTGTAGCTTTCATAACAAGGGACCTCTTGACTCTTTTGCCATACTGAAGGACAAAGAAAGTGCAAGTCTATGCTTTCTTCAGTCCATCACGATATAAATGCATTAAATTCATAGTTGGTATTTCTAACTTTTGTATACAAATTTTCTTTTTTTTTTTCTGTGTATACACATTTTTTTTCCCCTTTTTCATAAATAATTTTATTATTCTCATGCAACTGCTGTAGGATCCTTGAGTGATGCTAGAATCCTACTTGTATATGTTGGTGACTTTTTCAGGGAATCATTTGATTTTTATTCATAAGAAGGAAATTATATTATTTAAAATATGTTGATATATACAGAGTGGAGGGCTGGTTACATGCTATTTGTTGGTGTCTGTTTTCGGAATAATGAGGTCAAAATAACTAACCAGCATTTTAAGAGTTGAATAACATGACTTGTTTTCTAATCTAATGAAATGAAACAATAGTACAATTTTTAAAGTTACATTGTTGGTTGGGTGAAGTGCCTAAAGATATTTCTGTATTATTCCAAGGCAGCTGTAGAATGACACTTCTTCTAATTACTAGTGGCATAGAGGAAGAAAACTACACATCTGCAATTTTCTTCCTGAATTGTAAAGCTTTCCAGCACGTCACATGGATGATCAGTGAAACTGCTGGTGTTCAGTAATTATGTTCAGCACTTCAAGGGTTTGCGCAGATATGTTAATAATCCCATTAATCTTCTTCCTTTATATGTAAATCTGTAGCCCAGATGTTGCATCATTTGCAAATCTTGCAATTAAAACATTTTAGAACTTGAAGTTATGCAAAGGGGCAGTAGACTGGAAAATAGGTAAAATTGCTTGGCTAGGGCATTACCATGGCAACACACTGACCTCCGTTCAATTAGTTACAACTGAAGATCCAGCTATTAATTATAGTGGTCAGAAAAGGATATAATCTGAATCTCCTTTTACCTTTTTAATATGGACATTTCTCACTCGCCATAAATCTCTGACTTTTAAGAGACAAAGCTCCAGGCCTGAAACATTAAAAGTGATAGTGCTTAAATACTGATGGAAAGTGGAGGACAGTAAAGGAATCTCATTTATCAGCTATATTCAAGGTACTTCTTTAACTTTTTGTAGTCTAAGCACTCTGTCAGACAAGCTTCAAAGTGAATATTCGTTATTGCTCATTTTAGCTATTGAAATCTACATTATGCGTGCCAGCAATTATCTCTTACTTTAGAAAGCTCCTGTTAATTAGGGCCAAACTAATCATCGTGGGACTCATGGAAACAGATAGATGCCTCCCTTTGTCAGAGTTTTACATTTTGCTCTAGCAAAGTTATTATTTTCTTGGCATGTTATCAAAGAAAAGTTATCTGTTAATTATGGAAGACATTCCACTTTCTGACACTGGAGGAGTCCTACCAGTCATACAGCAACGGTCTGGCTGGACAGTAAATACCTTGGTGTGGGGTCATTTTTGGGGAAGTCGTGCAAGGTACACTGCCTCACCACATCCCTTCACATTCCCACCAAAAATGCAAATCTTGAGCCTGTGATGTATTGAAATGATCAGGATTTTAGTGTTCTCTTTTTAATTAATTTTTTAATTTTCTGCTTAGCTCTATATTATACTAACCAGTAAACAGGGGAAGACCAGGTACTCAGTACAGTGACTTCTTCCTTCCCCCTCAAAGTGCAGCATGTTCAATATCGATGTAATCAGTGCTGATACGTATTTATACTCTGCGGCTTATTCATAGGATGTAGAAGGTTGTGGTGTTTTTTGGTGGCATTTTGGGGGTTTGTATTTGTAGAAGGTTGTTTTCTGATTTTGTTTTTTGGTTTTGTCTGTTTGTTTTTTAAACACTTTGCCCTGATAATTACTGATCAAGGGCAGGGAGTGAGCAGAATGGAATGGCTGGGAATAGAGTCTCAAAATCACTGGGGTGGGCAAAAGTTTAGCTAAACACAAGGACCTGGCAAAATATGTTATTACTCTGTAGCTGACTTCCAGCAGTTCTGGATTAGACCCCTATAGATTAAACTGTGCATTTAAATATGTATCTCCTATGTAATAACCGCCAAGAAATCTCACCCCAGAAGGTGTTTGTGCATTTTTTATGATAGTCATACCCTGCACAGATGGCTGGTGTATAAATTGTATGCTCGTTTTTGCAACCCTGTGCAGGACTCTGATATGAAACAGAAGAACAGAGCAGTGTGATAACAAATACTCAGTGAAAGGATTTTGAGGTGATCTTTGTGCAAGATGCAAATTTGCACCACCTAGACCAAAAAGATGCTAGTGAAATCTTTTTAGAAATCATAATTACATTGGAGCGAGTGATGGACAATTACAGCAACTTCAGGACTCCTGTGCCTCTGAGGCCCTTTCCTGCAAGCCTGGAAGGAATTTACCTGTGCAAGTAACTTCATTACCTAGGTTTACTTTACAGTTATTTAAGGAAGTATATCAAACCTGTAGCTTGAAGGCAGAGTGTGATAAATTACCTTATCACAGAGGTTCCCCTATGTGTATAACAGCCTATGGTCATTGTATAGTAAATGGTTCAAAGATGCAAATTCAGCATAATTCATTTGTAAACAGTCTTCAGATTGTTTGTGGTCCAGGACTGAATACAGAAACTGTAATTTTACATCCTTCTTTCTTTTTCCCCTAAGGAGATTTTACAAAATGTTTTGTTGTGGTTTTTTTGCTTGCTTGTTTTTTTATTGTTGTTTTTCTTGTTTTGTTTTGTTTTGTTTTTAATCTCGTTTTTTCTTTGTAAACCACATTTAACTCCCTCTTCTCCATCAAATGGTATTGTGTACCCTGTATCAGTTAGGGTATGTGAACAAAGAGATCATTGAAAGATACTCTTTCATACTTTTTAAAAATGAAAGTGAATAGTAAACAAAGAAATGCTGAATTTGAGGAAGAATTTGCAGTTACTCTGAAGGAAAGACACATACCTATTCCAAAATGTAAAGTAGCCAAATATACGAGTCATTCATGTAAAAGAAGATATTTAGACAGCCCAATGAAGTAGATGGGGGGAAAAAAGATTGAGAACAGAAAGAACACAATTGTAAAAAGAAACTTCTGAAGCACAAAAAAGGCCATTTCTCTGCTTTCCAACATAATCCTCAGATTTTCTTCGCAAAAGTACATCTGTACAATATTCTTCACACTGTCTAGTCTTCCCACCATTCCCATTTGACTGCACACGCAGACCAATTTATGTTCTGGATCAGAGCACTAGATTAATCAACCTGGACTTGTGCAAAGTATTCAACACTGTCCCGCGTGACATCCTGGTCTCTAAATTGGAAAGACATGGATTTGATGGATAGACCACTTGGTGGTTAAGGATTCGACTGAATGGTCGCACTCAAAGCATTGCAGTCAATGGCTCGCTGTCCAAAGGGAGACCAGTGATGAGTGGTCTTCCTTAGTGATCTGTACAGGGACCAGTGCTATTTAACATCATTTAACATCTTAACATCATTGATGTGGACAGTGGGATGGAGTGTACCCACAGCACACCAAGCTGTGTGGTGCAGTTGACATGCTGGAGGGAAGAGATGCCACCAGATGAACCTTAACAGGCTTGAGAGGTGGGCCCATGCTAACCTCATGAAGTTCAACCAGGTCAAGTGCAAGGTCCTGCAACTGGGTTGGGACAATCAGAGCACAAATGCAGGGTGGGAAGAGTATGGTTTGAGAACAGCCCTGAGGAGAAAGACTTGGGGGTTCTGGTTGATGAAAAGCTCAATGTGAGCAAACAATATGCAAGTGCAGCGCAGAAAACCAACCGTATCCAGGGCTGCATAAAAGAAGCCAGCAGGTCAAGGGAGGTGATTCTCTCCCTCTGCTCCACTCTCGTGAGACCACACCTGGAGTACTGCATTCAGCTCTAAAGCCCCCAACACAAGAAGGACGTGGACATCTTGGAGTGGGTCTAGAGCAGGGGTCCTCAAACTACGGCCTGCAGACCGGATACGGCATTCTTTTTCCTTTTTTTTGTGCACTACTACAAATAAAATATGTGCAGTGTGCATAGGAATTCGTTCATTTTTTTCCAAACTATAGTCCGGCCCCCGACAGTGTCTGAGGGACAGTGAACCAGCCCCCTGTTTAAAAAGTTTGAGGACCCCTGGTGTAGAGGAAGGCACAAAGATGATCAAAGGGCTGGCATATCTCTCCTATGAGGACAGGCTGAGAGAGTTGGTCTTGTTCAGCCTGGAAAGGAGAAGGCTCCAGGGAGACCTTATAGCATCCTTCCTGAAGGGGGCCTACAGGAAATCTGGGGAATGACATTTTCTAGTGATAGGATGAGGGGTAATGGGTTCAAACTGGGAGAGGGTAGATTTGATTAGAAATTAGGAAGAGGTTCTTCACTATGAGAGTGGTGAAACACTGGAACAGGTTGCCCGGGGAAGTTGTGGGTGCTCCATCACTGGATGTGTTCAAGGTCAGGCTGGATGGGACTTTGTGCAACCTGGTCTAGTGGAGGTGTACCTGCCATGAAAGATTGTGATCTTTAAGTTCCCTTCCAACCCAAGCTATTCTATGATTCTATGATTTCAGAGGGTAGTGTGTGGCAATAGGCAAATTTGCTATTATAAAATTACACTAAGTCAGCAAATTTCCTATGTCCTGTAAGGTATTTCTGTCTACTTCTACTTTGATTGAGTTTAATGTTTCCCACACTTTCCATGAGACATATATTCTGATTGACTTTATTTTCTCTGTTCTCCCTAAAAAATTAATCTGGGCTATCCAAACACTTCAAAAGTATCTGGTTTACATTTAATCAATATCCCCTTGAGCATTTAAATGTTTTCATGATGTTTCTTTTTAAACATCTGTTCAAAGCCAATAAACCAAGTCAATTGTTTCTTTTTCAGTGGGTCATTTTGTAAGTCTTGCCTTATACTGGATAGTAGCTGAGACATGCAAGGTTCAGAACTAGAGTGGGATCCAGGAGCAAAATAATGGCTAGACCCTATAACCTTCTCACATATCTGCTTCTTATTTATATCCTTTGGCATAGTTATACGGGTACTCATTTGATTAACTGTTTCAAATATTGTCTTTGTAAGGAAACAGATTGTTGTACTGCTGAATCTTCACATTTTTCATACTTTCACCGGAAGTGCTTTGTCAGATTCTGGAAGGTAGACCTTCAGAGTTTATGTCTATTTCAGCAAATAGATGTAGAAAATCCTGTCATCTGACCCTGCAGAGAAAAGGCATAGCACAGCTTTTTCCATTTGGTTAATTTCCCTCCTTTCCTCTTTTGTCCCCTTCCTCCCGAAAAAAGAGTGGCTTGGTCTCTTCTGCCTGTGGAGAATGGTTCTTGATTCGTAATAGTTCCCCAAATTATCCCTGGGTATTTTATGGATCAAGCTCATTGGTACAGGCCAAATGTGAGTGCCAACAATGTGTATCGCCACATCCTAATGCTGGCCTGGTTGTTTTGCTGTCATGGATGTAGCTAAACAGTTTTATGATCTATATCCATATGGGAAACTGCAAGTAGTCACAACCTCAGCTCTAGCCACAGATGAAATAGCAGGACACTATAAAAGCTGTGTGGCAGTGCGGTGCAGCCAAACTGGTTATATTCTGAATATCCAGAAGGCTTATTATTTCAAGCTCAGGATAGCACTTATATTTTCACAGGACTTCTGGTTTCAAATTGGCTTCTGTTCTATTAGCTGAGGAGGCATAACTCTCTTGCATCTGCCTGGAGAATACCATCTGCTGCTGTCTTTTCATTAGCAGATCTAGTAACAATAGCCTTGTGTGGTTTTGCACAGAGCAAAATCCTCACCCCCAAAACTGCTTTTTGGCGTGGCTGATCAGTTTGGTGCCAGCACAGGTGAATGAGCCTCAGAGGCTGAGTTTCATTAATCAATGGAAATATGTCATAAAGTAATAAAATGGTTTTTTTTAAATTCAGCTTTTAGCACAAATACATAGTAAAAAATGGTTGCATACAGTGTGACTATATGTATATGCATATGCATGCACACATGCCTACAAACACATTTATGAATGTAAGATATGTATACTGTAGATAGTATATATTTTAGAAGTCCAGGCTGTACCATTTGCAAGAAAGTGTGTTGATGAGCAGGATGGTGAAATCACTTTGCCCTGAATAGAGGGTTTTGGAAGGAACAGAATTCCTTATAGCGCATGGTGAATGGGCTTTGTAGTATCTACAAAGATAATATAGATTGTCTCATGACTACCCATATTGCATTATTCATTAGTATGCAGGAAATATTCACTGTTGACCCATTTCTCAGAAATATGTCAGAACGATTTTTGCGTTCTCTGTCAAAGCAATATGAGCAAGAATATGAGCTTCCATTTTAACTAGCCCATGGTCCATCCTTAACAAGATGAGGGGGTCTTCCTGCAAGACTGTCTTATGTTGCAGTGCTGGGGCAAACTCTCCAAGTCTGCAATTTCAAGTGGTTTCTCTCCATAATTGAGCAGTACACTGAACATATGCAAACAGAATCAGACACATGCAGAGAGGGAAAAAACTTTTATCACATTACACAGTATATAATGCTATACTACATGGGTTATTTCAGTGGTTTTGATTTCTTTTTTTTTTTAATCCCCAAAACAAATTGAACTCACAGTCTAAAACTTATGTTATGACAAAGCTAAAATCATATGAACGAAGTCCAACTTTGTTAGGAAGGGTTGACACACTGTGACCCAAATGTCTGACCTGATATTGCTCTCACTGCTAGTAGTCACCCTACAGGCATTATCAAAGCAGTTTAAACAACTGTACATTTAATTCATAGTGACATAATTAGAACATTAGTAAACTTAGCTATCTAGTCATTGCAAGTGATCGTTTACGTACGTGATGAAGTTACAGCAGTATGAAGGCTCTGACACTTTGAGTGACAAACTACAAGTTAATTTTTTAGAACATACAAAAATCTCTTCTCTTTTTTTTTCAAATGTGCTGCAGACACCCCTACAGTATGATGCTGTTTGCCAAAGCTTTGACATTGAAGCATCGTAAAGTGAACCAAAAAGACAACACAGAGAATACAGTTGTGTTTGGCATACCAAATAGCCCCCTTGCTAGATCAAACTGCCACACATCTTTCCCTAAACATCAGTAGACATAGCTGAGTCCCATCAATAGTTTACTGACCTGTGCTGTGATAACATTTCCATCTCTGGAGTGCACAGTATGTGACATTTTGCAAGTACATTTAATGGGGAATGGGGGAAGGGGAGATGACGCTTATTCTGCTTGTCGGTGCATACTGGACAGGGCCAGGAGTATCGATTGGGCAGAAAACTCTCTTCCACTGACTGATTGCCACCCCTCGTGTATGTATGCTCTTTGAACTTTGACGTATCTGGATAAATGGAACAGCTTTCAGTGAGATCATTCAGGTCTCAGAAAAACAAACATCAGCCAAATTGAACAAAAAAATATAAATAATAAAAGAAGCCCTTGACATTGCCTCAGTGCACTAGATAGCCACAAACAGGCTAAATTCTGTTGCAGGCTATTTGACTATGGAGATGACTGAGACAATAAAAAATTTAAGATCTTGTCGCACACTTGCTTCCAGAATGACTGTCCTTCCTGTTAGCCTCAGGTCAGTACTAAAAGTGAAAGGTCAGAATACCAATTAACTTACCTTCATGACAAAAAACTGCTCAGTTCAGGGATATTATGTAGCTCAATATTTTATTAATGCAGAATGGCTTTGATCTGCATTTACTTTATGAACTGATACCGGGGTTTTTTAAAATGATTTTATTAATTATTCATATAAATGGAAATCAACTGTAAGTTTGAATTAAAGATTTTTGAACTTTGTTTGTATTTATTTTTGCCAGATCTTCATTTTTGTGTCGAAAGTGAACTAAAACAATATGAATTGTTAGCCATTAAAGTCCATCTACTTCCTTTTTGCTTTTGTTTTGGTGGCTGAAAAATGATTGTAATACTGTACCATAACATATTCTGATAATAACTTTCCTAATTAATAGTAATTTGCCAGTTCCTTAAAAAGTTAGAGAGACTAAAGAGCTAGCGATGTGCAGAAACACAGCTTGTTTATATGGAAGTATAGAGTTTGAATTTTCTCTGGCCCTCAGCTGGAAATTTTCCAGAGGCTCTGAAAGGAATCTTACACACAATATAAAAAATTATTCTTCTGAGTTTTTGCTTACTCTCTACCTATTCCTGTGTGTTTTTCTCTGCCATATAGACATCCAAGGCATGCTGAAGGTCCCTGCTTAGCCTATGAAATGGGTAACTTGCACTCTTAAACATTTACATTCTTGGACATAATGATTTTGGGGGAAATTTTTGTGTGAGTGCTTATTGGCTGATTTTTCAGAAACAAGAAATGCATTAACTACAATTACTTCATGTTTTACACTGAAATAGTGCTGACAGAAAAGATTTTTCCTGTTTCTCTTCCATGCAACATAGGGCACTCACACCCATCTTTCTGAAAACCCAAAGCTTTGCCAGTATTGAAGTGTTATGTAGCCCCTTTCTGCCTTCTCTGTCAGGAAGGAGAACCTGGACATGCTCTATATAGATGACCACCTAATAAGCATTATCCACTACTCCATTCAGCATGGCAGCCTTAGAGTCTTATCTTCTTTCCTCAAACAGTTGTGGGGTTTTTTTCTGTTTGGATTTTGCTGTTCTATGGATAAACAAGCTGATGGCTCTAGGCTGCTATACATTAGCTTCTCAGGCATAATCATTCAGTTAGGTATAAGGACTCAAGTACAAAACAGGTAGAAGGATATTGCTCTTCATTCACATCATCTTTTTTAACCTGTCTTCTACACTACCCCAGAAGACATAAGTGCAAGGGGCACTCCCTGCCTTTCATAAGCTATTTTGTAATGTCTCATGGGCAGAAATGTGTAGGCAGACTTTCCACTTGGTTCTTTATGGCTGCATACTCTGTGAAGCTCATCCATCTTTTGCCATGGCAGACCTCTTTTTCAGCAGCTTCTCAGATACAAGCTGTTTCTCGGCCCTCCAAAAAGATGACTTAACTGTGTGATCTCTTTTGGACCTTAAACCGTTTTGATGAAAACAGTAAAACTTTTGGGGAAGGGCTTTAAATAGTGCCTCAGAAATTACAAACAACCTGTGCCCAGATAAATATTTGAACTAAGATACCAAGGCTGAAATGCCTGAGATGGAACCAGGAATCCAAGAATGCCCCCTAAAAAAGGCAGCTCCATATAATGTGAACTAGAATTTAATTGCTCTAGTCTATCTCTCTGCTACTGAATTATTGCTACAAAGAAATTAAATTCTATTGTTCTCTACTTAGAGGACCCTTGAACTACTTGAGACATTTAACCTGATGTTTAAGGGTTTGGGATTGTGTTGGAATACCAAATGAAGTTCCACTCCATTTAACAGAAACATTCATGTTTAATTAAAATTCATGGATAGCTAGAAACATGCAAATATTAACTGTCCACAATGCTCAAAGTGTTGGGAATTAAGGCTGGGTTTAATCCTATTTGAACCTCCTACAGCCTTCTTTCTCTGGAAAATAAGTAATGCTGTCTTTTTGTTTGTTCATTTTCTGAAAAGTATCTTTGTACATCTAGTGTTAGATCACATTTTATCAAAACTGATTTTGTACCCTCATACACTAATGTAGATGAAGTTGGTTTGTGAGAGTTTATATAATCCAAACAGGCAAGAACAAACACACAGTATTTTGTCTCAGCAGTGAAATGCAGTGTGTTCTTTGCCCTTCTAATGGAATGGGTCATTGTTACATAGCTTGCAATTTTCCTCCCTTTATTTTACTTTTTGATCAAATTGTGACATTTATTAACAAAGAATTTGACTTCATCTCTCTACAGCTTGCTTTCTAGGGAATTAACATTATTCTTTAAACTCTTTTCAAGAAGATAAAAAATATGCATACATTCCCTGGTAAAGCAGTGTTCAATGGCAAAAGCTATCTTAGGAACTAAGTGATGGATTAGTTCCATGAAAGAACCAAATCAGATAAAATGACAAGAACTCATGCAAATTTTTTAAACATAAAGGGGCTTTTTGGAAATAATAGTAATAAAATCTTTATCTGAAAATATAATGTGCCTATAGGACATGATATTGGATATTACTACATGAATTAAATTTCCGAATGACAGGATAATTAATATAATAGCTCCTTCCTCACAAACAGCTTCAAAGGTATGAGGAGATATTTGTAGGAAAAATGTATTTCTATCAGCTTTAGTCCTCTAAGGAAAAAACAGAGTAATATATTTTAAAAAAAAGATAATTTTTTTGCTTTCAATAAAAACATAGTATGCTAATTACTGGCATTTCCTTATTATTTGTAATGAGAACTACACCTGTCATCACAGTCAGACAGCATTATTAAAAAAAAAAGTTGAAACTTGTTTTACTGTTCTGACTCAGTTGTGTTTTATATGTTATATGTGTTTATAATATGCCCCAGACGCAGAGTAATCAGTAAGGACCCCATACTGCTGTACTTAGTGCGCTGAAATATCTATAGCAACATCAGAACCTGTTTTATGGTTGCTTGGCTTCAGCAAGCACCCTCCACCTCTTGGGCAGAGGAAGACAATTGATTTACCAAACAGGGAATAGTTTCTAGTTTGGAAGGGTCAGGCAAACATGGCTTCCAAGTTCATTGAGTAGTTTATGTAGAAATAGATGGAACAGGATAGAAAAAAACATGCAACACCCTTAATTTCACTCTTCCTTAGATGAAATTTCTCAGGGTTTTTTGTTTATTTTTTTTCCTGGTTATGGTCTTGAAAATAATAAAAATACAATTTCCCTGCCTTCAAAAAGTGAGGTCCACAGAGAAGCTGCAAATTCAGATATGTTTGCCTCATTCGCCTTAAATTCTATACTGATTCCTATCAGTAGTGTATATTCCCAAGTTCAGGTAGAAGTAAGCAGGCTTGATTTGTGGGTGTGCATTCTGGTGTTTGGGGTTTTTTTTCTTTTTTAAATTGCCTTCGGGATTTTAAAATACTTTCCCACTGTAAACTTTTTAGCAAGTCCAAGAACAGCAAGGTGGAAACTCATATTCCCACGTGGGTGTCTGCAGCTGCCACTGCTCACATTCCACCTGCCTGCCTGCAAGCAAATTCTGTTTTTAAGGTTTTCAAGGGCTCTGCCACCTGTGATTGCACAGATGCGGTATGAGCAATGCACACCCAAGGTAGCATCGCTGTGTCTGGTTCCTCCTAGCAGGAAAGGCAGAGCCTGTGGATAGGACATTGCAGTACCCCAACTATTGTCGGCTGCCAACTCACTGGAGCCCAGCAGAAGCTGGCAATGCAGATCTAAGCAAAAAGTAGATTACTCTATGCCTTGATGAGAGGAAAAAGGAATTTCAAGAAATTTCTAATTCCAGCTAGAGCTTCTGGGGTGGCTGGCTTCCTAAAAAATGGACTAACTCTGTGCATATGTTGCATGCTTTGGCCTGGCCTTCCCTCTGGATGCCCCTCTAAGCTCTCGCAGGTCCAGAGTGGATGTGACAGATGGTTTATGCTGCAGTATCCAACTCAACTCCAGGCAAACCTTACTTGCCAAAGGCCAGTAGGCTTAGTTCTCCAGGTAGCTACTGCCTATCTTTGGAAACATGTAAGGAATTTGTAAATTAGGAAAATTAATATAGTACTTGCAGCAGTTATTCATTTTTTATTTTAATCTACAGATTGTGCCAATAAGCATCAAATAAAATATTGCAGTTCATACTAAACATTAATTCTACTCTCTTAAGATGTTGTTTGTTCAAGAAAGCTCAAATTGGATGCAGCAGCATCTGTTTTTCAGTTCTGCTTTCATCTAATTTTACAGCTGGATTGTCTGAGCCACAAGAAGGTCAAATGATTTGCCCTGACTCTGCCTATGAATTTATGGCATATGTTTGACAATCAGAGCCCATATGCTTGCCAGAAGTGTGTTGCACATTTTAAATATACGGTTTAAAATAATGCCTTTTTTTTAACTAGGAAAAAGTATTGCTACTAAAGTGGGGTTTTTTGTTGTTATGCTAAATCAACAAGAATAAACTGGTAACGCTAGTTTGTCACTAGACTTTTACTGACAGTAAATATTTTACTGATTTTTTTCTTCTTTCTGCTGTAATCTTATGAAAAAAATCTGTATTATAATTTATGATAAATGGCAAATTTTACTGCATAGCACACACACAAAAAAATTTCCTTCAAATTTAACTGCTGTATTTTGAATCCAAACCCAGTATTTTTCAACACAGAGAAAACAACCATGAAATATTTCATAGTTCATAGCCTTGCTTTTGGGAACCTTCTTACACACAAAAAAATGGACAAGGTGGCAGAATGTTTCTTTAACGCTTTCTTTTTGTCTCCTTTTTTTTTACTTCCCCAACTAGGGAAGAAGACCACGAAAGTGCAGAAAACTGTTTCAAGCTATCAAATTTAGTATGAGACTTAATTTATCCATGGCAGTTTCGCATTTCAGGATTACGTAAAGCTTATTAACCGAGCATGGGGAGAGCCTTGCTGCTTTCCCAGGGTCACTCTGATGGTACGACAATACGGCTTCTGTGGGGCATGCTCTCGCAACCTTAGCTGCTGAGCTGAGGAGCAGTGATGTGCAGACTCACGCCAGCAGCCACTCACAGTGTTATCTTGTCCACAGTAGATGTTTGGGTGCCAACTGGGAATAATTTTTACCTAAAACCCTGTCATCCTGACTACATGGGGCTCAGATTAGGCTAGCTGACTTGTTCTGAACAGCAATTCATAATCTCAAGAATTGCTGTGACAATTAGTTCTGGTGCTAAGCATTACCTTTACATAGATATTATTGGCTCATATTTTTATACTTTATACTCACTTGTGTACACATAGGAATATATGCATATTTCAAATTCCTGGAAAACTATGGTATTGATTGCTCCCTTTTTAAGACTTTTTCTTCCCATCTTTTTAAAAAATATTTCTCAAACCAGCTGAAAATGGTTTCATCTTCAGAACAGCTTGTTTTACAGCAGGTACAATGTGACAAGTTTACCAAGGTTCAGTAGATGTCAGTTCTAGCCACACTCCCCCTTTCCCTCTGACCTGAGAAGTGGTTCACTGGATCCAAACTCAGGTAGACTAGCTGGGTCAATGGTGTGCACTGAACCAATTTCCACTCAAAAAAAACACAAAACAACAAACCCCACAAGAAAACCCGAATCCCCCTCTGTATATATCCTGTCCCCCAAAGGATGACTACTGTAGGACCTTTTTCAGAGGGTCCTACTGCTGTTAACCCTGTCCCTTAAATTGTACACTGTTGTGCTGGGATTAGAGACCTGAGGTGTCACCAGAACTATGCCAGTATTACAGGTATAGTGTATCCCAGTAAATCTTCCTCTGCTCTGTACTATTTATCTGGCTGCTAGTGGATGTGCAAGGTGTTTTGACTCAAAGATCATCTGTTTAGCTTGTTGTCTCATATTCATCTTTGTGGAGGTGATTGGCATTGCTGACACATTTCGTAATTTAAAATTTTTCTCAGCACATGTAAGTACATGCTAAGCAGCTCGCAAATACTCAGTAAACAGCAATCCTAAAGCTATAAAGGACAGTGAATCAGTAGTTATCCGGAGGTGTGCAGGGACTGGAGCTCCTCTTGATGGAGCACTTTAGGAGGGCTTTTGCTGTAAATGGGTTTAGCATGCCTCACTGAAAAGCACAAAACTGTTAAACTTCTAATTAGAAGTATAAACCCAAAATGTTCTTCATGCCGAGACCCTCATATGGTTATATATGCATTTATTTCTTTAAATAGACAGTGAGACTTAACTTCTATCCTTTTCTAGAAAAAGGAACAATTGTTGCTCAAAAATGGGCATTTTTTTTTTTCAACAGATGAATGTTATTCTAAAACAACCATGTAAGCTTACATGTATTTTCTTTTTTCTTCAGGCAAGCTGTCACCTGGTGTATATTTCAGAGACCCTCAAATTTCCTTTAAGACTTGGATACTCAGTTTGATACTTTGGTATTTAATGGGTGTGTCGTACTTGCACCTTAATTATAAGAATGCTGTCATTCAGAATATTCAGTATTTCACCTGGTTTCATTATCATACGTTTAGTTCCCATTTAAGTGGTGATTTAAAAAAATCTGACTATAGAAATCTTTCTTGGTTTACTTTAAAAGATACTGGCATGCTTGGAGATCTTAAAATCTCTGTATTTTTAAATGAAGGGTTTTCAGTAAAAACAATGAAGTAAAATCCTGTTATATGTTGAACTAGGTGCATTCTATTGAACTCACATAAATGTAAATGTATCTGCAAATCCTTTGAAGTCCAGTGCTGTACATAGGCTGATCTTTCAAAGGAAGCTATTGAAGTTGCTGAGAGTGTATTTTTAAAAGCTCTCCAGGAAGACCATCTTTTAGCAATCTTACAAAAAAAAAAATAAATCTGTTTAAAGGTGATTTTGGGTCACTTGGTAAGACTGGAGCTATTTTCAGATACTTGCTTTTTAACCTTCTTGACATGAAAATGTGGAGCATGGCATTGCTTTGATATCACAGCAGAATTTCTCCTAAATACCTGCTGATCTCTTGGTGTTTGCCTCAGATATCTCTATGTATTTAAATTACAGTGGCATTCAAAGAAAAGGCTTTATTTCTTAGAAAAATCCACCCTATGGTTTAAAAAATAGGTACACCACACAACAGATCTAGTCATCTTTTATATACGTCCTCATGGACACCTGAATTTATATACAAGACTGACATTCAAAAGCTTCAAGCAGCGTAGAAAAAAAATCACTAATGTGTTGTGTGCTTATTTTCAGATCACATTATAAAAGAAAGGGCTGTGTTACTATTTTTAAATTAAAATTTTAAGTATTATAAACTTAAATATATTAAGAAAATTAAATGGTTTGGATTTTGAGATGAAGAGCTTATCATAGAAGCTGCAGTTCTTTAATTACAAAAGCCAGTGCAATTGAGATAAAGGCTCCATATAATTAGAAATTATGAGGTGGATAAAATGAGAATAGAAGGATTTCCTTTCCACTTATCCATTTCTAATAAATACATGTTTTGACAGCATTAATACTGTCTTAAATAGTTAATGTTACATGAAACTTCCATCTTATTTATCTGGGCTGTTCCTACTACATTGAGGAGCCTGTGAAATGTCAGGCAGAAAAAGGATTCTGTCCTGGATTCAACCAAGATGGAAATGTAAAGTTCATTTTAATACTCTTGTGAGAAAACCCATATCAGTGTTCTTCCCCATCAGCCCCTGTGAGGTTTCCTTAAAACTTTTCCCCTGCCAAGCAGCACCTGAGCACTGCCTAAATCTGCCAACATCTCTCCAGGAGCACTGCAGCAAATATCCTCTGTAACAAAGCAATCAGCATCTGTGGGTGTACTATAAAAGCCCATAATACACTTAATCCAGCAGATCATATGCCTACATAACTACATACATGACACAAAGTAAATTGCGTGCCAGAAGGAGGTCTACAAGAGTCTAAGGTGCATTGAAGTGCTTAGCTGCCAGCAGTGAATGTCTTTGCAAAATCATCTCTCATCTTTCATTTGTGATCCTAAAGAAAAACCTAACAAACCTTCTCCCTTGGGAATTTATACCACAATGCCAAAAAATCATGGATTCAGTGATATATGTTTGGCTGAGGTTTTTTCTTCTTTTGTTTAGATGACATATTAAAAGGTTTTATTTCTTTCCTCCCCAAACTTTGTGTTCGACTTCTTTTTTCTCTTTGCCTTATCAACCTTCTCCTCACCCGTTCCTACCAAATCCCTTCTGCAAGACACCTACTTTCTTCCATTGGACAGCCCAGCTTTTTCTTTCAAGAATGGGACAACCAACACATATTTAAATAAATGCTAAGCAGTTGCTGTCAGAGAACAAACCCTTCTCTTATGGGTACTGTAACAGCAGTGAAGGCCAGAACAATCCGCTGTTGGATGCTACCCCAGCTGCAGGGAGTGTTTCTAGCACATGCAGGATTGCATGGGTGGCAGAGATTTCTTTTTAAAAATCTACAGATTAGCACAGTCCATCTGATTTGAGAGGTTGATGTGATGAACATGTGCATTCAATATGATTTCACTGCAGAAGGGATGAATGTTTTTGTTTTTTATTCATGTTTATCAGGCACTAAGAAATAGTCCCATATGTAAACTCTTTAACTCTTAACAAGTAGTGTGGGAAGATGTATCCTGAATATGTGCACTGGAGGGACATCTGCACTGCCACAGAAATCCACCACAGAACTACTCATTTCAAGCTAAGAGAAAGTAGTTACAAATACGTGTAAGAAAATATATTCATGATAAAGTCCCCTTTCAGCCAAATATTTAGACTGACTGCCTTTACACCACAGCTACTTGAACTTCAGTGGTGCTGCCACCCAACTTCTTCATATAAAACATAATGATGTGCCTGTTTTCCCAAGGAAAAGGGAAAGAAACATATTCCAGGGCTCTTTAATGAGTCTCTGTGACTTATTTTCAGAACACTAATACTTCTGCCTTGACAGTCTCTGAAAATGAGTGGTAATTAGCCTTCTGGGTTGGCAGGAAATTGCCATATTGATCATCTATGGAAACATTATATATAAAAAGGAAGATAAATCCATAGAAATAAATGTTTATGTGAATTGTTGGGGTTTGGGGGAGTTTATTTTCTGGTTTTGTTTGTTTTAGCTTGAAGAATTATTAATATTGGGGCAAATACAGATGAACAAAATGTATTACTACTGATTTAGACATTTAGAAATAGCTTACTACCACTAGTGCAAATCCAATATAATCTCCTCAAAGAAGCTAAGATGGCTTTTAAGTAAGACCACTTAAGGCTTGGTTGTAAAGGAAATATTGCTCTTTAAAAATGTAAAACAAATCCTCCTAACAGAACTTTTCAAGTTAAGCTAGCTCTAAATAATAGATGATGAGATATTTAAGGAGTTTCTGAGTTTCCATTAAATGCATAATTCAGGAATGAAAGTTGAAAAGGGAGTAAAAATGTAAAAGGCTTCAGCAGTATATCTCTGCGATTCTATATGTTTTGTCTGGAAAGTTTAATCAGCACAGAGGAGCTGAAATGTAACCAGGGAAATAGTTGGATTATACTGATTTTAAGGTTTTTAAAAATTGCCAACTCTTCAGAAATCCTTCCAGTATATAACAGCCCCTATTTCAGGATTTGCTACCTTGTGATATGTATGAAAGATTATAGTAGAGTGAGCTAAAGCAGCTGATGATTTGCAATGGCCATTCCTGGTGCTATTGCATAATTCTGTAAGCTTGACTTAGTGATAACTTTAAAAAAATCAAATAACCCTGGATAGCATCCTGGATATCTTTCAGGTTTATGTTGCATATATCTCAGTCTCTGAGATGCAAACATATATTGAGGAATATCTTGTAAAAACTCTTGCTATATAATTAATGGTGGGCTTTATCTACATGTTTGAGACCAGAACTGGGCCCATCATTCCTAACGTTTCAGACTGTGAGGGCTTGAATGAAGTACATTATTAGCAGCTGTCAGCTGAATACAGTACTCTTATAATGAAGAAGATCAAAACTCTCATATCTTGACAAAGAGCAGGAAAGATTAAAAAAAAATAAACTAGTACTTCTTTAAATTTGCTTTTCTAAACATCTCAGTAATTATTTTTAATAGGGTGAGCCTTCAATCAGTATGTTCTTTCTTGGGTATTAGATATGTAATATTCAAACATCTCTAATGAGATATTTTTTGCTTCTACAGAATTGCAATAAACACAATTTGTGCTAAACCCCCCCTGGCTGTGAAAAGTCTCAGGGCCTCATAAAGGACACTGGCCATTTGGACTGCAATTCAGTAAATTTGCTTAGATATTATGGTTTGCTGGAAAAATACCATCTCTATAGACAGAATGCATCGCAATGGGAATCCTGCTCCATATTTTATGCTGACTAGGCTATGCTCCTACTCTTCCTCTTAATGAGAAAGAAAAGTATTTTTGTGATTTCAGAGAATTACATGAGGCACCCTGCTGTTAGTTTATTTCTTCTGTGAACTGTGCTATCTTGTCTTTTCCTGGTTGCGTGAATCTACATCTGTCACCATATCTACTTCTGTTCTGCAGTTTTTCTGTTGTTACTGAATCTGTTGCTTCCTGGGTTGAGCCAAACTAAGCAAAACCAGAGTAGAGTCTCAATAAAAGTAAAATAAAGCAATTTCCAAGCTATAATGATAAATGTGTTAATGTCCCGTTACTTTGAGGCACAATGCAGATACTGTGATCTTCTATTTGAATACATATTTAAATGTATACATTTCAAAATATTATGGTGATTTTTAAGTGTCAATAATATTTCAAATATCAATGGACAGAGGTCATTAGATAGGAGTGTAGTGATTTTGGGCGTCCCTGGAAAGGATGGGCATTACAATCTAAATGGTGTCTCTGAGATGCCTTTTTCTGAGAATCATGAAACTTTAATATAAATGCTATGTTATACTGATGTATTATAAAACTCATTCTAATACAAGAGGGAGATGGGAGGACATTATTTGTTATGAGTGTAGTGAAAATTGCTTGGCTATGGAAAATTAATGAGACCCTCTGTAGCCAAAGAATTGGGACTTAGTATGGTTTAACCTTCCTTTCAGCTTCTACAAAGATAAATTGTTCTCTGATTTGTGTAGTTCTAAATTAAGGTTACTTTTGAGCATATGCTTTAGTCTTTTTCTGAGCTATTTTAATTTTTTATAATAAAACAGTATAAAAGCAATCAAACATTCCATAATTTATGTGAAGGAGGTAACTTAGTCTTTGAAAACTTGGAATGAAAATGTGGATGGGAGAGGACAAACCATGAGGTGGCCTTCCTATGGGACGAGTGAATGGACAGTTTCACATAAAAGGGAAAGAAATCTGACTTGCTCTGGAGAGGTAGAGGTGATGTGGGCTGTGTCTTTTTAAAAAGTGACTTGAATTAATGGTTAAGGTTCTTGATGAATTGAATTGATGAGAGTTTTTCTATGCTGGAACTGTCCCCAGCCTGACCTGGCATTTATTTTAGTCCTGTTGCTCTTGTCCTTGGAAATCTCCTCTAGTATTAAGTGCTCATCTAAATTAAATATTCCTAATATCTGTCCTTGTTGTTAGAGGGCTGGAACTCACTCTATATCACATTTTGCAAGGCTCTCTGTTAGAAAACTCATAACTGTTAAATTGTTATGTTTGAGAGGCTGGTGAGGCGTGAACATTGGGAGGGCAACAGTGGGAGATTTAAAAGTGCTGTAATAGAAACTAACAGCCAGTTGCCAAGGGGAGCTGCTCTAGAGTGGTCTAGCTCACAGCAGAATGGTAGATCTTGGTGTACACTCTCTTTTCCTGAGGTTTTCCTTTGGTAGAGAAATGCCAGGGGAGAGGAGTGACCCACCAGGAGCCGGCAGCTATGGCAGCAGAGGCTGAGGAGGCCTAGGCACTGACAGGGCAACGGCAACCATGCCTATAAAAGAAGCCTTTGGGCAGTGCAGCAACCAGAGCATGGCATGACAGTTTGCACAGAAGGGTGTGAAGGAAGGGCGCTGAAAGGTCTGCCAGCTCTGACCAGGGAGGCATGGTTTCTACCCAGCTAGAAAGCCATGGTCTCTCTGAGCTCTGCACCCACCAAGACTGATGCACCTTCCCAGATGAAGGTCCAGTAGGAACATGGCATCAGGCTGCAGGTTGTGCCCTGCTCTAATATGGGTATAGGACAGCAGCAGTGAGCACAGCTGTGGGACGTGTACCCAGGTAGAGGAACTCCTCTGCTTAATGACAGAGCTCTGGGAGGAGGTGATTAGGTTGAGAGGGAGACTGATCACTGGACTCACATCCTGCCTTCCCTGAGACAGGCTTGACAATCAGACAAGATACACAACACAGAGGATTCTCTGTCCCCTCTCCATGTGACTGAAGACAGTGACATCAAGGAGAGGGAGCAATGGCAACAAATTCCTTCCAAGCACAGCAGGTGAATCCCTTCAGCATCAACCCCACCTTCCCAGGTGCCCTTGCAGAACAGGTACAAGGCCCTGCAAGTGGAACCTAATAATAATAACAAGAAGGATGATTCATCTAGCTTAGAAATGTCACTGAAATTAAGTTGGCCCTACATCAAAACTACCTCTACGAAGACAAAAAGAGGGGTTGTTGTCATGAGTGACTCCCTGAGTGACTGAAGGCCTGATATGTAGACCAGACCCACTTCTTAGGGAAATCTGCTGCCTCCCTGGGGCCCAGGTTAAAGACGTGGTGAGAAAACTTCCTAAACTGTTATGGTCCTCAGATTATTATCTATTGATTTTTCAGATAGGCAGGGATGATGTTGCAACAAGAAGTCCAAGGGCAATCAAGAGAGACTTCAGAGCCTTGGGACTGTCAAGGTATCAGGAGCACAAGCAGTATTATCCTCTATCCTTCCAGTTGCAGAGAACAATGAGGGAAGAAATATGAAGACCCATCAGATCAATACCTGGCTCGGAGCCTGGTGTCACTAGCAGGACTTCAGATTTTTTTGATCATGAATTGGTTTACACGGCACCAGGCCTGCTGGTGACAGACAGCATATACCTGTTTCAAAGGTGGAAAAGGATTTTTGCATAGGAGTTGGCAGGGCTCATCAAAAAAACTGGAAACTAGATTTTAAGGGGGAAATGGATAAATCAGGCTTGCTGGAGATAAGCTTGGAGGCATCACATCAGTGTCTGTGGGATGGTGTGCTAGCAAGGTCCTTAAGTCTGTCATCCCAATGGAGGTAGGGGATGAAGTGTCATGTGATAACAAAGACAAAAGGGTTAATAATGGGCTAGAAATCACAGAAGCACCTGGGAATGGTCAGGTAGGAATCAGGCCTTCTCCCCTCAGAAAGATAATGGGAGAAAATTAGAAAGGCCAAAGCCCAACTAGAACATAGTCTGGCTAGACATAAAAAAAACCTCAAACGAACCAATAAAAAATGTTTCTATGAATACATTACCAACAGAAGGAGGACTAAGGAGAATCTCCATGCACATCTCCCACATGCAGTGGGAAGTATAGTGACCAAGAATGAGGAAAAGGCTGAGGTACTCAATGCCTTCTTTGCCTCAGTCTTTTATAGTAAGACCAGCTATCCTTTGAGTGCCCAGCCCCCTGAGCTGAAAGGCAGGGGTGAGAAGTAGAATGAAGCCCCCATAATCCAAGGGGAAATGTTTAGTCAGTTGCTACTTAGACAGAAGTCTATGGAGCCAGATGGGATGCCCCTGAAGGTACCGAGGGAGCTGGCAGAAGTGCTCACCAAACCACTTTCCATCATTTATCAGCAGTCCTGGCTAGCCAGGGAGGTCTCAGTTGACTGGAAGTTGGCAAATGTGATGCCCATCTACAAGAAGGTCCAGAAAGAGGATCCAAGGAACTACAGCCTGTCAGTCTGACCTCAGTGCCGGGAAAGGTTATGGAGCGGATCATATTGAGTGCCACCATGAGGCATAGATAGGACAACCAGGTCATCAGGCCCAGTCAGCATGGGTTTATGAAAGACAGGTCTTGCTTGACTAACCTGATCGGTTTCTATACAAAGGTGACCCATTTAGTAGATGAGGGAAAGGCTGTGGATGTTGTTTATTTGGACTTTAATAAAGCTTTTGACACCATTTCCCACAGCATTCTCCTGGAGAAACTGGCTACTTGTGGTTTGGGTGGGCCCAAAGAGTTGTGGTGAATGGAGTTAAATCTATTGGTGGCCAGTAACAAGCGGTGTTCCTCATGGCTCAGTATTGGGGCCTGTTCTCTTTAATATCTTTATCAATGGTCTGGATAAGGGAATCAAGGACACCCTCAGTAAATTTGCAGACAACACCAAGTTAGGCAGGTATTTTGATCTGCTTGAAGGTAGAAAGGCTCTACAGAGGTCCTTGGATCACAACAATCCCCTGCAAAATACAGGCTTGGGGAAGAGTAGCTGTAAAGATGCCCAACGGAAAATGACCTGGGGTGCTGGTCAGCAGCCAACTGAACTTGCCTACATAGGCAAGAAGGCCAACAGAATCCAGGCTTGTGTCAGCAATAGTGTGGCCAGCAGGACTAGGGGAGTGATTGTCACCCTGTGCTTGGCACTCAAGTACTGTGTTCTCTTTTGAGCCACTCACTCCAAGAAGGACAGTGAGGTTCTGGAGCAGGTGCAGAGACAGGCAATGAAGCTGGTGAAGGAGAGAACAAGTCTTACAGGGAGTGGCTGACGGAACTGGGGTTGTTTAGCCTGGAGGAAAGGAGACTCAGGAGAGACCTTATGGCTCTTTACAACTACCTAAAATGATGTTGTAGTAAGGTTGGGGCTGGTCTGTTCTCCCATATAGCAGCGGTAGGACAAGAGGAAACAGACTGGTTTTGCCAGGGGAGGTTTAGATTGGATACTATGAAAAATTTCATTCCCAAAAGGGTTGTAAAGCACTGGAGCAGGCTGCCCAGGGAAGTGGTGGAGTCATGATTCCTGGAGAGATTGAAAAGCTGTGTAGATGTGGTGGTGAGGGACATGGTTTAGTGGTGACCTTGCAGTGCTGGGTCAACAGTTGGACTTGAAGATCTTGAAGGCCTCTTCCAACCAGAATGATTCTATGATTCCGTGTTCTGGACAAAAATTTTGCAAAAAGCAGCAGTAGATATGTTAAACAGATTTTTTCAGATAATGTAAAGGATTAAGAAGTTGAAGTTTATGGTGCATTTATGGATGTGCATACTATGCCATGTGTAGATTACTGATTTTTTTCTTCCTCCATCTTTGAGCTTTGCAGATTTAAACTGTCTGTATAATAGCACATTTCAAAGGTTCGTATGAAAGTAAGCTTCCATGGAATTCAGTGCTAAAGACTCAGACCTAAATTTGGAAAGAATTCACTTTTGTTGCTATGGGAACATATACTTCATTTAGTCCTGAAAGAAAAAGAATATACAAATTTATGATAAAAAATAACACTATTAGTCCACTTGGTGGGGCAGGAGGCACTAGAAATAACTAGGTAATCTGGCCATATAATATCTCCCTGTTCTCTACAGCATGATTACACTGAAAAAAAAAATCCTTGTCAGTTTATGGCTCCATCATAATATTTTTTCTATATGTTCATATTTGTTTGCATTATAAAATCAAACTGCACATAAATAAGTAGTTTAGTCATTATTTGCCTTTGTAAGGCATCACTGGGGATGTCTATTAATTCTGTGATGATTATCTTTATTTCTTTGCCTTTTATAAACTTTTGTATAAAGTCTAGATATCAGCATGTTTTTATTCAGCTACCAAAGAGTAGAGAAATGTGATGTTGCAATTGAATTTATTCCAAGACACTATTAATATGAATATGTAAGTGAGTTCTGCTGCTGACTCCTGAGTTTCCTTCTTTGCTTGAGATACAAGTTTTGCTGACTGTGAAGGAAGTGGTGGCAAATATCTCGCAATTAGACTTTCTTTCCTTGAAGAGTGATAGAACTATGGCGAGGTTTTTTTACATTCTTTGCAGCTTTCTTCCCCAATTGTTTTTTAAAAATCTCTATTATTTTGAGAATAGATGTAGCTTGAAAATTTACTTGTGGAACATTATCCAAAAAAACCTTTTTTTAGGCCTGAAAAAATTCTAAAATGTAATGACATGCACTTTTTGTATGAAAGTTATGAGCATGATATTTTAAAATTATTTTGGATGCTGTGACCACAATCCTGTCCTCTGTGTGGCAAAGAAGTCACATGAATTTATTTACAAATGCTAATTTATGCTACCTTTTATGTGCAGCCTTTATGCAGTTTCATACAGATATTTATTCTCCTTTTTGTCCAACAATTGATTTCTTTGCAAGTTTAAATATACATGCAAATGTAAACTGAAATACAATAGAAACTATGACTGTCATGTGATCTTCCAGTGGAATCCTCCAGAGGTGCACTTTAAGTAATATTTTGATGTAAAAATAATCTCTAACAATAACTTGGCTGCTTCAGCCATGCTGTTATCAATGCTGGGAACATCTACCTTTTAACAAATCTGAAATAACATCTGCTCAGGAGATACGTATCAAAAGAGAGAACAAGAAACAGCAAAATCAGTAAGAGATGCAGATAAAATTTAACATAGAAGTGGGAAGACACAGAGGCTAAGTGATCTCTCATTTCATCTCTGTGATGGAGAGGAAGAGTGATCACAATGCTTTTTCTCTTTTAGGAAACCCTAGCCTGATCCAGCATGATCTTCACATGTCTTCTGCTACTTCAGTAAACCGTTAACGTTGCTTTTGTTGAAATGGTGCCATTATCATTTAATCATCAACCATGTAAAGTGCTGTGCCCACTCAGTGCAGAGATCGTTCTTTGGCATAGTGACAAACCGTTTAAGCGGTGGTTATGTTTCATACTTTCAACTAAAATCCTTTAGAAGAAATGAACTGGTGAAATGTTTCAGTTAAGAAAAAACTCCCACAGCAATTAATTTTGCTGTGAATTGTATGAAAATGGCCCCAAAATGTTGACTGTTTTTCTAAGTGATACTAACGTGTTCTACTTCTGTTGCCTCTCCGAAAGCTCACCTCCTGAACCACTGTGCTCCAGTTGCACTCGAGTCTTTATCAAAGGAAAAAGCAATAGTTTAGTATTCTACAGTGAGGAATGTCTAAATTGCATTTCGAAGACATTGTATAAACTAAACATACATGTTTGAAATTAAAAGAATGTGGCAGTGGCTGCTTGAAAAACCTGTAAATTAACTCCATCATCATTGTGGAAGAGAGATGAGCATCTGCTATTGCTTGTCCATATACAATTCAGTCTACAGTAGCATTTTACTTCCTACCAGAGGCTTCTGCTCTAAAAAAAAATCCCCT
Organism: Eurystomus gularis; assembly: GCA_013400335.1. Lineage (NCBI taxonomy): Eukaryota > Metazoa > Chordata > Aves > Coraciiformes > Coraciidae > Eurystomus > Eurystomus gularis. The sequence continues at coordinate 100,768 of VZZY01016930.1, forward strand.
CATTGTCACACTGACTTTCAGCTCATTTTGAAAAGCAGTCTTGGAGCACATGAACTGGGCTTCTGCCAGGAGTCCCAGAAGATACATAGGACAAGACTAAAGCTCATCTTAGTAAACTGCCCTGAAATGCTTTGGGGCCTTAGCAACAATCGCTTTGTTATGCAAAATCTTTCCTGGTGTGCTTTCCTGAGTGCTTTTTTAGGCATGCCTTATGTCATCTGAGATTTATCACACCCTTCACCTCCCCAGTTCCTCTGTATAGCTTTTATACCTAATTTACAGGTTTTAGATTTACCTCCTTTTTGTTAGATCATTCTGGAGCTACTTTGTAGTGTGTCTGTGTGTGCATATGTAGACACATAAGCCCATGGGCATGTGGATAGTCTTATTAGTGGGCAATCAAACACAGACATTGCCGTTCTCAGTTCGTGGCATTATACAGTATCTCAGTTCATGTCTATGATTCCTAAAGGGACAGCAGGCGAAGGGCAGCAGATACCTCTCTACTTATTCATTCCTAGTGAAATGGTTGCTCCCTGACAGTTCTTACCTATCTGTATCAAAGAGTAAATCTCTCACCATTTTATGATCCTGCTTGTGTTTATATTCATTATTTTAGCTCTTGGATAGAAAACTCTTGCCAAAATGTAGAGTGCAGAGTAAGAGAGATGGTACAGCTGGCAATGGGAGAAGCTGAAGTGGTAAATACAATTAGTTTCTGGTGCTTCTCTGTAAAACAAAGTGTTATTTTAACGAAATGTCTAGAACTATTAATATTGCTCTAGCAATACATAAGCATACTTAAAGGAAACCTTTGCTCTTTTAATGATTAAGGAGATGTGTGTGTATCTAAATTTATATGAATTTTTCACTTTGAAAGCTCATTTTTGTCTGTTTTTCCATTAATTGCTTTGGTAAACCTTATTTTATTCATTTCAACAAGAAAAATTTCATGTTAATGTCACAGGAGTTATGAAACTATCTATAGGTATTTCAGACAATGACAGCTATCATTTTGGAAAAGTATTTGTATAGTTTCTATCTTTAAAAAAATGTATCAGGGATGGAGAACTTTACAATTAGCCAAATGAAATTGCTGATAAGATTTGGCCTAATTCAAATGGTGAAAAGACTGTTTCTTCCAAAATCAGCCTTAACAACGTATTTTTAAATTAACCTTTCATGTCTATGTATGTATAGGGAAAAAAATCATTTATGTAGTAATGGTTTGCGTATTGGATTCTTCCCAGTTCTGAAATCTGAATGCCTGTGTCCATCAGCGTTATTCATAGGCCATTGAGTCAACATTGGGGATACTCATAGAACACGAAGCAGGCTTCACTTTAAAACAGCATAATGGTTTAATGGACCCCGTGCTTCACAGTCATGTGCCTGGGCCAAGAAGAAATCTTTTTATCCCTACTAAGTAATTGACTGTTTGTAGACTATTTTCATTTCTTCAGAAATATCATAAATTATCTTCAGGTAGAAGTGGTGCTTCATCAGAATGAACAAGGAACACTGAAGATTGTCTTTTCAAGGTACCTGAGTGCTTTCATGTGCTTCCTGTTATCCTTAGAAGTACTGCAAGTTGTGACACACATCCTTCCCCTCAGAAACAGTGATTTGCTGACATTGCGATTCATTTTCTTAAAATTTTGGTCTCTCTAAAGCCTTTAGATACACAGTGGTACTTAGCATTTATGTATGTCTCACTAACCCCAAGTGATTGTGTATGGAAGAAGAGGATGGAGAAAGCAAGAGTCGTCAGATGCCCAGGTTATGTAAGTCACTTTCAGGTCCCTACGCTTACCTAACCTGCAGCATAAATGTGAACCTCATCTTCTGTATTTCACATTGGTGGAATTTATCACCAGCAGGCTATAGGCTGTGTTATACCTTTTCTGATGGATAGCAAAGTGGAATAAAGTTACTGACTCTAGCTCTGTCATGGAGAGAAATACTGTAAAGAGGTGGGGCGCTTAAACTTTGGTTTCCTACATCTGTGGTTTATCAGGCAAATATTTTAAGTTATTTGACTCACATTATAGATCTCAGGCCTTATTGAACAGTTCTGGAACTGGGGAATGGAAGGGAAGGAGGAACAGCAGTGGCAGTATTTTTATTCTAAAGTGTATCCTACAGCTGAAAATCCTACCTAGTAAATGGAAACTTTCTGAAGAAATAATGTTATATCAAATTAAGTGAAATAATTCTGAATATTTCACTTCGGAGTCTCTTTCAGAGTAACTTCAGATGAAGTGTGTACTTATATATACATATATTTATTTACACACACATATAATTATATACAAATATAGAATATATAACTAACTATATGCACACATAAAAATATGTTAACTGTATGTGTATCTGCCTGGAAATATAATTTCCAGCCTATCTTCCTAGTATTACAAATGTCAACAAGTGACTTCTAAGAAAACATTGTGTCCCATAAAACTAGTGTTTACCTTTCTTGGACCAAGGGACAGGAGTGAATAAGTGGGAATGGGTCCTCCTTTCAACCCATACTGTGACCAAAGAAGCTCTGCAGAATTTTACTTTGTGGCAGATGGTTCCTCAGACTCCATGAGTTACTGTAGGGATAAAGTTAAGCTAATGCTGCTGTCAGGTAGCGCTGTCTTTGTTGACATAGAACAGAGTTTTTTGCCAACAGTGGCTATTGCAATATTAATTTAAATCAAGAGCCACTTTGATCATGTTTGTTATTATGAAAATAATGTGGGGAAAAAATATTTGTGTCCCTTTTTGTTATATATATGATACACAATAATAAAGGAAAAAAATCAATTTTCATCATTATAAAATCTATTCTTGTATCCTGGTAAGAGGTACCAGGGTGGAACTGCATTCCTAAATGCTTGTTTGTGCTATTCATTTAATTTATTTTCCTGGAAATTGTTGTTTGTTTTTTTTTTAACTTGGTCTTTGCCTTGCAAAAAATATTGAATAGATATACTGCTAGTCAGAGCATTCAGGATTGTCTTTATTAACAATTAGAATTCCTGTTGGGTTGATTTGTTTTGATTATTTTTTTTCTTGGCTTTTCCTGTGAGACCTCTGTTACTGGCTACTATCTGGAGTCCAGGCAGCTGTGTAGGCCCAAGAGTTTCTGATCTATCCAAGACAGTTCTAGGACTCACTGAAGATAATGATGAAGGGAATTAAAATTTCTTAATTATGATGGCATCAGCTAATATATTATAGAAATTAATTGAGCAAGAATTTGGTTTGGTTTATAATGAAAGAGAGCATGTTTGATAAGCAACAACACATAAATATAACCATGGGTGTGGAATTAGGTTGTACAAATCAATCAGCTTCTTTCTTCAGAGGTCATGAAATCTGAGGAAATTTTTTTTATTTTTAAAATGTTCATCTTCAGCTTTCTTCATGCAACCAAGAATAACATTTCCAGCCAAGCTTCTAAAGATAAAATATCCTACATTTTACGTATGCTTTGCTTGCAATAACAAATAATCTCTTATCAGTACTGAGCCAGGACTTCAGATGGTTTAAATCAACACAGACTTCAATAAAACTGTGTTGATTTACTTTTTTACTATTAGATGTTTATGTAGACGAAGCCAAGAAAAATTACTGGCCTACAGAAATTTAACACATTACCAAGTTACCAATATGTCAGATTATTTCTTTGGAGCAGATCCCTCTGATTAGCAATAGGTTCTAATTAATTTTGCAGTTTCATTTTGTGGTAAATAAAGTGGAAATGACCACTTAGTATAACACTTCTCAAAATCATTTTGCGTGACTAACACATCGAAGACAAGTCAGGCAATTACAAGATTTTTGTTCAAATTCCGATGTATGTATATATAAAGGATATGCCAATATAATCTAAGATTTTGTTTTATTTATAGTTTACATTGATAGTCTCACTCTCCTAAGATTAGTCAGTTTTTATAGTACTGTACTTCTTCACATCGTGCATGGCCTTTCACAAATCAACAATCACAATCCTTATGAAAGGGTGGGTTGCTGTCTCTGAGAAAAGGAGGAGATAATCACCACTTTATTTTCCCAAGTAGTTTCATAACCAGTGTTCAAACTTCTGCATGTAAAATTATTTCCCTGACTTTTAACTGCAGAAATGCTGTTCCACTGCATGTAGGAATGCTCAGGTACTTAGCAAAGGAGGCTATCCTTACCCCCACCCCACTGCTGCCCCAAAACAATTAGGTTTAGGGAAAATTAGGTATGCCAAGAGACCTGTAATTACAGAATCTGGAATCTGGCCAGGACACTCGGATTAACATGCCTAAACAACCTCAGTGATCGTATGTGGCCATTAGTTTGGTTTTTCTTCTTATCTGAAATACAGAGCCTCCTATATCACAGTCCTCTCTGCTATCAAGCTCAATGTTTAGTCTAAATTTTGTCCTATCTCTTTGTGGTCGAAATAGAAGTTTGTTTTATGAACCACTTTTGAATTATTTATCTTACAATGGCACTAATTACATAACTATTACTAATGTTTTCTCCTATGGAAGATGATGTTTAATGAAGTCTGTTGAAAAGAATGTTGGCAAACTTCAGATGTTTCCTGTTTAAAAAGCTCTCTGTGTGCAAGAGCTTGTTCAATTTTCATTTTTTCTTCCCAAGATTATATTAAACAGGCAATGAAATGTTTTTTAGAGTTGACTTCAAGACTAATTCAAAATAGTAATAGTTGTAGATTTCACTTATCTGGGTAGTGTCATCTAGTTGAGATCAAATGTTTTCTGCTAAGAACTGCAAGCTGACAAATGTGATATCTCTCTGAAATGGAGTTGGAGGGGTTTTTCTGCTTCCTTTCATTTTCCTAACATCTGGGATTTGCAGTGAATTCATGTCACTTCATTTTTCCTATTTCTGTAACTTTGCCATCCTAAATGGGGAACTCTACGTCTTCCACTTGCATGTGGTTTGTGAAGGGATTGTAAATACACTGGACTAGGCTGACCTTTTCAATACACCATCTGTTGATTGGTTAGCTGGTCCACCTCTCCCCCACAGGTTAATAAAGCTGTAAATAGGAAGAACGGAAATGGCAAGCCAATCAAAAAGGTCAAAGTAGTATAACACACCACCACAGCTGACAAAATATATGAGGCTTTAAAATTTGGATAACTCATTCTTAGTGACAAAGATTGTAATGAGAGCAGAAAAGAAAGCTCTATGAATCCCTTCACGTCCTACAGAATGTGATATGGATGGAAAATGATGCAAGCCTGCCACATTTGTATTCCAAGATGAACATTTTAAGTCTCTTTATATATTTCAAGGACCATATAATAGTAAAGTTAGGTTAAAAACCATGTTCCTTGGTGTAGGAATATACTCTTTAATGTTCTTGCAATTATATCCACAGAACCCCCGCAAATACACCCTTTCATGCTAATATCATTTTTCAAAGGAGGGTATAGAGTGGGAGGGAATAAAAAGCTGCTCAGGGTTTCTTAGAATGAATATATGAACCTGAGAATGTCAGAGTAGACTCTGTCATATGAAATAAAAAAATAGACTCCTTCTTACACTGTTGATATTGCTCCAGTAACACTCGTAACTATTTTAAATAAACAAAAATCTTATAAAGAAGACAAGGATACTGCATGTAGCCACTGCTTAGCTGAAGGGCTTGCTGTAATTAAATTTAAACAAGTGTCTAAAAATATTCTCTGAGATTTTGGCCCTGTGAAGTAACACACAACAATGAAGTAAAAAAAGATATTATCTTTGAAACTTTTATTCCTTTTAATCACCAAACCACTTACTGAACATGGCTGTTATTTACCCTTACCTGAAGTAGAGACATCTCATGCTGGTGTATTATCCCACTGCTGTATCTTCCTTCTTTTGAAACATTTCCCTGTAATGCTGGTTACCCCTATCACTTCAGGAGCGTAAACTCTTAAGTGTATTTCCCAGGTAGCTTGAAGGACATCCATGTGAAATTCATGCTCCATGGTGTAAAGTAAGCGTAGCTGGTGAGGGTTCTAGTTAAAAGAGTATGAGTTGTAACTATGTCTGTGGATTATAATGCAGTTTTTGGTTTGTGAAACTTTCTGTTTTCTGCAAAGAGTGGCAGAGCATTTGTCCATGGGGAGGTAACTTACAGTAGCCTGTCTCGGTCCTGTGACTTATTTATGTTAGATATATTGCTCTGAGCTTGCAGTATAAGCATGTATAGTTAAATGCGGCTTTGACAAATGGCACAGTTTCGCCGGACTCGGAAGGAGCCTCCAGCCCCAGCCTGGCGGACCCCTCTCCTCAGCTGGATTTCCAGGCTGGCGGGATGAGTTACAGGGACCTGTGCCAAGAGGTGCCTTCTGCTGCACTTTATCACTGACTCTAATCCAGCTGTCTGAAATGGTGCCAAGCTAATTAGCTAGTTCAGTGCCTGATATATCAAAAGCCCAAATAAGCCCAGAGAGGTCACGTTTTGAACAGGAGAGAAGCCTTTTCGTTTGTCTCTCTGTTCGTGTGGGCCTGAGATGACTCCCATATGGGACAAATCCCAATTAATGCTTCCTATTTAAACTTGTCCTGGCATATTTTAGAATGTTCACCAATTAACAGTAGCATTAAGTTATCAACTACTTTAGTGAGGGTGCTAGTGGAAACAAAGAGAGCTTGCTTTTGTGAAGAACATCTAATCTTAGCTTGACTTGGCTTATACAGGAAAACAAAAGAAAAGATCTACTGAAACTGCATCACACCATTATTAAGCTGTGGGACTTAATGCCCAAACTCACTAGCATAAACACAATCTCTGTCCTTAGGCATCCCCTACTTTCTAATCTCAGTGAGGCTAAGAGCAGGCAGGAAAGAAAAATGATATTATTATGATAAATACAAGGAAAAAAGAACAGTGAAAATAAATATTATTATATGTGAATAGCTGCCTTCTCAGTTATGTAAGCTTAACCTAAATAGCAAGGCAGCTGGCTCACACACATGAGACTGTAGATAATGAAATTACAATGTCTGTCAAGATTTCCATAATATCTGTCTTAAATAAGTGCAAGAATGAAAACCACAGCACGACATTTTTAGTGCTCTCATTTCATCAAGTTCTATCTTCACTTGACTATGAAAGCCAAGTCCATTTCTTCAGTTTCTTCAAATTAGTTTTTTTCTGCCAGTGTATTTTGTGTAATTCAAATCTTTCATAAAATTACCAAGCAAGGGCATTCAGGCTGATCCCAGATCTTTGTTATGTCAATGAAGGAAATGAAACTCAGAAAATAATGATATTCACAGCTGTATGCACTACCAGTGGTCTCATTTAAAGAGTTCCCTTCTTTCAGGAGCATGCTACTGAAGAATGAATACAAAAGAAAATCAGGAAAGTTACTGTTTATTTGGGATATGGGCCCTTTAACCACACACAGCCATTTTTATCAGAACACCATATTATTAGAATGACAAAATAAGTGGTCTTTTAAACTTTGGGTGTTATCACTGCATTGCCTACATAAAATCTGTGTAACAATAAACCACAGCAATGGCACAAAGCTTGGTGGGGCATCAGACAGGTGTGGTTATTAAAGCAATTCAGAATATTGACTGAAAGAATGTAAAATGTATATGCATTTGAGAAGTTTTTCTCTTCTTGTTGAGAATTCCGTGTGTCAATTGGATTAACAATTTTACCAGGGTAAACCGATTTTTTGTTAATATGTGTTTATTTCAGTGCATGGATAGGTGGACAGACATTCTAGCTAGCTAAAAAAAAATAAAAATTTTACTCTTTTACTTAACTAAAAATCATTAGAGCAGTTTGTAGATTGCTAGCTGGTACTATATAATTATATACATATAGGACAGCTAGTTTGGTGAGAACAGAAAACTGGAGCTTTCTAAAGCTTTTTCTGTGTGGGGAAAAAAACCAGAAAAAATAAGTGATTTGTAGCATAGCTAAATATAGGAAATGAAATAGCAAAAACCTCTGCATTTAATAGCAAAATTCTGCATTTCTTTATTTTTTCACATAAATACTCAAATTTGCGTAGTTTTGATTATCAGCTCTTCCCTTTGAAATGTTAAAACATTAAATGCTGTCTCTGTAACTTGTTTCATACCAATATTCTGCCTTATGTCTTTTGCAACTGCTTTCAACATGCTCACGTTTTAGCAAAAGTGTTAGTTTGGATACCTTGCATCAATTTCTGGATACTCAGTAGGTTTGGCAGTAATGCAGGTGGGACAAAGCAGCCTGTCCTCAGCATCCCAGAGCAAAAGTCATGATAGGAGACATTAAGAAGGCAGTGTTTTCAGTTAATGAAACTGTGTTTTTAGTGAGTAAAGTACTGAATTGAGAACTAAGAGGATGAAGACATGAATAAACAGGATTTTCAGTCCTTCCACTAATTGTTTCTGAACAAGTCCCTTGAAGTGGCTTGTATGACAAGCCGTGCATGACTTTCATTATAGACCAAGCAGGATAATCATACTTTAATAAACTGCATTTATCAGCCACATGTAAGAACTAAGATAATGTAATAGTATAATCACTTACACAAAATGTGTCCAAGTCAGCAGAGATGTTTAAAAGGTATGATGTGAGGGTTTTATTCTTAACACAACATGTACTATGGTCTATTTTTGGCACTGGATATCTGAAAGTGCTGCTCAGATGCTTTGAAGGAAAGAGGGAATCAGAAATCCTGATCTAGGAGTTTTGTTTGCTGTGCCTGCAGCTGTTGCCATGCTCTGTCCTTCCTGCTCCTCTGTCCTTAGGAGCATTGAGTGCTCGATTCCGACCTGTGCACTTGACTGGCAATGAGTGTGTTTCTTCTAAGGCTGGACTCATCTGCATCATTTCCCAAAACCTTGAGTGAGCCTAAGGTCTCTTATTTAATTTTGGGAATAAATATTTTGCAAAAGTTTATGATGACAAGTAATGAGTTTTATGAGGAAAGGAAAGACTCTCTGAACTCTAGCATGAGTCTGATATCATTCCTCATGCTGATGTGCAAAACAGTGCTTTGTTCCCAGCTCAGAAGAACTTTGAGGGGCCTAAGATAAATGTTATAACTAAATGTCACCAGTTTCACCTGTATGGCAAAACTGGTGAACTGACTAAAAAAACTGTGAACTAACAAAATAATAGGTAGCTGCTTTAAAAGAATCAGTTGTGACACGTAAGTTTGAAAATAAGGCAGAAGAAATTATCAGGTATCAGAACTCAGATGAAATGATTTCTTCCATCCTTGGAGAGCATTTGCTGCTTCAGCCAGGCATAGTATTACATAAGGTTATCACTATGGCTAGTCAAACCGGACTGAGTCATCAATGTAGAAAAAAAAAAAGGCTAAATCAGCATACTGTGGGCACTGCTGAAGCCATGTAAGCTCAAAGATGGTTTGGACCATAACCACAGAAAAACTAAAATATCACAAGCACAAGGCCATGAGGTCAGACTGAAACTCTGCCATCAGAGAATATGCCATGATGCAAATTGCTGCAGACTTCACTGAGATTCTTTTGCAAGTTGGCTGAGGAAAATAAACCTTTTCCCCAGGGCTCTAGCAATGTTCCAGGTAAACAGTTGGCACCTGAAGTTACTTTCCCAGAGCTTCCCTTTTGCTTGCAGATGAGAACACAGTGAGCCTGCAGAAATTTATACTGTTTCTATTTCTGGTACACCAGCAATGCAGCCAAATACCATTATATTTGACAGGAGTTCTACAACCTCTGTATTACCTGTGTCTGTTGATTTTTAGTCTTCTAGAGATTTTCATTTTACTGAGCCTAAGTTATACCTAGTGAGCTCATTAGAGAAAATGCTTGTATTTGTCATTGCCTATATGCAAACGTGAATATGATTATCTTGCATGTGTGTTGAGATCTGTGTTGTGAATATCACTGCTCCTGCAGGCATCAGTATCAGTCTGCTGCGATAAGCATGAATACACTTAAAGGGTGCACTATGTCAGTACCATCAGTGGTTACTAAAAGGCAACTCTTCATTTCAGCTATTGCAAGAGATGCAATCAAGAAACTATTTGATTTGTTAAAAAGGTTTGACCATTAGATCAAAATTTTACTTCATACAACAGAAATTACACCACCCATCACTTTTGTTGCGAAATACTTTAAAACTAGAGTTTAGGTAAGCACTTTATAACTAAATTACTGAAGATACTGAATGACTTCATGGGTCTAACGTAAGTAATGGCAATACTAACAAAAGTAATTTTAAACTGAACTAGAGAGAGAAAACACAGCAGTTAAAGGTGATCTGCTCACGTGTCTAAATATTTGTAGAACTTTATGGTAAAAAAGCTTTTCTACTGATAATAGACACATAAAATTCAAAATTATATTAATAAGGGACACAGAAGCTCAACAGATGTCAGTTAATGATCATACTAAGCTTTTACACTTAAAGTTGTGCTGTAGGGAGTCACACCCCCTTGTTTTGGAAAAGAGGTGTCCATAGGTCTTCAGTAACCAGAGGTTATCCAAATAGTGATGCTGTGTTTTAGATAGCTCACTAGGTATATTTGATATGACCAGCAGAAATCAGGAAAGATGTTATTTTCTTGTCATGCAAGATTTCTAGCAGGTTTAAGGTCTGATCCACTGGGTCAATTCAATTACCAAAATCTTTACCCAAGGAATTGTTGGAACTATGCAGGGTTTTTTTGTCATCATGGTGCAGAATGTTTTTCTAGCTAAGCATGATCTGTTGAACTTCTGGATTGGATTACTTCATCCACGAGAAGACTGTGAAACCCCAGATGCTGCTAGTTTGGAAACTAGATAGAGCTTTCCCATATACTCATTGACCCTGTATTACCAATGGTGGTTATTAATAGCTCAGGCTTGGAGTCCTATCACCCCAAGTCTCTGCAGAAGTGATTTGCACTATATTGGCATCAAGCACACCTACTGAAACTGAAAGAAAAGGGAATATTTGCTTCTGTACAAACGGCAAGTGGAATGGAGAACGTTCTGGTGCAGGTTTATATACGTAGCAGGAGCATTTGGTAACACTGTGGGAATGCAAATGCCTAGTGCTGTACAGGATAATTTTCTTTTACAAATGAAAATGAGTACAAAGTGCACCCTGAAAGCAAGATAGTTGACAAGTTGGTATTCTCACTAGACGCCCACATGAAGGCAGCTGAGCAGGTCACAAGTGCAGTGCTGTACTTTAAATGCAACAAATGGCTGCTTGCTTCTGTATCTTATTTTTTAAATAAAGAAATAAATAGGTTTTGCTTCCTGACAGCCTAAAAATCCAAACACTGTGTTCAGTCAGCTAACAGACTTTTAAGCTCATGCCATATATCGTTAACCATACCAGCCATCTATGATTACAGGGGAACCACAAAGTAAAAACAACTGGCTGGCTCACAGTAAACATCAAGGACATCATGCTGATGGCCAAAACGAATGTTAAAGCTTAAGGTGCTCCATATCTTTTTTATAAATTTACAGGTTTACAGTCTGTCCATTTACTGGATGCAGCGTGAGAAAAGCTTAGCACTGACAGCCCTGTCTACCTGTGCAGGATTGCTACTATGCTTAGTGCATATACTATGATTACTTTACTTCCTCTGTCATATGGGTAGAAATAGCAATGAAGACTTTTTTTTTTTTAATTTCTACAGAAGTCAATTTCCTGGTGAAGAGAAATTTTGTATGTGTAAATTCATCAGTATGTTACCCACAAGCTCACATAAGAAGCAGTAAAAGAAATAGCAAAAATATAAACCATATGTATTTAGCAAAGGTCTTATATTTGACTGCAACTCACCTGTAAGGAGGAAACAAAACCTGTAATTTTTCAAAAAGAAGGAGAATCAAGAGTCCATATTGCCTTCTGCAACTGTACACATTAGGTTCTTCTTGTGTCTTGCGGACTATTATAAAATGGCTCCTGTTTTGAACCGACTTACCAAGGGCAGTATGAGCTTTGTTCTCGATTAGTTAGCTATGATAGAGTAATAATTACTTTTGGCCTCACTTTCAACATGTGGCTTGAGAATAGAGCATGACACTGCTGGATCCATCATATTCCTAGATCCAGCTGTTACAAAAGTGCTGGGTTACCCTTTAGTATTATTTAGTGGTCCTGAACTGTTCGTTTACTTGCTGCCTTTTTACTAAAGATATAGAGTACCTATGAAGCACTCTTTATTGTTGTGTGTAAAGCGTGATTCATTTGTTTCTTTGTTTAAGAGTAGGGGATAATGCAGCTTGGGTGCTGGGTGGCAGTTCTGGTGCTCATGTTCTGAGGCGGACAGAGAAGCAGAGACCTTCCTGCTGAGATCTTTTTCCTTGGTTTTGCCCTGACACTTTTATGTGCTGCGGTCATAGCTGATATTTTATACTTAAAGAATACATTTCTCAAAGCTTGTACTTGTGAAAATACAGCACTAGTCAAAGCTGGAAGGGAATCTATGTTATTTCAAATATGCCTTCAAAAAAATAGCAGATGGAAGTTCTAACTTCGTTAACCTGTAGCTGTTGAGACACTCCATTCCTCTGAGTTTCCCAATGCAGGTCTTCAGGAGGATCTTGCATTCACATCATATGAAGCTGAGCATCTGCTAGGGGAGGCACCAAAAAGTGATACTAACAAAATAAAAGCAGAACGCAGATTGCTGCTAAAGAATCTATAGATTTATCAGTCTGTTTTGTATTTTTATCTAGGTGCAGTGGGCAACACAAAGTCACATAACCTTTTCTCCCTCATCACTGTCTCCACAGTTTCTGGCCACATTGACAGCTAACTTTCTGTTCATGAGGGAGACTGAGACAAAACATGAGGGGGAGATGGAGAGGCAGGAATTCAGAGCAATTCAGTTTTAAGCTGGTTTAGGCTTACTTAGAAACCACCCTCAACCCTTTCGGAAGAAATCTTGTGATGAATATCTCAAAGGAAACTTTTACTATTCACTTTTGAGTGATGGATTTCGAAGAGACTCATAGGTCTATTCTTGCCATGTGCATTGTGCATATGTGAACATGTGCCTGATGAGTTAATTATCTTTCCAGTCATGGGAGAATAAAGATTGCACATCAACATGTCTATTAAGAGATATGAATTTGTAGCTTAGATAACCTAATGTCTATAAAATTAAGAGAAATGCAGCTCTGTTAATTGAGAATTCGAAGTGAAACATATGTGGTTTGTGGTATCTCTGCTTTGTGTGTGCTGGGTTTTTTTTCTTCTTTTTAGCAATATTATTTAAGTTTTATAGAAGCTTGACGCTGTACCAAGTCAAAAGCACACTAATTTGGTTATTAGCATGTGCACGAAGCGATCCCACTCCACTCATTCAGAAAATAGGAATTAAGATGATTTGACAGCCCTCCAATTTTGCTTTCAATGCTATCGATTCCTTTCATCAAGGCTCTGCTGTTCTGTGCTTGATCTTGCAAAAGGGACTGATGGCACACTTGCTCTAATCACATTTCATTGTACATTCACTGCATGTAATAATAAATTTGTCTATCCAGATCAATTTTGGCCCAATTTCCTCTCACAGGATGCAATTCAATGATTGCTTTTTTATTTTTCTTTTAAGGCCCATTGTTTGATCCATATAGGGTTCTATTTTTTTATCACAAAAATATTGACTAAAATAAGCTTTGGTAGTATTCTATACTTTTGTTTACAATAGCTTTGGGAAAAAGCCTATGTTTGATTTTGATGGGTCCGAGGTTACTACGTGGTATATAATGAGAGTGATTTTCGTAATGGCTTTCGAATCACTTAGTAAGTTCATAGAGCCTTCGTGAATAAACTGCTTAAATACAAATACTTCCATACAGACTACTGTTCAATGTAACTTGCAAATGCAAAGAGCTTATTGCACAATTTTGTAAGCAGTATTGCAATGTATCTCAATATTTTCTCTAATTACCTTATAACAAGATTATTATTTGACAAAGAACATCGTAGATGAGGTTAATGTACTTTTTGTATCTTTGTTCCCACAGAAATTAGAGATGAAAAAGATCTCTTAGGTCAACTAGTTCTTTCTCTGCTGGTGATTTTATTATGCCTATTCATCAGCGCAGAAGGCCACTTTGCTGTTGCAAATCTGTATTAGGGAAAATGCAATACTGGACTTGCCTATTAGTAGATTTTGCTGGTGAATGTGCAGTGAGCAATAAAACTTCTGCTGACTTGTGAACAAAAAAAGCGTCTGAAGACCCTTGGAAGTGAGGAAGGAGCATAATTAAAGGCAAAGGACTGTTAGGTCTTTAGTCAGTTCTCAGGCTGATCCTAAAAGAAGATAATGCAAATAACACCTCTGTGGAGCTGGAAGAGTTGATCTAGGATTAAAGATCTGAGATTTGCAACTAAGCTTCATTTAGCGTATAATGAAATAACAGTTACATGATCCACAAATGTTTATTAACGAAGTCCATTAATACAGTTGTTAAGTGAAATCCAATTAAGCATATGGATTGTAAGTACATAAGTATGGGAAGGGAGCTGTTCTCTGTGCACTATATTTCATCTAAAACTCAGTTAACTATGACTGGAAAAATATGATTGCAAATGGCACAGTGGCATACACAAAGATTCATGTGAGTAGAACCTGTGGTCTTATTTTCCCTCATATAAATCATTATGATATGATCAGAGAAAAACAGTGGAGCGGAGAACATGCTTCCTATTTCCAATTTGGTCCGAATAAAGTTCAGCCAAAATAAATCTATCCAGCATGATAGCAAATCTTGCATGCACACATCTTGAAGCTTTGGAGGTACTATGTTGCCTTCTGTAGAATTAGAACTGAAGGTCTTTAAGTCAGTTCTCATCACAAGTGTAATAGGCTGGTAAAGGTGTAATGGAAGATTTCTTTTTTTTAATGTCAAATTTTAATAATTTTTTAAAAGAAAAAAATACATGATTTAAAACTCTGTAATGGTTTCTGTTTTCATTTGTTTTCTTACTCTGTAATAAAATATTTGTTAAACATTCCTTTTAGTTTTAACCTTTTTTATTTCAACCAATGACTTTTTTTCTAATTATTCTATAAACTTGATGTGGTCTTATGGCTTGAACAAGAGCTAGCGAACTAATAGAATATACTTTAAGTAAATAGGCAAGAAACTAAAACAATACATTTTAAATAAGTAGGTACAAAAAAGTCTGAAATTATATTAAAACAATCCCTGATTTTGATTTTCAGGTTTTTTCCAAAGAAATTTTGATACTATAATTATTAATTCTAGAAATTTAAAAAGTTGTCATTTTGGTTGCAGGAAGACCTTCCAGGATACATGTCCCCAGTGATGAATATGAATTATGATTCCATACAGTAACATTATTAGAACGATAGGGACTTGGGAGACCCATAATTTTCTGCCCTCAAAATTAAAAAAAAAAAAAAAAAAGCCGCTTTTTAAATGGCACACCTTAAGAAATAATCTGTCTTTTCTTTATGGCTCAATGAAAAAAGTACAAATTTTTAAAGCTCCTATATGTTTTGGATTAGAAAATACATTTTAAGAAAACTGGGACTTTTTATTATAGTACCTGTATCTTTTGCATGAAAAAAAACAGTAAATAAGTTCAAGTATTAGCGGTGACACCTTAGGGTTTTGCAGTGCTACTCGTCTGGAAAGTAAGTTTATTTTGACACAATTCTTAACAGCATTCAGTAAGCTACAGTTAAAGCTATAAGCTATAATGTAACAGGGTTGGCAAGTCTGAGGATGAGCTTCCTTCTCTGGGCTTAACTCTATTTCAGTCTTCCCATTTATCTCCCCAGTGAATGCAGGCACCCTTCATGGTCTGACAGATATTCTGTCCTTGCCAGGTAGCTGCTGCGTTTAGGCATTAGCTGCCAAAACAATTCAGAGATTAATGGGAAAACATCCATAAATCATAGTACAACCTCTCCACTTTCATGGAAAATGTAAGATCTTTGGGATGTTTAAATGCTGTAAAATGTCTTAATTTGTTCAGACACTTGCACAATTATTAATACAGACAGATGCGGAATATACAGACAACAAGCATCTAAATTAGCTTTGAGGGAAAATTAATACAAGCAGCTAGCAAAATACTCCCAGAGAATAAATTAGTGTGACATTTTATTATGATTTCCACACAAGATTACTAAGTGCACATCTTAAATGCTGGTCTCAAAAACCTGCAAAAGAAAGCTAATATCAAATGTTGCAGCAAGGGAAAGCAGAATGGAAAGCTGCACCTATTAGGCTCATAGACTTTCCCAAGGTAAGACAACACTTGTCACCCCGAATAAGCCATTAAACACATTGTTCTTTCCAAATCTTTAGTTACAGTTGGCATTCTCGAGTCTAGTGCTGGAGGCAGCCATCCTGTTGAAGAACAATAACCTTTGTGACACTGAAGTGGGAGAAAACAGCAGCAGGGACCATAGCCTGCTTTCCAAAGTGCTTCTAAAACACATTAGTAGGAGAAAAAACCTTTTTAACATTGCATGATTTACCCATCTAAGTCTGGCCTTGGCTGAAAATTATGTTATGTTGGCTTGTAACAACCCCCCAAATCCATGTGTCTGTGGGGTTCAGCTTGGCTCTTGTCACCATCACCTTGTAGCAAACCAGACCTCTGCAAAACTGACTTTGTAGGACTTGAATGGAAATTCCTCATAATGGCATAGCCTGTAGCTTCTTAGCCAAATGGATGATAATAACAGTTGCCCAAATGATAACATCTGATAACTCCAGTACAGTCATACAAGGTAGTAATGTCCCGTCAGTCCCTAAAATGGGATTGCAGTCACCTATGCTTGATTTCATAGCTTGCTGCTACTAAAACAAAAAGTGCTGGTTTCCCCATGACTTCTACCTGTCCACCTCTTCCTTCAGGATGTGCTTGAATCTCCCTGTGTTTCTTCTGCCTCTGCACCCACAACTCCCATTACCTTTGCTGCTGGCTTTTGGCTGGCACTTGAGCTACTTTAACTCACCGAACAGAAGAAAAGCAGGGTGCTGTAGCACACTTTCAACAGCATTGTATAATGAAGTACACTAGATCTTATTTGAATTTTTGTGGTTAAGCCTCTTCTCTGGTTGAAACTCATCGCAGTTCCCTTGAAAGACTAAATTATTTCATACTCAAGCACATTAATACCCAAAGCAACTTGCTTACCACCTCGTCTGTACTCAGACAACAGCTGCCGTCTTTAATACTGGCCACGTGACTGTCTAACATCTGTAATTTGTATATGCTTATGTAGAAGCTCAGGGCCGTGATGTGAAAATACCTGGTTCAGAAATGTCAGCACTGCTTCACCTCTTCAGCCAGTCCCGCAGTCTCAGAACAGGCAAACTGGTCACAGCCTGGCCAAGCCTGGCTTAGCATCTGGTTCCTCTTTCTCTCTGGGCAAGTGGTCATCCATACTTTTCCAAAAGAGCCAGCCACTGATGAGGTGAGAGGAGAGCTTAGACCTCTTCCTGAATGTTAAATGAGAGAGATCGGGAAATACCAGAATAGTGGAGAGGAGTGATGTGAGGAGATTTGGACCTCAGAGGAAACCATGGGGAATCCCAAGCAGGAAGGGCATATAAAAGCTGTTGTATCAGCATGGGTAGAAAACATTGTCCTCTGTGATTTCAGCTTGTGGAAAAGGGTATGCTATGAGTTTGAGTCATATACTAAGTGGGTTAAATAAGTGATATATGACAATGGCTGGAATATAAAGATGAAGAGGGTGACCTTCAGGGTTTTAGGCTGAAATTAAGCATGGTTTTCTTTCCTTTGTCATCTCTGTCTTAATAGACACTGAAGGACATCAAAATAGTATTGTTTCCATGTTTAGTTCTATTTTGTATAAAAGAAAATGATAATACCTTATTTTTTATTTTGCCTTCAACCTGGTTCATGTTAAGCATTAAGTGGTTTAGATTAAGCAAGGTATATGCACATGGTGACCCTTACAACAGAATTTAGGGGAGCATTTGAGCAATGCCCAACCTCCAAATACCTTTCTTCAGAATATGCAAAAGCAAATGGTACACTTGAGTTGTATAGTCCAGGTTTGAAAGTTACAAGAAAGGCATGTATAGGTTACATGTGCCTAGTATCAATAGTTTTTTTTTAATTAGTTCCTGCCAAGATGCTTCTGGGAGCATTGCATCCTTGCTGACAGTCCGCTGACTCAGGCTGAAGGTTACTGCATAAAGTGACAATGTGATTTGGCTTGCACTTGTAGGAGCCAAGCTAAAATCTGGTACAGCTAGCCATCCTTAGGGTGAAGCTCTCCTTCACACAGCCTGGAACGAGGTGTACAGTCCTTTCCCTCACACTGACAACAGAATCTCTTTTCATGGTAATGGCTTTGAAGTGCCAGTTAGCCATACAGTTCTCAACTTTTCATTCATCAAAATATAGAGAAAAGTGAGAGGACTTGTCCCAAAAACTAGACTTCTTCAAGACCAAAAGAAAAAAAAGTGTATTTCATTACCTTGTTGAGTACTCCAGCATAATCTATAGGAGAAAGATATTTTCAAGGCAGATTCATATACAGCGGGACAAAAAACAGTCAGAGTTGAGGAGCTTTTACCTTTTAGACTTCCTCCTGCAGTTCATTTTAAATGAGAACTGTTTCACTGAAGATTCCAACTTTATTTTATCAAATAATATCTTAGCAAAATTAATGGATACCATGGATTTTAGTGCAATTCTTTGTAAGAATGTCTGTCCTTGTCCCTTGCTCAATTTTTTTTATGGCATACTTAATTTTAGATACATGACCTATGATCTTTAATAGACTTTCTGACAATAATGATTAGGATAGTGGATGCGCAGTATCAAATTATCGATAACTTTCTTCCCTGAGATAACACTAATGAATCATCATATCCAATAGGGATATTCTGCTTAAAACATTAATCATTAGCTGATTTACATTTTACACAATAGAATCTGTATTTGCCTTTCTGCCATTTTTCTAGAAAATATTTTAAAATAAGTACTGTTGTTTTTCAGCTTGTAGGGTTGGGGTTTTTTATGTGGTTTTGATTATTCACTTGTTTTTCTGAATTCTACAGCTGAAAATCATTTGGCTTGCACAGTCCTTATTTACTCTATACTTCTATACTTTTTTGGAATCAAAATCTTCATATGAAGCATTTAAAATGTAGTTTAAATAAGCATAAATGAAATCCCTATAATGAACTCTGCCTGGAAATGCATGAGATTTGTACAATTCTAATTATATTCTGGGAACAAATGGACCTTAAGATCATATTGAAAACCTTGATTAAAAAAATGTGGCTAAGATACGCTCCTTAAGGATTATTGACATTTAATTTAGCATTTGATATTAACTATCTAAACCCACATCAGGAGAAACCAGATATGGCTTTACTCTAAGTAGGTTTCAGAGAAATAAGAGATTTTACAATTGAAACTTTTGTCGTTCTGAATGTCTAAATTAGCATATTTTAACAGTCTTTTAAACCAGGAAACATAATCAAAATCGTAGTAAAATATTCTTCTTTGAGTGCTGAATGAAATACTTGCAAACCCATTTTAATGTCATTGTCCTTGCCACTACCACAGGTTTGAGAAAGTCTCATATTAAACAAATTAATTCTCTGCTTCAAACGTACAAAAAACTTTTTGTGAAAAAAATCCAAGATAAGCACATTTCCTGCTGGCATTTTTTTAAACCTTTCATTTGTTGAAGCAAGATAGTGCCTGTAGAAATTCTGGTTGTGCACATTTAGGGAGAAAAAGCTTTGCTTGCAAATTGTATATGAGTTTCCTAGACCAAACTCACTCTTTTATGGCTAAACATTTATTTCTGCATGTTTTGCAGGGCTGTGTGTCCACATAGTTTCTTTGAAAATGTCTCAATGTATCACCACTTCCTTTATGGCTAAGAATTTAATGAGTACCACAAAATAATTACTGTCAGTTGCTGCCCATTTGTGTTTCCCATTGAAGTACTAGTTCTAAAACATGGCATGTGGCAAGCCTGGAGTCAAGCAGAACAAAGGAAGAGAGCGGGTGCACTCATGGCTGCTTCTACTGCAAGTGATCCTCTGTCATAAAAGCTCCTTTATAAAT
Organism: Eurystomus gularis; assembly: GCA_013400335.1. Lineage (NCBI taxonomy): Eukaryota > Metazoa > Chordata > Aves > Coraciiformes > Coraciidae > Eurystomus > Eurystomus gularis. The sequence goes on from VZZY01016930.1 coordinate 120,833, forward strand.
CCCACCAAAACTGTTGGATGGTGATCCATCAGTCCACAAGGAAGGAGATTACTGATAATCTTGCTGGCCTAATGCACTTACCCTGCCTCTCAGGAACAGGGCTGCATGGAGGGGAATTAAGCAATGTTTCTTCTGCCATGAGACCGGGAGCAGATGCTCCTGTTGAGTGACTCACCTACTAAATATTGCCCTGAAGGAATGCATTTGTTTCTGTTAGTTACTAGCTAGAAAGATTCAGAGAGCCTTACTCGAACTCATGCTCAATGCAAAACAAGTATCTTCCTTAAGGTTTAGAGAAGAAACGTCTCCAGGTCTGTATCAGAAAAAGCTAACTAAATACAAAATTCAGAAGCAAATCGCCCCTTCTTGGGCCATATTCTATATCAGTTTGTTGCTATAACCTCAGCACAGCAAGCAGGGATGCTATCCCAGAAAATGAGAGCCATGTACAAGTAAGTTTTCTTTAAAAAAACTTCTTTAGAAACTACAACTTTAAAACAAGATATTCTCGAGTGGCATATTGGGAAGTACAAAGATAACAGTTTATTCTCCCAGCCATATGGAAGGGTTTTCAATCCATGTATGCAGCTGAAGCTGAGAAATCATGTAGAAGACTCTGACAGGCTAAGAAAAGCAAACTAAATCACTTGCACTTAAACACTATTAGAGAACACTTGATGCTAGATCATCAGTTCCAGGTGTGAAGGTGGTAATAAATGGAATAAAGCATTTTATGAGTGATGAGATTAATAATGTAACATCTGACTTCAGAAGGCTTACTGGCTTTACCTGAGGGGATATTTGTCCCAGATATTGAGCCAAGTCAACATTGGTGACTCTATTATTTTTATCATTATTTATATTATTGAAAGAAGCCTTTGTTAAAACAAATCTATATTTACAGAAGTGATATTCATTTTAACTAGAAAGGTACTTATATTTTCTCTTAAGTTTATCCCAGTGCATGAGAGGATAAGATCTGTGAGCTTGGTTATGCACTCTGAAAGGATGGAAGCCATCTTTAGCACATTGGTTCTGTTTAAATAGCATTTTGCCCCATTACCAAGATAAATAAATTTAAAAAAAAAGTAGTTTGTTGAATTCCATTTAATTTTACTACAATTAAATAATCTATTCAGTAAACCCTCTCTTTTCCTCCTTAGTTTCCAGTCTGAAAATTCAATACTGAATAGACAGACCAAATAGAAGGAAACAGTTTTGTTCCTCCTTTTTGCACCTTCCTCACCAAGGGACTGCCAAACAATATTTAGTTTCTAGAACCCACAACTCAGCTATCAACCATACACTCTAGTTTTGGCCTGATATAGGACTCCTTTTAAGCTAGTGGTTTCCAGCAAGTCACTGCAGTTGTGACGAAAATGTACAGGATGTGTACAAGATTAATTTCAATTATAAAAGAAGATTTTTTTTTTTCGGATTTAGGCAAGTATTTAATTTCAGGTTAAACAAAATTTCAAGCAAGTCAAATAGTACAAGCAAAAATGTCATGAAAACACAAAGAAAAATTCCCAAGTGATTGTCTCTGCCCATGGCGGGGGGTTGGAACTAGATGATCTTTAAGGTCCCTTCCAACCCAAACCATTCTATGATTCTATGAAATAAACACTTAATAATAACACTTCACTTTTTATAGCAGACCTTCATCCCAAGTATAATTGTAAATAAGTAAGAAATAGCTTTCAACGTAACTAAGGAACTAAAAAGGCAAACTGCACAGCCATTGTTAGACACATACAGTATTCCTGAGAGATGTGTGTATGTGTGCACAGCTGCACAGACACAGGGACCATATGCCTGTGTATAAACAGTAGATACACATACATGTGTGTGTGTGCATGTGAATGTTTTATAACCACATTGGCAGGTATGCAGGAAAACCTGAATATAAATTAGACTTTTTCCTACCTCTCTTTGTACTGCCTGAACAGCTCTGTGGTTTAGATTAGAAATGAAATAAAGCAGTTTCGGTTTTTTCTTAGAAATAAGTGGATTTAAGTTGAGTCTTAAACTAAAGTAGGTTCAGAGTAGCTTTTTCCAAACTACAGTCTCTGCCTACGAGACAGATTGCTTCTGAACATGCCAAGCTGACCTCATTCTCTGCTATGCTGTTCAAGCTTAAATATTCTGATTTTACAGCAGAAGTCCTCATCTAGGTGAAGTGTTACATCTTTCCTGGACATCAGCTTTGTACGATTCAAGCTGTTTTGCTATTTTTCCCTATTAGTCTACAAAATAGTTGAAAAATCCATTAAAAATCATTGTCCTGCCTTTTTCCCCTTTCCTTCCCCTTCAATTTCCTATTGCAATTATTTTCTGCTTCTTTTTTCCAGTTTTAGAAACATGTTACTTCTTGAAGAGACATTGTTCGCCCAGCCATATTCTTCTTTGCTGTACACTTTTCTATATCCTCAGTTTATGTTGCATGGCTAACCCATGCCATCCAAGTAGATCTTTAGTAAAGCTTTTTAATTAAATCCCCAGGGATCTCCTTCAGAAGTAAGGGAAGCTCTCATGTAGAGCAGTAACTCTGAGCTTATTTAAGTAGCATGCTGCAATAGGAGATGGCTCCCAATCTTGGGACCGTGGGACCTGGACAGGCAACAGGCACGTAGAGAATTTCTGGGTAAAACATTGACTGCCTGAATCCAGGAGTAGGGACAACCACCTGAGCCACCTAAAAAGTTCAAGAGGTTGAATTATTGATTTTCATTGTTTTCAAAGTGTCCATGTTATTATTTTATCTGTATTGTAGAAGTGTAGACAGGTCCCAGTGAGCATCCCACTCCTCCTTGGAAGTATTATTCAAGAAAACACATTAAAAAAAAAAAAAAATCCTTGCCATGCAAAACCCTTATATTTAAATTTTGCCCTCAGTTGCCCATTTTTAATGGTAATGCCCTGCTACAAGAAAACATGTAAAACTTCTGGACTTTCCTCTGTACTCAAGACTGGCCAGAAAGTGCCGATGCATCTCAATACCCTGCTGGCGTAGGAAGTTGCTGCTCATGACAAAAGCATGGCTGGGAAGTAGCAGAGCAGCCCCAACCTCTGCCCCTGCTGAGAAAATCCTGGAGAAGGCTAGATGCACGGTGAGGGGTATGGGAGGCTGGTGGCGCATGAACAACTAGTTCAGTAGGCTGTGGTTTGAACAGCCCGTGTGGCCAGCACTAACTGTGTTTTCTCCACCAGAGCATTCAGTTAAGTCCTGAAAAGGTAGACCTAAGCATCAAAGTGCCGTTTGTTAGAAGTTTTATTTACTATGAACTTGAAAATGTAAGAGAATTTCTTCTAAACTGATGTTTATCTGAATTAAATTAGAAACTTCTGCCAAAGGTGGATGACCATCAGATTATGAACCTTTAATTTTATGTTTTAGAAATCTGAACATATCTCAATACAATACTTCAAGGAATATTTGGTCACTGATTTTTAATAAGAACTTTTAATCATAATTATTTGTGAAAATTAATTATCTTTTGTTCTTCAAGTTCGTATAATTTTATTGAATAAAAAGGAAGATAACCATGTCTTTCAAAACATAACTAAAACGAATGAGGGAGAGTAGGTTTAATTAAACTACCACTAATGTATGCTGAACGAAAACATCTTCATAGGAACTCTGACAAAGCACGATACTTGATTTTAACACGACAAAATAAAAGTTTGTTTTCCAGCTTTATCTCAAAAGGTGACCAGGTTAAGTCACTTACATGAGATCATGTAAATCTAGGATTATTATCTCAAGTGAAGCAACCTTTTGTTTCCTTCTCTGATGGATATACGAGATTTACATCTGTAAGGCAACTGCCATCCTTGAACTTAAACATTTGCTGAGCTGTTTCTCTGGGTTGGGTTAATGCCCTGTTGCAGTCAAATGAGGTTCTGAGTAATTAAAAATCTTTCATCTCAGGAAAATTTAGCTCTGTTTCCAGGTAGGATTTGTTTCTATAGCATTTATGGTAAATAATTACTGCTCTCCTTTTTAGCTAGGAATTAGCCTTATTATCTTACCCGTGGTTTTCCTGTGGTTACTACTTTACTGATCAACCATACTAATGTGCATGTCTCAGTCTGCCTATACATTTTGGTGATGTTCCAAAGAGACTGTTACCTTTTCCTTCAAACATAGCCATAGAACCTGATTTTCTTCTTTCACTGTACCTCAAAATGCAACATCGCAGACAGTGTAGTGCCAGCTGCATAACTGGGTCGGATGCTTTCAGAAACTTGTCACTAAGGTTACTTCATTATTCACAAAGCTTACAGTGAATAGTTTAAAACAACCTCTATTCCTTTGACCTGAAGCTGCAGTCATTCTTGACAGTATACAGAATATTTTCTTTCTGTGCTATGAGGATTTTTTATATTCCTTCTGTGTGCACCCTCTGACACCGGAGTGAACCACTGGGTAACTAAAAAATGCAAACAAGGACACCTGTATGCCAGATAAGCAGAGCTCTGGGCGTACAACTCCTGGTTTCTTTCCAAAGCAAGTTGACAGATTGATTTAGCTAGGGTGAATTAGGAGGACAATCTGTTACAGAAAGTGGACACCACATAATTAAGAAACATTTTTTTCTCTGCACTATCTCTTTTCTTACGTTTATTTCTGCACTTCAGTTTCATGCTGTATGTCTGGTTTGAATAAGAAATGTTCAGTCCACCTGGTGCTGTCAGTTGCAAGTAATGTCTGTTTACTATGTGGATTGAATTAGACAATTAACTATTTGAATGTATTTGCACAGAAAGCCAAGTAAATTTTTATTATACCTGGCTGGCTCTAAAAGGACTTGATTTACTTGGGTTAAGGTTGCCCTAGCTCTGCATAACCATCATCCTGCATCTGATGATATGCAAGTCTCCTGGAAAAAACCCCGTGTTGTGAACTGGAGAGCTATTAGAGGAATGTTTATGGGAAATCATAAAGAAAAGCTCATACAAACGCCCGTAAGTGCCGCCTCTAATGCTTCTGGCCTTAGTCGTTACAGATCTGAGAATCACTCAAATTAAGCTACAGGCAGCTGTAACAAACTGAAACCTCATGTAACTTAAATCTGCAAGCATTTAAGAACAGCTAATAAGGCTAAACTCAGGTTAGTCTGGCTGTTTTAATCATTCCTAACTCAAAAGTTGCTTGCTACACCCAGCTGGTGCCAGAGCTAGAGAGACACATGATGTGGAGGAGGATGAAACCAAATGCAAGGCACTTCTCAAGAAACACTCTGGGCCAGATTTGCTGCTGTCACAAGTGGCAGCTTTCCCTTAGTCTCAGCTCCCTTAGAATGTGGGAGAAAAAAGAGTCTGTTTCAAGACACTTCACAAGATCGGGTAAAATCTGCCATGACACAAGGTTCATTGACTTTATAGTGTAATAATCAAAGCTATTATATCTCTCAAATAACTTAAAATATATGCCTCTTAAAACTTTAAAGTGCTTGGCAGAGGAAGATTTAAACAAAAAAGTGCAGTATTTCTAAATTTTCCCTGGAAGCTGGAAAGATAACTGTCTAATAATTAAACATTTTCAGAAATTAACTAGTAATATAACTTTAATGATATGGTTAATTTTTAAATAGAGCAGATGTGTACTGACATTTACTGGAACCATTCTACTTCTGCAGAGCATTTTTTTATTAACTGCAATTTACCTACGATTTGTGCATGCCTGTGACAACAGCATTTTTATGTTTCTAAAGAAAGAAAATCACACCTGAATCCCAGAACACGCTTCATATTTTGTTGGGGTTTTTTCTTTTTTTTTCTATTTTGAGTTTTATGATTTTTAGTTAAACATTTCCAGGAGGCTTTTAAATATTTCAGAGTTTTTAATAAATTTCCCCCAGGAAAAAAAGAAAGAAGAAAATTCTGGAGAAGCAGGAAGGTGGTTTTGCCAGAATCAGACCCTTGTGAACAAGCCACTTCCTCATCTGAGTTCACAGCCGATTACTTAGTATTATGAAGGCTGAATTCTGGTCTTGCTTGCAGCTGTAAGCAGTAGAGTGCAATTGCTTTGTGTTTGTGCTTTATAACAAAGCTCATGGCTGGACACTGAAGCAGCAGCAGCTCCATCCTCTCCAAACACAAAGCAGACTCAGAAGCCAGTATTGAGGTCTACCTGTTCCTGGTAATCAGGTCATCCTTTGCACTTCCTCAGCAAAAAAAAATAAATGAGTGAGACCAGTGCAAAAAATTACAGTTATCCTTTAGAGATCAAAGGAAAGCAATGCTAGATATTCAGCAATCAAATATTCAGTCATCATTAAGAACAGTCCTTGGCAGTGCTGATATCTTGTATGTTGATATTGACACTGACTTTTGTTCTTAAACTCTTCAAAGATTCTTGACACCCTTCCTTGACACTCCTTTCCTGGACATAGTTGTCTTTTACAGCCAAGGAGTTTTCTTACTTGTGTTGTAGATCAAGCCAATTGCTTCCTGACTTCCTCCTTGTGAATATGGCAAATAATTTTAGTTGGTTTAGGACTGTTATGTTTTCCCTCTGAATACTCTGTTTCCTAGACTAAACAAACCCAATCTTTCAGCCTTTTTGTGTGTCATGTTTTCTAAATATTTTATCATTTTTATTGCTGTTCTCTGGACAATCTCCAGTTTGCCTAGGGTAATGCTGGAAACTAAACACAGCTCTCTTGCTGAGATCTCACCAGTGGAATCACTACCTATGTATCTTCCCAAAAACACTCCTATCAATATGTCCTAACATCAGATGTGCCTTTTTTTTTCCAAAACATTACATCGTGGGTTCCTAATGGATCTGCCATTTGTCCAGACTTTTTTCTGCAACAATGCTTCCTACTCCCATTCCACTCCTTTTGTATTTGTGCATTTAACTTTGTCTTTCCTAAGAGTACTACTTGATGCATTTGCTATTATTGAATTCCACCTTATTGATTTCAGTTGTCCAGAGTGCTTGTGACCTAGGGATAGCCACAAATCTCTCAATTGAAAAGGAAAATACAGAAAAAAGCTGCATGAAGGGCAGATATATGTGGAATTTCAATAGAATTTCCTTTTAATTTTCCAATAAAATAATGAGAAATCTTCTCAAAATATGGTTTTGTCTCTAAGTTCATATATTTTTATAATTTGCTATCCGTAAAAAATATGGAATATAGTAACATTATTTTTGTATGGCTTTTTGAGTATTGTTTCCCTTGATAAGACTCAGAATCCCTGAGCAGATTTTAAAACTTCATATATCACTGCCTCCAGTGCCTACAGGATTTCATGTTTAATAAAAGTAATGATTAGTAATGCAGGACAAATGCAGTGTCTTGGTTTAGAAAACTTGATAGGCTGTAATCTGAGCTGGTTTGATGATTATTTTCATTGCTGTGTCAATCAGATTGAGGTTTTAGTCTGCATAGCCTGTGAGATTAGCTTTGGGATATAGATATTTTCAATTTTAGGTTGGACAATTCAGATGTCACCCAAATATGTGATGAAAAACACTTAACTGTGCTAAAGCTGCAAAAGAAATTAGTTTACTTCTTGTGAACTTGGACATTCCTCAATTGGTTTTAATAGCAGCTTCCCACACAGTCCTCCAAAAGTTTACGAATACTCCTCCAGCAGTGCGATGTAATTGGTTCAAGACAGCCCTGCCCTTTTTCTCTTTCGTTCTTGAAATTTTACTCTGATTCTGCTGTGTGGAGCATAGCAGGCTGAATGTTGAGGGATAGGTATTTGTATCTCTACTTTCTCAAATATGAAAACATGGCAAATAAAAGGATTGGTTCATGGGGTGTAGTTCTGTTGGGACATTAGACCACAAAATGCTGATCTAAGAAAGGATATTTCATCACATTACAGGCCTTTATTGACTTTTCCCACTTTTTTGCAGTTCCCTGGGTTGCAGCCATTTTTATAGTCGCTTAAGCCTCATTTGTTCAAAAGTACTCTGCTTTCTTTTTTCTTACATAAATTATGACCCATGAACAACCTTCACTCCCACCAGTGAGGCTACTGACCATCAGCTACATGCAGAGATATCCAGAATCCCTGAGGACAGCACAGGATGGGGATGCTTCTGGCATCCACCTGTCATTCTTGTATTTTTCCTACATATGGACAGATTGTCTACTAATCTCTCCTATTTGAAAATAAGGAATTTGATATGAACTGTCATAAGCTGTTTGGATTGTCATTATTTACCTTTTTTTTGTTCCGACCACTCTGGGATTTTGTTCAGCTGAAGAGGTATCAGGTATTGCCATTGAATTACTATTGAACACAGTGAAGCTGACTCAATTTTATGTCAACAAACTGTGCATAATAAAATTATTTTGTGTCCTAAGAGCAGAACTTGTGATATAGCACCAAATAAGAAGAAAATAATAATAATAATAAAATTGCTAGAGCCTATGCAGTTTGAATATATACTAAAATCGGAAGACTGGAAATCCGACACAAAAATTTCAATGCAATTGGTGAATTAGTTTGTTGTCTGTAATGAGGGCAGAAATTCCAAAAACCATTTAACTAGATCATAATAAGTTCATGCATAGCTGGATCTGTCAGAATGTGGCAGATATTCTCAAAATGGCTGTTGCCATTTCTCTTGTTTTCCTTGAACAAAGTGCTTTTAAAAAATGAATGTGTTTACCCAGACTTTCTACCCAGCAATATAAGAGGAAGATTTGAAGGTCCTTTTTTGCCAGGAGACTGACTGCTTGGGGATTCGCAGACTCTGTCAAAGAATCTGAAAGATCCATCGGTGATACTCACCCCCAAGACTAAAATCAGTTGTTATTATTTGATTGCTTTGTTCAGCTTACACTTACCCATGGCTCTTTTCTTCTTACATACTCCTTTCTAAAATTTACATGCTTTTGACTATGGTTTGAACAGTGCTTACTCGTCATCTTCCTGTTTATGTCCACTTGAGTTCCACTTTGCAGTCTTGAACTGCTGAATCTGTGGCAGTGACTTTAATGTCCAGATAGATTTCAGAAGCACAGTAGTTTAGCTTTTCATCAGGATGAAATCAAATTAAATGCTTGACTGTAATGAAAAAGCCGTATCGTTCAAATACAATCTCTCGCAATGACAGAAAAAGGATAAAGCAAGCTAGCTGGGATTTCCATTTGGAATAGTGTAAGAAGATTGTTGAAATTAATGGCATTAAATTAATAGGTTACAGCAAAGACTTACAGCAACTTTGTGAAAAACTCTTTTACTATTAAATATGTTGCTTCTTTTTCCTCCTATAAGGGCAAGTTGCTAAAGCAGTTAAAAGTGTCTTGTTACAAGAGCAATGAAGTCAGTTTAACTTGACTAAAGAATGAGTCAGCCAACTGATATTTTTGGCTGGATGGGCTTGCCCCAGCTAGTAGCTAAGCACCCACCCAACCAGTCACTTACTTCCTCCTCTCAGTGGGACATGAAAGAAAATAGGAGTAATGAGAGCAAGAAAACTCATGGGTCAAAAAAAAGACTGGATAATCAGCTACAAAGTACTGCTGTAGGCAAAACTGACTTGATTTGGGGAATTTAACTTTTTTGTGGATTAGCATACATATTTAATTACTGAATCAGGTATTGGAAAACAAAGAAGACAAACACTGAAATACCTTTCCTCCCACTTTCAGGCCCAACTTCACTCTAGACTTTTTCTTCATCTAGTCTTCACTTCACTACTTCACTCCAAGCACCTCTCCTCATCTTGTGAAGGTCACAGACTACTCTCAGTCCCTCCAGTGAGACTACAAGCAGTTCAGGAGGTCCAGGCCAGCATGCAGTGATACCAGTCCTCATTTCTCACTCTTTTCCTGTGATCTGGTATGTGTCCTCAACAGGCTGCAGTCCTTGTGAGGTGTGCTCCAGCATGGTCTCATCCAGAGGACACAGTCCCTAACAGGGAAGTACCTGCTTCAGCATGGCTTCTTTATGGGCCACAGCCTCTTCAGGGATATGGCGCACCTCCTAATCCTCTACCTTGCTCTTCCCTCATTCCCTCTATCATTCCCTCTGTTTCTTCCTCTACTCTCGCCACCCTTTCCTAAATATGTTTTGTTGGAGGTGCCATCAGCATTGCTAATGGTCTCAGCTGTGTCCTGTGGGTCTATTGCAGAGCTGGTGGAAGCCAGCTGTGTCTGGCATGGGGCAGCCCCTCACCTCTTCCCACAGAGGTCACCGCTGAAGCCTTCCTGCTGCCAAAACCTTGGCAGGAACACCCAATATATTTCCCTTGTGAGAAGGTGTTACAGAATTTTATATTCCCCATCCTTCCTAGTCTGATGTGCCCATGAAGCTCTGGACCCATCTCTGATCTTATTCTCTACCTTCCACTGGTAACATACTGAAATCAGTTCATACCTTTTCAGGCTAATGTTGAGAAAGCAAATTATATGATGGGATAATAACTGATGAAAAGTCATGGATATAAATGTTTGCCTTTTGATTTGCTTCACAGGGAACATTTCAAACATAGTACCTGTACCAGCAATTTTTTATTTTGAGGGCAAAGCCCAGATGTCTGTAGCGCTGTAGTTGACACTCGAAATGCCAGATCCCAGACATCGTCTCATACTGCAAAGCATTCATTATTGCCTGGTGTGACATTCCTACTGCAGTGAGCAGAAGGGACTCAAGCTGTTTGTCTCTACTCAGTATGTAAGAACTGGGATTCTTTCTATTTCCAGGGCAGTTTTCTTAATCTTCCCTTTCCAGGTTTCTCATTCAACTTCTTCTTTGTTTAACTGCCATTTTACTGGATTCAGCAACTTATAGGTGGGGGCGTATGGAAGAATTCTGTTTCTGCATTTAAGTTAAAAAAATTCTAATTTTTTGCCAAATTTTTGTGAAAAAGGGAGAAGTGAAACACAACTTCTAAATTCTTTTGGGTTTGTAGAAATCTCCTGATCAGCAACTGCAGACTCCTGCTTCTGGCCAGACCAAGCTTCGCCTTCCTATATTGTTTTTGTCATCAGAAGTCATGGCATACTTTTGGAGAGAAGCTCTTTCTTCTTATTTATTTGTGCTCAATTATTATTTCTGTAAAAGAGATTTCTCTCACATGAGAGAAATGCTAGTTCATTACCTTTCTCTGAAAGTCTTGCTGCATCCTGGGTGAGTGTGCAGTGGTCATGTCTCTGTCCTTGGCCCTCATCAAAGGGAACTTGTTCTCTGTCAAGTAATTCTGTGTCTCCTGCACTCCTCTTACAGACATGGTTACATTTCAGGGTTGATAATACATGATTTGTGCATTAATTAGGGGGACTTTGAGATGTAGGCTTGATGGAGCCTAAAGCTAAACACTAACTTCAAGACTAGTATGATATAGGAAGAAATTCCTAATAAAAGACATCAAGCTATAATATCAATTAGAAATATTACCTCCTCTGTTAAAAAGGATTTAGTTTTTCTTCAGCTTTGCTTGGCATCCTATAACTCTTGAGCCTTATATTTGCTTGAATTTCCAGTGAAGCTGAGGACTTTTTTTCTTTAATAAAGTAAAATATTTGGAGTTAAATTTTCTCCTGAATAACTCCATTGACTTGCAGACCAAAGCCAGGAGGGATTTGACCCTTTCTTTTAGAACCCTTTTGTTCACTGGTGAAGACCTAGGTACTTGCCATGGCTTCACTGACAACATCAAGAGCACTTCCTTATATTACACATCTAGTCGCCTTTGAGCCTACGGTGTCTAAAAGGTAACTGAAGATGCAAGCTCAGCTTATTAAAGCGTCCCTCCATGTCTTTACTGAATCTTTGGCTAACTCCTTTTCATTTCTGAGCAAGTAACCTGCCAGCCAGCTGGCATCTAGACTTTGTTAACAGTTAAATACAGAAATAAATGGTGAGAGGAAGGGAGGAAAGAAAAGGAAAAAAAAAAAAAGTTGATCCTATTATCATCAAATTCAAAGGGTTGTTCACATCCAAACAGTAGGAGGTGGACAGATTAAAGTTTTAGAACTGTAACAACATCTCTCTTTGTGCTGTCTAGTTCAGCAAAGCGAACCTTGTAGCACTTGACATCCATCACAACAATTTCCTGCAGTTACCGCTCTGTTACTTAGACCAAATCCCCAGTTCTGGCTTGCAGACTATAATTTGGAGATATTGAATGACTATAATGTGGAATGTATCTGATCATGTTTTGTGCTTTAGAATAAGAAAACTACTAAAATGTAAGCTTGGAGAACTAAATCAAATATGCAATTATCTGTGTTTGTTGGATTTTGTCTAAGAACGTTATGTTGTTTAAGTCATGCCTTTCTTTCTCTTTTGTTAATAACCCATGTTCTTAGCAAGAGGATCATGCATTTAAAGATCTTCTTGGCACTTAGCCCTACTCCCACCTCCTTTCCTTCCTTCTTGCTGACCCGTAACAAATCTTCTGGCTTTAATTTCACTTCACATTCAAAAGCAACAAGAGGCCTTAATGAAAAAACTTAATCCAAGTGCTCCATTTTATTAGCTGCAATTCTCACACTTGGAGAGTGTCTTAGTGCCAAAATTCTTTCCTTTTGTTTTTCCTTAGTCTTTATTTTTAGATGAGTGCTATCTGGTATTAAGAATAAGCATAGTGATTGAATGTTCAGAAGCTAGTAACTTTAGGGAGCTTGCCAACATACAGTGTGCAGTTTCTTTCCTTCTCCTTACCACCAAAAGAAGCATTTTACATGTTTGGAATCACTGTGGTTATTTTCTGCACTAAAGACATTTTGGGTCCTACAAGAAAGCTGGGGAGGGACTGTTTACAAGGGCAGGTGGCAATAGGATGAGGGGCAATGGTTTTAAACTAAACTAGAGAAGGGTAGATTTAGATTAGACATTAGGAAGAAATTCCTTACTATGATGGTGGTGGAACACTGGAACAGGTTGCCCAGAGAGGTGGTGGAGGTCCCATCCCAGGAGACATTCAAGGCCAGGCTTGATGGGGCTCTGAGCAACCTGATGTAGTTAAAAATATCACTGCTGACTGCAGAGGGGGTGGACTAGATGGCTTTTAAAGGTCACTTCCAACCCAATACATTCTATGATTTTATCCTTCCTTTTAATCACCCTCAATTCACTGTCATAATCTACTGGTTGCTTCCCTAGCATTTCCCAAATAATACTTCTTCAGTATTGCAAATAATTCTCCCTTGCCCTCTCTTAGTTTTTAAGGTTGACTGCCCTGCCTGTGCTCTCTCTCCAGGTAAGGATCCTTTGAGACCAGTGATGAATAAACCTTGAAAGCCTGAGAGCTTGTATATACCTGAGGTCATCAGTCAGCACTATTTTCTGAATGTACTGATTCTGTAAAATTGTCCTGGAAATCTCAGGAGGTAACATTTAGGTATGAGCATTCTCCTAGCCTCTTGGGAAGCAAAAAGAGGAGATCCTCCATTGTATCTTCCAGACCATGATAATTACCCTAAAATTCAAAGGAACGATGTAGAGCTAGGAGAATTTAGACTGAATCTCAACCAAAGCTAGGATCTTTTGCTGTCTCACATATACAAAGTGAGGAGTAGTCTGAATGAGGTGAATGATCTTACTTTATTCATCACAACTTCCCTGTAGACAGGACAAAAATTGAAGCCATGCGGCTAAGTTAGTACACACAATTAATGTCTGCAGGCTGCCAGACTGGTCTAACATTAATTCATCTTTTGCCAGAAGCTACTTGGTGCTAAATCCTTTAGCATGTGATGTTATTTTTCCTTTAAGAAAAAACATTTTTCAGATTTGTGGGTATCTTTTTGCCATGTTACATTCAGTGATCTGAAAAAAGTATTTGTGTATTTGTGTCTTTGCCAGTGTTGTGTTAAAAAACAAAAGCAAAACACAGCAACTAGGTAAAGTTTATATGGCTCAACATTAAAAATGGCTATATTATGTTTCTGCTTACACTGGTTTGCGTCATGGCATTACTTGCTTTTCTGTATGCTCGTATGAGTATTCTACATCTCCTAGGCAGAGGAGAGGAAGCTAGATCAATATGCTATAAGAGATACTATTTTGAGAAACGTTAGATGGAAACAAAATTTAGATTAGCAGGCATACCAGCAAAGCAACAAAAATCACACTGCACGGTCCAGCTTTACCTGAGACTGCCTTGCACGTTTTATTCACTTTTTTACCAAACATACATATCCTATCATCAGTTTGCTTGGACTTTTTTTTTTTCTTTCTATGATACTAAATAGAAAATTTTACTTAACCCCAGAGGATTCAGCCGAGCATGGTCAGATTCCTGGAGCATGATGAAATAATTCTGCAAACATTTTTGACATGTGAAAAGACAATCTACAATTGCTTATATCTTTTTGTTATCACAATAGGGATAGTAGTTGAAAAGGCTGAAATTATTTGTTATCTTTTTTTATTGTTTCACATTTTTCACATGAACTATCAGGAATGTATATGAGGTGATAATATTGAACTTGCTCCTTGACCATAGCAAGAATGAATTTAAGAAGAAACAAGCAAAATATCATTCTAGGCAAAACTTCCTATAGACTGAGAAAGAAAGACTGGAAAGCGTAACATCATAGAGAAAACTGTGGATATCATTATGCAAATTTCACTTTTGCCCAGTGACAAGAAAATATTACAGTGATGAGCAGTTGTCTGTGTTCATTTTTTTATAGTTCAAGATTTTTTTCCAAATGCCCTGTATGAATTTTAACACAGAATCCATGACAACTCTGAACCAATGTGCATTAAAGTACATTTAGCCATTTCCACTGCCATAAAACGATATTTTAGGATTACATTGGAGTGGTTGAGTACTACAGATGAAATCATGGGTGTGAGGGGAAAGTGTTACATAGCACTTAAAAATATGCCTGTTGTTCCCCTTTCGCTGGTCTATTCTTTTTCCAAGATGGGGGGAGAGTAGTAATCATCATTTCTCTTTTGTAACTGGCAAATATTTCTGCATCTAGAGGGAATGGTTAGGTAGTTGCCTCTCAGCTTCTGGAAAGTATATGCCAATACACTGTTTCCTGGCCTTGCAGCCTCACTTTTTTTTCTACATGGAAACATATTGGTTATTCTAAGTTTGCGCCTCAAAAAACATGAAGGAGCTAAAATGGCCACTGTAGTGCAATAGAATTTTTCTAGCCTTGTTATTTAGCTTTGCCCTTCATAATTTAAAACAAAATAATTGACTTTACAGAGTTTATCCAAGTTCAACATATTATATTTTCCTACTACTTCTCATACTGGGAGGATATTTCTAACAAGTAGAACCTTATGTTGAAGATGCATTTCTGAAGGAGAAAAGTAATTCAGGTTCCCCAAGACTTAGCATCTAGTAGGACAGAGACCTTCTCTCTGTTAGAAAATGCCATTAAAATATGATAGACTTTTTCTCTTTTATGTGGTTGTACAGTGCTTGATATAAAAGTGTCTGTCACACACAAAAATCCATTCTATAGTCTGATTCAAACTGTTTTCAATTAGATTTTAATGCCAACTTGAAATAAAAAATAATAGTAATTATCAATATTGCAATACTATAATTTCTGTGTTACCAACTTTAAAAACAATTTTCAGAATATTACAGTGGTTAATAGTTATTAATAAGCAGTTAAGCAGGCTATCACCTACAGCACTATAGAAGAAAATAACAATTAATTTATCCCTCTCTCTTCCAGCCAGTTATTATTACTCTATGTACCAGCATTAAACCTCTCTCTTCTGTAGACCTGTGACACAGGTGCTTAGAGATCTTGCCAATCTATGTCATTTTAGACTATTAGGTAGGTTCCAGGCCGAAGTCATATATACTTTTGTATCCAAAACCATGTGCCATTTTGCTGATAAAGATGTAGTCTATTCAACTAAGCATGTGAAGAATAGGTATTTTCAGGATTATGTGAAAATAAATCCAAAAGATCAGTCCAGCTGACGGTGTTTGAATTTGCAGCTTGTTAATGAACTATCCTTGTAACATGCTGGTAGCACAAAGAAGCTGAGGACAGTTCTTTGCTGGTAGATGAGTCTGGGTCCTTAACTGTTCAGAAGTAGGTTATACCCCCTTGCTAGCAGCAAAATTCTTGGAAATACTGATGTAGTAAGGGAACTCAGAGTGAGTATAAAGGAGCCTAGCCCTAAATTTTCATCATGCATAATTGCATTCTTTCTCATTAAAATCCCACTCTGATTCTAATTAAATTCATAATTGTTCTGCATTTGATGCCATAAACTGTTGTGTAGTGTTGCTGGTTGCTATTTAACAGATGTCATCCTCCCCCCAAGAGGCAGTGGTATTTCATTGCTGTGTGAATTGATCCTTCAATGTGAAATCTGAACAGGTCCCTAGATAGCCAAGCAGGAAGGAGGAATGTCGTGAACTAGCAAGAAGGAATAAATGAGGTAACTGAAGAGCGTCTCTCAGAATATATGAGAAGTAATTCCTTGTACTTCAATATATTTTAAAAGAGTAATCCAATTTTCTCCTTCTATCTTCTATTGATAATAAAGTTACAAATTCATACTGATACTTCAACGCGCAGTTCTCAAGCTCAGGCTGACAGACACAGACCAGTTTTTAGGCATTTGCATTCATTTTCTTTTTTTTCCAATACAAGTCTTCAGAATTAGCTGCAACCAGTTTGACTTTAGCATTTGGACTTGATGATCTTGAAGGTCTCTTGCAACCAGAATGATTCTGTCTTAAACATATACAGAGCTGAGAAAGTTAGTCTTCCTGGCTTTTTACAGAACATCACTTTTTTCAAGTGTGCTAATTTCATTCACCACTTCTTCCCCTCCATCTCTGGCAGATACACATGCAGTCCATTTGTTTCAGAATAGTTGTTTGACTGTTTCTGAACTTACTCTACCAGGTTTTCCTGCCACCATGCTCAACATCTACCTGGGGGCTCACCCACATCGACCTTTGATCAGTTTCTTCCAGTACAAATTCCCAGTTCAGCAAATTCCACAGAAGCCAGATCTGATCTTCAGTTAGATCAGAATGACTTATTTCCTAATTTCTGTAGCTCAGACTCAGTATTACTAAGCTGAGTAGGGCCTTATATAAGTTTAAGGAATAAAACACTGAAATACGCTGGATAATGCAGTATAATGCTACTGTGGGGATAAACGAGATTAAGAAAGCAAGAGAGAGCAGCAGGATGTCTGTAGGTCAACATAATTTCTAGTTCTTTTTGCATAGCAATAGGTCAAGTTTGAAGACGATTTTTCAATAATGTGAAATACCTTTTTTAAAAACAAAGGGAATACATGAGGGTTGAAGTATCCTTGCCTTTTTTTGATAGTGCCTCTAATGAGCTGCTGATTTTAATGACTGTCTCCTGAAATCCCTATTCCTTTCTCAAATTTGGCTAATAGAGTTGGACAGACAGGTGATTTTGAGATGCAGTGGAGAGATGTGTATCTTGTTTGCTTATAGGAAACCAGGCAAAAGTAATTAGTAAACAATAAGAGGTTAGTGGTGATTTACTTAGGCAAATACAAAGGTGTGCAGTGGATCACTAACTCCTTCTTTACTATCATTTTTTGAGTAACTAGCCACGCTAGCTGCCCCATAGTCTGTTTCTGTTGGCAGACGGGAGAGCGAGAGATGGTTCTGTCCCATTGCTGCATCACATGCAGAGCCAGGCTAGTGGGCTCATCGAAAGCAATGACTTGTCCTAGTTAATGGCAGGTACAAGGTAGAAACATTTTCAGACTTGCAAGACAGGAACAATGATTCCTCATGTAGCTGCCATTTCTTGCCTGTTCTTTTTTTTCCTTAGGAACACAGAGGTTAATATTTTATATACGGATTTGATGACTAGAGTTCTTTGCTGCCACATTTTAGTCAATAAGCCATTCTTGGAAATTTTCCTTAAGCTCTGAAAGAAGGTATTGTACCATTGTGAAGTTGTATGAAATTGGAATAATGACTTGGTATAAAACCAGAATATTATTTATACAAAAATGTTTCTGTGTTTTGTCTGCCCCCAGATATTTTGAGGTCCACATAAGTGAGTAACAGAAACATAAATGCCACAATAAATCATAGAAATTGACAGTGGCACACAGGAGTGAAATAATCAATAAATAAATATCCTTGCTTTGAAAAGATCTTATAATTATACAAGACATGTATGACAGTAACATGAAAATAGCTTGTCAAAATATTGAAATACAGACAGTTCTGATTCTCTAGGACAATTATCAGGACAATAAACAACTTCAGAAGTGAAGTCCAGTCTGGCACTATGAGGAACATAGGATGAAATGTTATCCTGTGATAGATTAGTCTAGTTAAAATTCTTTGCATGTCTGAAATGATCCACTGGGGAGATCAGACAGAAGTTCTGTACTGAAAGAGTGGTTAGCCATTGGAACAGGCTGCCCAAGGAAGTGGTGGAGTCACCATCCCTGAAGGTTTTCAAAAAACAGATAGATGTGGTGCTTCGAGACATGGTCTAGGGGTTAAGGAGACTAGATGATCCTAGAGGTCTTTTCCAACCTAAGTGATTCTATGATTCTAAGGAAGGTATCATAATAAGCATTGCTGTCATTAATTTTTTTTTTTTTTTTAAAAAAAAGACAAGGAGAAAAATAAAAAACAAACTAAGACAACACTACCTAAACTAGTGGTTCATGTATGTAGCTTTAAAGTAGTCCCAAAACCTAGAAGTTTGGACAGCTAGAACATTTTGATAGAACAATGTAATCCAAATCTTAACATGGTAATCCAGAAACAGCAGAATATGATAACTCAGGTGCTTAAATGAAAGGTTAGAAAATAAATGTCATTTTGTTCTTGTCCACTTGGCATGTTTCAGGCATATGTTCTAAACATACTTTCTATGCTTAAAATAGATTGAGAATCACAGAGTAAATGGGAATGGACAGGACCTCTGGAGGTCACCCAGTCCAGACCCTGCTCAAAGCAGACCAAGGTTGGGTTGCTCAAGGTCTTGTATACTTATTTCATGAGTGAACAAAGACTCCACAGCTGCTCTGGGCACTGCTCCCAGTGTCTTCTACCCTTATTACGAATATCTCTTTTCAGTAATATATAATTGGAACTTGCCTTATTTCAGCTTGAGTCTGCTGCCTCCTGTTGCTGTGCACAGTGGCTCCCTGTGTAGGGAGTAGAGATGACAGAGGCAGACTCTTCTCACTCGTACCCAGTGACAGGACAAGAGACAATGAATCCAAACTGAAATACAGGAAATTCCATTAAAATTTAATATTCCAATAAAATTTAATAAAATAGTTTTTTACCATTAGTATGATTTAATGCTGGAATATGTGGCTCACAGAGGCTGTGGAGTCTCCATCTTTGGGCGCTTTCAAAACCCAAGCAGATATGGCCCTGAGCAACCCGCTGTAGCTGCTCTCCAGAGGTGCCTTCTGTCTCAGCCATTCTGTGTGAGTCTGTTACAGTAAACAAATTTGACAGTTACTGGAATCTGATAATGATTATTGGGGCAGGGGCATCAAATTCCTAACTTGTGTCCATCCTGTGGAATGCCACTAATGAAGACATTCTATCCTCATGTTTTTAATTGTATTTACATATCTAAAGCTTAAATGCCCAGACTAAGCTTTTCTAAAGTATCTGCCTCAGGCAGTTTGTTTGCTGGAATTCAAGCAAGCATACTTAAATAATCAGAAAACTAAAAATTCACAAATGTTATGCAATAATGTAACTGTGATACATGCTGTGAAACAAGTGGCTGAAGTCTTTTTAAGGGTTGGCTCTGATTGCAAATATATCACTGTTGTGTTATTCTGGTATGTGCCATGGGGAAAATAACAACTGCCTTTGACAAGCTAAAGCTTGAACAACGTTGGTTTGGATATGATCAGCAGAAGCTCATTGAGAACTAAAGTTTAGCAGATGAGTTGTATAAATATAATTATTTAATGCACGTGTCTTTTCTGCTGAGCATGCTCAGACTAAAGGCTTGGACAGGTTATCTAGAGCACTCTTTGAAGCTAGTGCTGCAGACTGAGGTGGTACATGCACAAATAAACTGAGTAAGGAGAATATTTCTATTGTCCTTTCCATACCCTCAATCAGAAATTCTGGAGGTGGAGGAAGAAGCAGCCTGCGACAGATGACATTGTTCCTTATGCCTGGCTAAGATGACAGTTCTTGTAGTTTTCATTGTTTCTGTGTAATTTGTCATTATATCACAGTAAGCAATGTCCTTCTTGAGGTAAACATCCCTCCATATCATGTCTTCAGCCCTAGCACCTGTAATTGTCAACTCACTTTTGTCAGTCCAGGTTTCATTTGAAATGTCATCTGAAAAACTTTTGGTTATTCTCTTTATTTCTTTGGTACAGGTTTTTCTGGGTCATTTCATAAATTGTAACTTCTCTTCTCTTCATCCTGAGGGGGTGAGGCCAAAGCAGGAGCCCCTGTCTGATAATTTTCTTTATCAAAACTGATGCTCAAACCTGCTCTAGCAAAATTGAAGGTGTTTTCCCTTACAAATATTCTATGTCCCTTTATTTTTCATCAGAAACCCTGAGATAGAATCCACAGTTCATATCAGAACATGGCAAATATCTGAGTGTATTTCTGTGACTTTTGGCTACTCTTCTATGTGTCTACAAAGGAGCGAGGTATTCAGAGGACTCAGGAAATGGATCTCTTTTCTGAACAAAATTTCTGATGTAAAAAATGCTGATGCTGACCACTAAAAATTCCTTTACTCACCCATTCTATTCCTTCTTCCTACATTTACTTGGGCAGAGATAAAGTACTGAGGCAAATCTGCCTTACTAGGAGTTGCTTTCTTCTCCTTAAAATTGTGATGTTACCTCCTAGTCCTCCATGCTGGGCTGCTCTGGGCATCACACAAAAAAGAAAAGTATGATGTCTCTGTTTCCAACACAGAATTAATTTTCTTGCATTAAGTTATCTCTCAGCTTTTCCAAGAGTTACTGGTTAAGACCAACTGAGGAATGCTATAGCTAGATAATACTAATTTATGCCCAGGGCATCCATCCTATCCAGTGACAAGAAAATATAGTAACTGATTGTAAAATAAAAACTACGTGTATATAGAGAAGGTGGATTAAATTTAAAACATTTCCTAATATCAGAGAAACTGTCTTTGCTTCAATATGTGTATGAATGTTAACATGAAGACACAATGTATGGAGCCAAATAAAAAACTCAAAGGTTGAGACCCCCAGCTCTGGAGTATGTGACTGTCTTCTTGCATCTGCATGAAGTTTTTTGATTCCACTAGGATTTTTTGTGACCACACAACTCTGCACATTTTGTGGTTTGTAACACCGGGGGCTTATTTTCTATTTTCAAGGTGTGGCTTATTTTCCACTTTTAAATTTTGGTTTTGAGAGCCAGAACAAGGAGCAGAAACACAGCCAGAACCACAGCAGTGAAGTTTAATTTTTAGAATTAATTTTATGTCTTCTCAGTATGGGATCCTGGTTCATTTCTTCATCTCTTTGTCCCAGCAGTCCCCTAATGATTAAGGTGCTTTGCTAAAAGAATGCTTTGTCTAGATTCCATAAGATACTAACTCATCATTTTCTCTTTTGACCTTTTGACAGTAGTTCCTTGTTCATATTATTCCATACAGTACATAGACACAGAAGAAAAAAACTCATCAAATGTATTGCAATTTGTCTTTCATCTTACTGCTTATCATTAATCATAAGTGGTGCATGCAGGTAAATCTTGATTTCCTTGGTCTTTTACATTTCTTATATTTTACGATACACAGAGCTGTGTGATACCAGCTCGATGGAGTCATCATAATAATGCATTCATGTGCACTGAACTGTCTTAAATGCTCAGCTTTCCTGCATCAGATGAAATCCCTTTTCCATTATTTACTGTTAAATAGCCTCTTCATTTGATTAGCATAGTACTTGCAATTTTGCTGTCTTCTGTCTTATTTTTTGAAGAAAATCTCTGTGTGTGCTTTAACTATAATAGCATAAGTTATAGGTATTAATTTCAAATAGGAGATCTTGTTTTCAAAAACTTTAGTTACAGTTTATCATGCACAACTCTTAGGGTTTTTTTTGTTTGGGTTTTCCTTTATTCTCTGCCTGAATTTAAGAACATGATTGATTATAAGCAAAGTAAAAAATGGGTACTGATACTCATTTCCATCTTGCAGCAAGCTAGCAAAACTTGCCTTTTATCTTTCTAAGGGGATTTGTTTGGTACAAGCATTTTTTTTAGTGTACCTTTGAAGGTGCTTTATGCAAAGAAATTCTGCAGTAGTGTTTCACCTTTTAAAAAAAGGAAAGTGGAAAAGTTATTTCTCCAACAGGCAGTTGCTAGAGAAACAGCAGTTTTTAGTTTCTGCAGAAATTTAATTCAAATACCAAAGCTGTCTCCTTTGAAATCTGTATTTATGCATGCAATAAAAAGAAGATGGATTTCTTTCTGACACTTCTACCCGTTGAAGTAAAATGCTACAAATTACCATTGAAGGGAGCCATGGCTTTTTGCACAGAAGGTAAATTGGGCAGATTAAGGTTAATAATACCTACCAATAATTAAGACTTAATCAGAAATAAAATGAAAGGATTATGAAGTAAGATAAGCAAAACTTCCCTTTGGTGAGCAAAAGGCTTATTTCTGATACATATTTCAAATGAGGTAGTAAGTGAGAGCTCTAAGGGAGCCAGTAAGAAAAGGGTTTAGGAGCCTGCCTCTGGTACGGCTGGCCAGCAAAGCAGCGGCAAGCCAGGCAGCAGCTGCTGCACCATTCCCTGATGCTGCTGCTGCCCAGTGACCAGCCATGCTGGAGGAAATACACCCCATCCTCACACTCCAAACAGCAACACCCCCCAAAGGAGCCTGCCTGGGATTGAGAAAGGAAAACATGAGCTCCTAACAAAGATGAATGAAAGCCAGGGCAATGATCTCGTAACTTCAGTAGCTGTCTTGGGAATATAAAAGCAACCATAGCTTGTTTCTTCGCCAGAGCAGTGATTGCACTGCCCTTTTTGCCAGAGATCGTTTTCTCCTTCCCTCAATCATATTCATATCCTAAAAGTCAGTTCTCTAAAAAATAAAAGCTACTGTTAGTTTTCCATGTTATAGTATCAGGTTAAGCTTTAACTCTTCCTGTTTGAATCAGTGAGCTGACTTACATTTGCCACAGTATTTCAATGATGGCCAAGTATTTTAGTAAAACTAGCTAGCTGAGCAGGGTACCCATTGCTGCTTATCACAGTAGAATTTAAATTATAAAGCATTGGGACTCTTTGCAGAAGGAGCCCTATTTATTAATGCAGATTCCCAATGACTTCTGAGTATCTCCAGCAGGGCTGGCACTTAATATGAAGATACATTAAACCATATTAGAATTAAATAGTCATTGAATCAGAATGATAGATATGAAGTAAAATCTGATATTCCATAATATTTCAGAAACTCTGAGCTGCTCTGCTGACTCTGTACTACATATATATTCATATATCTATGTATACAGCTCAATTTAGAAAGGTACAAATGCTGAACGGATGTTGTCAGATAATTCATCATGCCAGACAAACTCTTAGATGCAAATTTTTATCTTAAGGAACATATTCTCATCTGATGTAAACAGACCTTTTGGTTCACAGAATATTGACTCAAATAATGTAAAACCCAGAAAGAGCAGAAACTTTCCATTTTTCAGCTCTCTCAAATAATCTACACTTCTTGCTATTTTTTTCAAAATTTCACTCAATTTATATTTTGCAATAAATTGTTAGATGCATTTTCCATTATTTCCTGCTATACACACAGTTTCATTGTAGTAGTTTATTTTTCAAAAATATATTGACTATTTGATGAGTTTCATAAATTATTTTGTACACAAGACTAGACAAATAATTTTTCTTAGTCACCCTGCTCTAATTAGCACATTAGGAAGTGATGTTGTCAGGGTTGTGAACATTGTAACATAGGAAAAATGGCTACTGACACAATGCCTAGATGCATATATTGCAAATGCTCTTGTGTCGCTGTCCTCTAATTAAATACAGTCCTCGGGTCAGACTATGATTAGTTGTCAAGTGACAGTTTAAGAGGCTAGAAATACATGTTTGTGCTGAAACTAGACCAGGAGTTCTTTAGTATTATTTGTAGTGCATGAGCAGTGCTTTTAATGACTTCTTGACAAGACTTTTGCTGAACTTCAACAATAGCATTGCTGTTATAACAACAGAAATTTCATAATGCAGACTTAGCATGTTATAAATTTGGTTTCAATTTATTGAAACATAAAATCTTACATGAATGTATGCGTTGTCAAAATACCCAGTGAGAAAACAAATAAGGATAGGAAAAGCATAAATTACTAGGAACCTTTGCTGGTACGCAATTTTGCCTTGCTTGTGTAACACATAGCTTGATGAAAATAGGAAAAAAAGAACAAAACAGTTTGTTAAATGTGGTGCTGTTCTTTTTTTAAATATGACAGAGTTGTGTCTTGTCTTCTCTAAAAACAGTCATACATCTTGCTTTTGGTTTGGTTTAGTTTTACCCTTAAAAAGTGTTTTCATTAGGAAGAAGACTATGACACTAATTTTAAGGAAAACAAACACACTAATGAAGTATAGTGACCTTTTAACTCAGAGGAATCCATTGTGTTACTTTTGTGTAATCCAGGTTTAACCAGGATGAAATTTAGAGGGTAATGTTAAGCCAGGGTATATGCTATAAATATGTGACAGAAAAGGAGAAACTCCAATTCCTCAGCACAGATTCATGTTGATTATGTAGTATCCAGGCATTGACAGGACTACACAAACAAAGTTTCACACAGGAAAATTTGTTGATGGATTATTTTTTTCATTCTTGATATAGATTGTTTTACATTAAGTATGTACATAGTATTTTTTCTTGTGGAGTGAATATAAATATCTCACGATATGTATGAATGATATTTCTTTTTTATATGGCTTCCTGAGATGCTTTATGACTATTACAGAGTTAATCAATATCAATGACTAGATAAAGAATATGCTTTTCTCTGATCTGCAAGAATATATTCTTTACTGGTTTGTTTTCTGCATGACATGAAAGACTGTCTTTGCACCATTTTTAAAGTCTCACTCCACATATTTTGGAATCCTAAGGATGTTTTCTTTTGTTGGCAAGAAAAAAAGAAATTGGCATTTGACAGATTTTTGTGTAACTTCATCCTGAAATTAAATAAGTATGAGTTCCCAAATACAGAGAAATCTGCTTGAATTTATAGATTACAAGAATTATTAGGTAAATCTTCAATTTGCATAAACAGTAGCTCCATCAGGGCCACTTTATGTGTATATACACAAGGATTCTCATACCAGTTTATTTACATGATCAAGACTATGAAGGCAATAGGTAAAAACAGGCAGTTGAAGCCTTCCTGACATAATACGAAAAAGTATTTTAATTCTAAATGTTGTGGACAAGTTTGTTAGGAGTCAGTGAAGAGGCTGTAAATAGCAGTGTCTCCAAGACCTCAAATCTCTGCTGTGATCCTCCCGTCTGAGGTGTGAAACATTGCCCTCATGACAGCAGCTGCTGTGCAAAGTTGACGGTAGCTGGGGTACCCCCTTCTGTCTCCACTAGCCCCTTAGGACTCCGAAGCCCTCGTAGTAATGCTTACGCAGGCACAGAGAGCAGCTCTGCTTTATTGATACACAGGACAGGAAGGAGTGGACAGGATACGGATCTACTTTCAAATTCTCCTCCTTTGCTCAAACAGAGAAGCCTTACACTTATCTGGAGAGTAGGCAAGGCATTAGGGTGAAGGAACATGAAAGGACTCTGCCAAGCAATACAATAGGCTATGAAATACAGAATATACCAAAGAGGCGTGACCACACTCTTTTTCTTGGTATACAGTTACAAGTACATTCATTCACTGTTATTATTTTCTCATGGTACTGGAATTCTGCTTGCTTGTAGGCAACAATAAATTTAAAATGAAACCCTGAAATCTAGAATAATGTCTTCTACATTTTTCCCTAAGTGCTTTATACACACACACACACAAAAAAAAGATTGCAGGATTCACCAGCTTTGTATTTGGACTGGCTACTCATGACATGAGCTTTTGACAGTTCTAATAAACTGTTTAAGCTAGACATGACAATATTTTTACACCAACGTTGTTTTAAATTTTTGCATTTCTTTAAAGTGCAACGTTCCTGGCCTGCGAGGGAGAAAATCCAGTATGTTTGTATCCAGTGATTGCTATTGAGAGATGTTCATTTTTCAGTTTCAAATACGGTTAGAGTTTCTCCTTTTTAAAACTGAGTTGATCTCTCCACTATCTGTGAAATCTTTCAGAGTGAATGAACATAATGTGCTTCCTTACGACAAGAGCTGTTTAGCAGATTCAGGGCTACAATAACAGCTGAGTAACCTTCTCACTGTACTGGGGACAAGATGATACATACTTGTTTCCCCCAAGGATATTCTCTGTTGTCTGGCCTGACTCCCTGTCTAAAAGGTGTTTATTGCAGAGAAAGGGCACTTGGGCTTTGAGAAAAGGTTGTGCCAGTAACAGTGCTAAGTCCTAACTCTGTTTTGTCACCACCACAGGGTTATCCAGGGAGAGCAGGAGCGTGTGTTCTTCAAATTACTTGAGAAGTATGGTGAGAGGTGTGTTTAAGAAGCTGGTGTTGTTTTACAGGAGCTTGGTATGTGTCTTATATTTGCAGAAGGTTAATTTGCAAAACCCAGCTTTTTAATTCGGAAATTTAATTTGCAAAAGTTCCAGCTTTTCCAGGCCTCAGAGCTTGGGCTGTGTCTAGGAATGTTTCTGGCCAAACAAATTTATTTATTTTTTAATCTGTAACTGTAGAGATTAACTGTGCCAGAGGAACTATTGCATTCATAGATCTTGAAAGTCATAGAGAAATGCCTATTCAGTCCATGTTATAGTGATTGCATCTGCAATTAATTTATTAATATGGATATATTTTATATATATGCAAGCAGAGATTTAATATCTGAAATATTAAAGAGATGAGAGTAGAGAGATGAGATGATGTATTATTTACTATATAGGACAAATTTGTAGATAAAGAATTCAATCTTAGTACTTCATAGTGGCATATTATTCAACAGTGCTTCTAGACGGTAAAGGCTAATCTAAAATCCGTGATGCAGAAACAAGCAGTACTATTTCACAGTTACAGCCCACTACATCCTTGCTTTATGTGCCTTTCTAGACCTGTATGTACCAAGTTGCTGGATATGAGTGAGATTCTGAATGTTGCTGAGGAATGATAGTTCAGCAATTCATCTGATAACTAGCCATATATCAAGATTTCATACAGTCCTAATTAAAACTACTATTCACGTTTTATATATGGAATATGTGTAACCAGCTTTTATAAAGTGAATTGGGGTTATACACCAAAGAAAATATTTTCCATGTCTAAGGAGCAACATTTGAATGGTTGCACAATTATTTTTTTTTATTTCATAATAACAGATACGAAGAACTGTCTCATCAACTGAAATATAGGCTCTAGCTTCACAGCAGGCAACTGAAGATGTGCCATTTTTAAATCAGGAAGTATCTGGCCCAGCATACATTCTTTCTCTTCCTGTAACTTATAAAGAGAATGAAGTTCTTAATCCATCATTCAGCATGGAGAAGATAAAAGTGGAATATAGTATTACCTTGACCTTTATAGCACTCTAGTAATATAATATCCTGAGCACTCATCTGCTCTCAGGAGTTCAGCAACCTGCTTGCTAGCAGAGAATGAGACCAGACCCTCAAACCACAGTGTGTTCAAAGACTACATAGGTAACATCATCTAGCTTTACTGCACTGGCACTTCTGGAATTTATGCTTCTGAGTTTTCACTACCCTAATAGCCATAGCAAATACAGGGTATGGCACAGTATTAATCCATTATCATGGACCTAACAAGAACTGGAAATGGTAAAACTTAAGCCCTGTTGCTGGTTTTCACTGCAGCTTGATCCAAAACACAGAAGAGTTGCCCAGTTGTTCTGCAGTGGAGAAAGACAGCTGCTTGCACACCCAGTTGAAACAGTCTTGATTTTAAGACATACAAATCTTAGAAGACCTGCATTTTAATGAGCTCTACATGGCAGTTTTGTTGGTGCTGTCTGCCACATCAGGGGGTTTAGATATGTTTTTCAAAAGGTCAGTATGAATTATTTTCAAGATGTTATTCCCATGGCAAAGCATAATAATGAGTGTGCTGGCTATACACATTGGAATGGCCACATTAAGAGTTAGGATGAGCTGTGTTTGCTGCTTTGCAAACAGTAAATCAGGAATGGACAGATAAGAATCATAAAATCATAGAATGGTTTAGGTTGAGTTGGAAGGGACCTCAAAGATCATCTAGTTCCAACCACCCTGCCATGGACAGGTACACCTCTCACTAGACTAGGTTGCACAAAGCCCCATCCAACCTGACCTTGAACACATCCAGTGATGGAGCATCCACAGCTTCCCTAGCCAACCTGTTCCACAGTCTCACTACAACACAGTGAAAAACTTCTTCCTAATTTCAAATCTAAATCTACCCTTTTCCAGTTTGAACCCATTACCCCTCATCCTATCACTACAAGCCCTCATAAAAAGTCACTCCCAGCTTTCCTGTAGGCCTCCTTCAGATACTGGTAGGCTGCAATAAGGTATCCCCGGAGCCTTCTCTTCTCCAGGCTGAACAACCCCAACTCTCTCAGCCTGTCCTTATAGGAGAGGTGTTCCTGCCCTCTGATCATCTTCGTGGCCCTTGTCCAGACTTGCTCCAACAGTCCATGTCCTTCTTGTGTTGGGGGCTCCAGAGCTGGACACAGTACAGCTGGTGATGTCTCATGAGAACAGAGACCAATTTAGAGACCAGGATGTCACATGCTTTGCACAAGTCCAGGTAAATGACATAAGTAGCAATTCCCTTATCCACCAACGCTATAACTCCACTACCGAATTTGTCAGGCATGATTTGCACTTGGTGAAGGTATGTTGGTTGCCGCCAACCACCTCCTCTTTTTCCATGTGTCTTCGCAGAGCCTGCAGGAGGATCTGTGTCATGATCTTGCTGGGCACAGAAGAGAAACTGACTGGCTTGTAGTTGCCCAGGTCTTCTTTCTCTCTCTCTTTGAAAATGGGGGTTATGTTTCCCCTTTTCCAGTCAGTAGGAACTTCACCAGACTGCCATGACTTTTCAGATATGGTGGAAAGTGGCTTAGCAACTTCATCTACCAGTTCTCTCAGGACTCAGATGGATCTCATCGGGTCCCAAAGACCTAGGACCTTGAATTGAGGATATTACATGTATGGTTACAAGACACATCTGACCTCTAAATGCTTTTTCTCTTGTTTACTCCTGGACTTGGAAAGGATCCGCCATAGTGTAACTGATTTGGTGACTCAAAAGTCAGAAAGACTAGGGCTCAGGTGGAACTAAAGAATAATTGGGGGGTATTAATATTCTGATGTGGAAAAATAGCTGACCTAAAAAATTAGCAAATAAGGGAAACTGTTTTGTCTGGGCACCAGTGTAGGGTACTTCTCATAATCCATTCCCCACTCTGTACGTGATGAATCTGCAAAGCCAGTTACTGCTTTTTAATGGATTATGACCTCTTTCATACCAGTGAAATTAAAAAAAAAAAAGTAGGTTTTAGTACAAAACCACTTCTATATGTTGTTTGTGTAAAAATAAGCTATACAATTTCTCAGTCCATTTTAGATGCTTTACAACTTGAGAATGAAAAAGTCTAGATAGCCTTAACTAAAGATCATTAATATTTCAAAGTAAACATGCTTGTGAAATCGCTAGTTGCGATCCCTCCTGGAGGGCTGGTATAAACTGCCATAGCTCTGTTGAAATAAGTCAGTGCCCTGAATTTTCTACCTAACACTGCACAGGATATACCTTGAAGCACCTGAACGGAAGAGTGGCAAGTGACTCACATGCAAAGTTTATTTCTTTATCTCAAACATAAATTTAAAGGTTTGGTTTTTTTTTCCCTTGGAGTTTGCAGAGGAAGTATTTAATCATGGAACAAAAGGGAGAATAAAAGCCTTTTAAGATGCCTGACATCTATTTCATAAAATATTTAGACAAAGTACATTAAGGAACAGATGACTTAGAAATGGATGGGACCAGTGCACTACTGCAGTTGACTGCCTTTAATACAGTATGCTCACTGAGGATATTCTAAGAAACTGCAGTGCAATGGAATTTGGTTGCATATAGAGTATCGCATATGTTTCTGCAGATAAAGGAATGGGATCTAATTTTAATGTTAGGGCACTTACATGCTGGAAAATGGAATATACAGTATTCCATATTATATATACTGAGTTGCAACTTTCAAGTAAATAAGCAGAAAAATACTGAACAGCTTTTATAATAAAGGAGTGTTGTTTCGCTTTAAAAAAACCCAAGTATATTGAATGGCCTGTATGTCAGCATGTATAGTATTTTGACAAATTAATGCACCTCAATTTTTCACTTCAATTCTGAGAGCTATTAATTGAGCTTGACTTTTCTGGTAAGATTAACTAAAGGAAAAGAAAACCCAGAAGCTTAGAGAAATCACAAATGCTAAGGCTGCAACACACATTAACTGGAATTTAAAGATTTAAAAACAAAAAATGAAAACATTGTCGGGTTTGAAATGTATCCTAGAAATTAATTTAGGAATCCTAAATTAATTATATGACTTTATACTTAGTTGTCTGTTGACCCCAGCTGGGGTTCTAGATTGTTTTTTGCTTATGAAGATATTAACATATCCTTAGTTTACCTTTTTGCTCTCTGGATTTATTCACTTGTGTTTTAAGTCTGATTTGTATCCATGACAAAAAGGATTGCAATAATCAGAACTACCTAATATTGTTAATAATGGTAATTGCAAAACAGGATAGGAATATACAATATTAAAAGAAAAAAAAAAAAAAGAATACCATGGACATAGAGAAGATCAGTAAACATGTTTTCCAAGGTGAAAAGATAAAACCACAAAATATTTAATAAATTAAATTAGACTGAGCCAAAACACCAGCTTTTTTTGAAGATTCTGCACCTTGATTGAAAGAGAAATGAAAGATAAAACATTGGCACAATCCAAAGAAATATATGAGATTAGGGTCAAGTACAGCATATATTTTAAAACTCAGTCTAATACTGAATAAAACATGCAACAAAGCCATCCTGTCCTTTTCTGGGGAATAATCTAATACATATACTGGCTTTTACTGTCAGTAGTATTGTATGATTAACAAGCAGAATTTAGTCCTGTTGACTCTTTCAGGTGAAAGACTGAAGTCGTGTTCATGGTAAACTTGTTTATTTTAATTTGTGGTGCAGACTTGGAATATGTTACCCACACACTGGTTTGCAACATTTCATTAGGCAGGGTTTTTTAGGTTTTTTTCCCTTTTTTGTTTAAATTTGGCTGCTTCTTTTTTTTACTTCAGGGATTTCCTATTGTTTTGGGGGTTTTTTAAAGTGGTTTAAGTACTCAGTGGAGCTCAGTAATTCTCACTCAAATCAGATTGCATTGACTTTCTTCTAAACATAGGTTTTGATTTGATTTATCCTTATTCTTACATTTTGTTACTCTAAATGAACAGCAAGTCTTACATAATTCACTAAAGGGATTTCTGGTACTCAGATAAAAACAATATACATACAACAAAGAATTATCAGTTGTTTCTGGACCATCGAACAGAGGAAGTGCAAAATTCTAGGAATATATTTTAAGTCCAAATAACCGATCTTGAAATATTTGGAAACCTTAGATTATACTCATTTGTAACTCCAACTAAGATGGAAAATTCAAAGGCCCTTATTTACCTCTGGTTTGAGTAGTGTTATGTCGGTGTGTTTCCTTGGGATAGAAAAGAAGTTTTAATGAAAATAAATAAGTATATTCTTTATTGACTCAAGTGTATTAAATGAAGATTTTTTCACAGGCCCTTCATGGACAAAACCCCTTGTTTTTTCATGTTACATATCTTGCTTTGCATTAAAATTTCATGCTTGACCAACTTGAAAAACTTCTATGATTAAATGACTGGCCATGGAAAATTGCCCACCTGGACTTCAGAACACACTGAGGCAAGTCCAGGGAAGGGCCACGAAAATGATTAAGAGGCTGAAACATCCATCACGTGAGGAGAGACTGAGAGAGCTGGAACTGTGTCTGCCTGGAGCAGAAAAGGCTCATGGTGGACCTTATTAATGTATATAAGTACCTGAAGGGAGAATGCAAAGTGGACAGACCCCAGCTCTTTTCAGTGGTGCCCAGGACCACTGAGGCAATGAGCACAAGCTGAAAAACAGAAGGTTCCCTTTGAGCATCAGGAAGCACTGTGGGGGTGACAGCACTGGCACAGGTGCCCAGAGAGGTTGTGAAGTCTCCATCCTTGGAGATACTAAAAAGCCATCTGGACACAGTTCTGGGCAACTGGCTCTGGGTGACCTGGGTGGTTGAACTAGGTAACTTCCGTAGGTCCAACCATTCTGTGATTGTGCAATTGTGTGATTCTGTGACAAGAATGAGACAGTGGCATTCCTTTTTTAGTTCAGGATATACAGTATGGACTTGTGTGTGTCATGATTTAACCCCAGCTAGCAACTAAGCACCACACTGCTGCTTGTTCACTCTGCCCTACAACCCTTCCCCCTAGTGAGGTAGGGAGGAGAAAAAGAAAAAAAGTAAAACTCATGGGTTGAGATAAGAACAGTTTAATAATTTAAATAAATTTTTAAAATAAAGAAAAGGGAGATAACGAAAAGAGAAATAATACTGCCAAAGGACAAGTAATGCACAGCGCAGCTGCTTGCCACCCGCTGAGCAATGCCAGTCCCTAGGCGGCAATGGGCACCCACCAGCCAACTCCCCCAGTTTATATACTGAGGTTGACATCCTATGGTATGGAATATCCCATTGGCCAGTTCAGGTCAGCTACCTTGGCAATGCTTCCTCCCAGCTTCTGGTGCATCTCCTCACTGGTAGAGCATGGGAAACTGAAAAACCCTTGGCCTGGGATCAGCACTGTTTAGCAACAACTAAATCATAAGTGTGTTATCAACATTATTCACATACTTAATCCAACACACAGCACTGAACCAGCTACTAGTAAGAAAAGTAACTCTATCCCAGCCAAAACCAGGTCAGTGTCAAAAGCACACTTGTCACCCTAAACCAGAAATTTTCTCACAGAAGTGACAGGAATATCATAAAACATGTTGGCATGAGGTGGGATTCTTGCTTGGTTCTCTTCAATTTACCGCTCTTCTTTTCTCCTCCCCATCTTACATAATACTTGTAATGAATACAGGATACAGCCTCTCTCTTCCTAGGCAGGGAAAGAGACTGCTGAAACCAAAACATTCCTCTCCTTCAGCCTTTCTCCTATCCAAAGATGGAGGACCCAGGTATTTCAGAGCTGAGTGCCTCCATGTGGACATGTTTCTGGTAAGGGACAGCCTCTTCTTATTAGTTCCCCATCTGCCTCCTTCCATGTGGAAAGATAGTAGCTGCCTATCTAAAGTCTGTGTTACTATAGCTGCTGCTTCATTTTCCCTTTCTACAGGTGAGGAATCTGTCAATTACTTTTCAGGCACTAACTGGTGCCTGAACACTGTTTTCAGATTTCAAAATCCCAACAACGCATTTGGTTTGAGTTGTAGGAATAATAGCATTTTACAGGATGCAAACCTGTCTGAAGAGGGAGTAAAATTCATACATAGCTTTAATTCATAGGCGAGGCAGTCTAGGGTAACAGTGCCCTAAGCAATGTTCTCTGGCTTTATGGGCAAAACAAATAATTCAGACATGCTGAACACCCCCAACACTTATTACAGTCCCCATCAGACAGGGGCTTTCAGCTCCTTTGAAATTCCTTGGAAACCTAAGTGCTAATTTAAATGTATTTTCTCCAAATGTTTTCTATAACAGACTACAGGGTTAAAAAGCTTGCTTGTTCTTAATGATTGCTGTATGTTGCAATGCATTTTTTTTTCCTTTTTCTGAAGTTTTATAAAACCCAAACTTTTAAAGCTTGATCCCTCCCCAACTTTCCCTCCTTTCCTTCTCTTCTCCACCATGCCCTCTCACCATCTTTTTTTTTTTTTTTAATCCTTTCAGCCCTAATTGACATTTATGAATTTGATGGTCAACTGACAAGGTTTTTGAAAAGATTAGCTACTCAGCTATCAGGAAGATCATGTTTCTTCACAAATCACTGCTTCAGCATACTCCCGTCATTTTAATGAGGCGCATTCTTTTGAGCTGGCAAGTCGCAATTCCACCACCCAGAGCCTCACTCTGAGGTATTTTTATAATGTCACAGTTTTTTGTTATAATCCTTGCTAGTTGGCACCATTTGGCACATGCTTCCCTGCAGGCTATTTCTAATCCCATTACTGTGGAACTGACTCAGTTTGTAGCTTTTTTAGCACATTTGAGGGAACATCTGAGAGTCACTTTGGTCTCCATCAGAAATGTCTGCATTTATCTAGAGTTTCCAGCTGTGTTTAGCTGAAATCCAGTGAGAAAATGTTGGTTTAAAGGTAAGGAGTAGATAAAGCAAATTTAACATGTTCACCTTCATAATTAGGAATGCAGTGATGGATGGAAAGCTGCCAGAAAAGTTTCATAGTTTTCAAGTAGAAGTATAGATCAGAAGTAATCAATTGTTTGGCTTTTTAAATTCCCACTTGTTCTTCAGAAAGGAAAAAAGGACTGCAATTTATGTCTAACATCCCCTGCCGCTACTAATTGAAGGGTTTGTTTTCTTCTTTAGAAATACATAAAGTAAGCTTGTTACCTCAGAATTGTATTATTTATTCTCTGCAGTCTTCAAGCTAATTCGTAATGAACTATCTTAATGAGAACTTTGGGATGTTACAGGATTTCAGACTTAAGGGAAATGGTTCATTTCTAATTTTAAAGAATATATGAACAGCTGTACTGGCTCCAGCTGAAGGTCCAGTTAGACTGGCCTTCTGTTTTGCACGTGGCCATTAGCAGATGGTTAAGGAAGAAGTACAAAACCAGAATGATGTTCCCTGTGCTATAACCTCTGACTTTGGTATTTACTGTCTTTCCTGAAGAGCAGGTTCATATTTGAAGTGGAAGTATCTTTTTTTTTTTTTTTTTCCAAATGTCTCTGTGATAATATTTACTCACCATGCAGATTTTATCTATTTCCTTAAAATAATCCAGTACAGGCAGACATCTCTTGCTCTTTTCCCAGAAGTTATCTCTTTCCCAAAAAGTTAAAAAGACTTTAACTTTGTAACTCTTTATCCTTTTATTTAGCTTTTCTTTATATTTCTTGGATTACTTCTATGTCCTTTTAAAAAATTGGGCTACTACAGAAATGTGCAGCATTCAGAATTCATATATTAAAGAGATTTATCCACAAGATCTTCAAAACCCCTTTTCTGGGAGGTAGAAACAGGTAGTTTTCCTGCACATTTCTACTACATTTATCATTTTATTACCTAGGCATCCAGCATTATGAGAACATTTTCTGACTTTTGATTGTCCATTTTAGTTTTGACCCACCATTAATAAGTAACAGTTTGCTCATCTCCCTATCCATTCTCCTTTCCAGATCATTTATGGATATGCTGAGCTCTACAGGCCTATTCCAGTAGTAAACTTCTCCTCACAGTGAACACTGGCTATTTTGTTTCTTGTGTTTAAATCTCTATTAATTCATGACCTGGTCATACCTCTTCTTTCTTTTGTAGCTTATTTTCTACAGGAATTTTTAGTGAGGGACTTTGTCAAAGGTGATGTGGAAATCCATGTGCTCTGTACTGCCCTCATCACACTCATCCATCCACAGCTACTTTCCCCGAAGAATTCTGGTAGATTTTAAAAGATTTATTTCCTTCCATAAAAGCTGGTGGTTATTGCTTCCCTAATATATTAAATTTATCTTTTCATCCAGTAAGACTAATGTTTTATAATGCTTTTTATTGATTTCCCTGGTATGGAAGTAGGACATGTACTTCCACAGACATTACTGAAACTCTCCTCAAGATCATTCTGATTCTATGATCTGCTGTCACTACTCCATTCTTCCTGACTCTGGTACAGAGGGGCTGTGGAAGAAGGGCACAGCATCACCAGTGACAAGGAGATAGATTGGGTTTTCTCTGAGACCCCAGATAGAAAGGGAGCCTCAGTCCACAGGTGTACCGAAAGGGGAGCAGGCAGAATTTGTGCTTAAGGGGTTCTGAAGTAGGGATCACCTGACAATGAAGGCTAGAGGGCTCTGGCCCCAGAAAGATGTCTCTCTTCAACACCTGAGTTGCAGAGAAGGTGCCAGGATCTGCATCCAGCCAAGGGCCTTAGCCAGATGAGCCTGAGCTACACAGCAGGATGGGATTGTTTTTCATTTGCCCATAGCAGTTGTGGAGTCTTTATCTTGGAGATACTCAAAGCCCAACTGGACACCCTTCTCAGAGCAAGGACAAGATGATCTCCAGAGATGCCTTCTTGCTTCAGCCATTCTATGTCAGTCTGTGATTTAAAGAGGGAGGAAATACAGCTCACAATAGTTTTAAAATCATGTTTTAAAGTTCCCTTAAAATGGTTAATTAGTACCATTAAATCCATACAACTAGTTACAAGTTTTTTCCATTTTATCTAAAACTCTCCTCTTGACACTTCAGCTTGAGACCATTTCTTCATTTTTTCCTATATAAAGAAAGTTGCAATTGGGAAAATCATCTGTTTTTTCTATGGTGATGAGTACAAAGAGATTTTTTTTTTTTTTTTCTCTCATCTCTCAACCTTACAGGCCTTTGCCTGGTTCCTGCTTCTAATGTAGTAGAACAGGCTTTTATAGGCATTTTTTAGGAGGTTAGAGAATTATTTCTCAAAACTTTTTTGATCTGGTCATGGTTTGAAATCTTACTTGCCACATACTAGGCATTCTCTGTTTTCCTTGGTTTTGATTTCCATACTCTTAATTCAGAAGGATGTCTTTTTAATTTACTAGGCACTGTGCTTAGTTATTCTAGGTTTTTCTTTGGTTGGCTCTTGGGTTTTGATGTTTTGTGATGGGTTTTTGAAGACTGATTGTTGTGATTAATACATGCTATACCCTGAACCTATAATATGGTGTTTTCAGATAGTCTACATGCCCTTTACAAGGGTCTCATCTAATTGGCTCTTTTCAATTTACTTTTAACAAGATTGTTTATTCTTAAGTTCTTCCCTTCTTTGAATTTTAATATACCATCATGATTTTTTTGCTTGCTTGCTTCTTTGAACTGGAATATTTCACAGTATTTCTTCAATAACTTCATCTTGAATCAGAAGCACTGTGCTTTGCTCAGAATTACACAAAAAATTGTTTTTCCCTTTGTGGTTTCTTTGGCCAGTTAGTTACTCTTAGAGACAATCACCTTGGATAAAATTTTAGGTTCTATATTATCACCTCTTGTGGAAATTATCAGTTTCTGTAGGGTGATTTTCTCAATATTGCCATGAGACTGAGGCATGGTAGTGCACATGGTCCCACATGTGTTAGTAGAAGCAGGGTCAGAAAATGTTATCATGCATGTCCAAACAGCTACCATCTCACTTAACAGCTCAGATGCTGCCTTCCTGTAAAACTAATGCAAATTTAAAAGCCTGATAAAAGATATCTTTTCACCTTAAATTTATGGAGAATGTTCTTATTTTTAATGAGTTTACACCAGATTGTGGATCATCCCTTTAATTCTGCCATCACATTACTTGAACAGAGACAAGTGCTGCTTTGAAGTGTCATTGTGCTGTGGAAAATCTGACATTCAGATCTGAATGCAATATGTAGCACTAAGAAAGTGGAAGATGTAGGCTCAGAGACAAGGACATTTCTCTGAATTTTAATACACACCTGTACTTACTCTTCCAGTCCTTCTGATTGAAACATCACAATATCTGTTTTGCATCACAGAAATTAAGTCTTCTTCCATTTACAAGTCTCACAGGAAAAGTCAAAAGTAAGATAGAAGAGAACATAATGTTTGGTTCTTTTTTTTTCCCCATTAAAAAGGAGTGAGAGAACCACCTTTTATGATCAATATGGTGCCATTCCCTTTTGTGCTAAAAGCTGCCTGTTGCACTCTGTTGGCTCTGCACAGCATGCCCAGTTACTGGATGGAGAGCTTGAGAGGTTACCAAGACATGCATTATTTGGGACTTGTTTAAAGATGGAAGACAAAGAAATGAAAGTTGTTGTTTTAAAGGAAGAGTAAGAATAAACAGAGATTTAGGTCATGCTTGGGCCATGATACATTAATTCTCTATTGTATACTAAGAAATAATGCAAAGGCATCAAACAGATGGAAGAAAAATGACATTCTATTTTCTCTAACTATTGAACAACCTTAGAAGAATCATTTAAAAACCTAATGCCGTTGCAATGGAAAAGTTCCTACTGTGTAAGAAAATTTGTTTGTACCTAATTTCTAAAGGGGACATTGTTGAAAAACAATGAAACCTAATTGTTCAAACTCAGGACTCTGGAAAAGTGAGGTTTATAGTGTTAGTATGATTTATAGAGTCTTTTAATTAAAATAACTGAGGAACTGCACACCTTTGAGAAAGTTTTCAAGTGGAGAGAAGCAGTACAAGTTTGCAGTAGTGTTTTCCTGGCGTGGTCATTTGTAGCATTTCAGCATGAATCAGAATGAGAGGGTCAGAATTTGCAAACTGAAATTATTGATCAGTGCACACCTTTTTCTCATGGGTCTCTTAATAAAAACTCCCCAAGTTTCCATTTAAGCTTGAGCAATCTGAATTATGCTAAAGAGAAGGAAGAGATATTTGCAGGAAGTGTGAGATTTATCTCTTCCCTTAGAGATTATCCAGTTCTGCACTAGCTGCAATTGTGATAACTCTCTTAATTTTTCTCTTGATAAATATATTATAGTTTAAAAACTATATTGTAATACAGCTATCACTTTAACTTAAAAGGACAGGAAGTATGGTAATTTACAGCTGCAGGATCACACCATCCTCAGTTGCCATGCAGGATGTAGGGTTTTTTAAAGACAAAATAGAAGCCATTTCATACCACACTGTGTGTCAGAAAAACAGAGAATATAGTATTCATTTTCATTTTTTCTGAGAATTTATGTAGATAGCATGGAAAGGTCTACAGACCTGGTCTTTCACTGTTATTAATTATTCCACGTATGTCATTATCATTTATGAATCTAAATTTGATATCTAACAGCACATATCGTCAGTGCATAGGCATCTGAATTTGATATTTAATGGCAGCAAGGTCCAGATTTGGGGGACTTAATTCCAGCTCCGAATTCATAAACTTGTCAGTTGTCACTATGATTTGTGGCACTTGGTGATGCCAATTATGGAGACCTAAAGCTCCCTTCTCCCTCTGGAAATCTATGCGTGACTACCCTAGCCCATCTCTCTTGTGTTTGTAAGTAACGACTGGAATTGCCTTCATAGGACTCCTTTATTGACTCAGGGAGCATTAGATTAATTCCTCCTTATGTTTTCTTAAATCCTTATCTATGTTTGTGTAAATTATTTTGGGGAATATTAAATTATTGACATAAGGAGTAATGTGCATTAAAATAGTTTACCTAATGACTGGAGTTAACTGCCATTAGGTAAAAACCCATTTACTTAATGGTGCTTTGTTTTTATTTTTATTTTAGTATTGTTGTCTAGAAAATAGCTTTTTTTGATTATTATCCTGAAGTGCTTAATGTTCATAAAGACTGAAGTGCATAAGCATTCTGGGGAGAAACCTATTGGTAATTAATACTCTTCATAGCTTAGAATTTTCCTTTCCAAGACACTTAGCCTAATGACTACAGAGATTAGGCAAAAAAATGTACTGTAACTTTCCACTGTCTTCTGCTTTGTGTTTTAGACTGTTTACTTGCACATAGTGAGCTATAGGCTGAGGTGAGATTGTGTCCATGGCAAATATATATGTTTGGTAATGTATATTTTTTATGTTAGCGCTGTCTTTTATCAATCTCATCTGCGGGAAATAGAACAAGAGTTGTGTCCAGCAAACAAAGTGTCTGGCTCCCAGATGGGAGTATAAGTGATGTGGCTGAGATTCTTACCTGCAAAATAAATAACATTTTAAAATAATAATAATAATAAATATTACCTGCTTTCTATTCTGACTATCATGGCTTCAAATACACTGCTGTTCTTCAGATACACCTGACTCTTCGTATTTACAGGGGAAGAATATAATCTTTTCCTTCAATCTTTTAAAACAAAAATAACCTATTTTAATAGAAAATAATTTATGAATCACACATTCATAGCTATATTTGATGCATTTGACTAGTTTATATCGAGAATGGCAGACGTGAAACTCTGTCATGCCTTGTTCATACTCAGGGCTTAAGAAACAAAGGTTTAACTGAAAAGTTGTTCTCAATCCCTAGAGTAGGAAATGCTTCTGGAGGCTCTTCTGTCAGTATTGCACAGGCTTCAGTACAGGCATCTGTTTGTGTTGTGAACAATGATGGAAGTAGAAATATTCATGCTACCTCAGTTACCAAAGGTGGTTAGTGCTGGCTATTTGTCTGGTCCAGTGTTATTTTTCACTACATTCATTTCAGATTTATAAATGTTAAAACCTGTGCTTTAAAAATGTATTTTGTGGTATTTTCATAAAATGAGGTGACTATGCCTGACATTAAAATTTGGGAAATATGAATGACATTTCTGCATTATCAGGAAATTATTTCTACAAGACCCTTGAAACAGAGGGTTAGTGGAAAAGGTGCAAACTGAATTTCGGCTGCATATATTCTGATGAATGTTGTTTACAGGTTTACAAGCTTATCACAAGTACGTGCAGAGATAACTTGGATTTAATATGAATTACTGAAAGAATGCGTGACCTACTGCACATTAACGTAAGCAAGAAGATATATTCAGGCTTTCTGCTTCTAGCAGAATATTGCTAGAGGTGAGGAGTTTACTCTTGTATTTTGGAAATAGGATGTGAAAACTTGCCAATCAATATTACACCCAACTCAGACATTGATAAAACTCCTCCAAAGTTATATTTCTACTTCATAGCTTTCTACCAAATTATATTCTCTTTGTTTACTTTACCCATTTAAGATTTCTAAACAAGTCTGTTTGCCCTTGCCTTCCAGCTTTAATTTCTGTGATGAATATTGTAGAAGGGTGGAAGGGATATTAAAAAGAAAACAAAAAAAAGATGTGTTATTAAAGAGTGTGATTCCTCTCGTCCTCTTGTTGTAAAAGAGTTCCAGGAGTGAGACTGTAGAAAACAATTAGTTAAGAACCCTGTCTGTGACTAATTTTTGTCAAAAACATCCATCCCCAGTGCATAAACATGTGTTGATATGAAGTTTACAAAAAATATAAATAAAGCTGAGTGCAAAATACAGTTCGCATATGTTATTCTCAAGAAAAAGAATAGTTGCAAAACTGTGTATTTTATAGCATATGTAGGATATTAATTATTAATGTGACCTGAATATATAATATGTTAGTTTGATACAATGACAGATTATATTAGTCTTTTTGCCTAAACCATCATAATATGAAAATGCAAGGAAGGTTTTCAAGATTTCTGCAAGGCCTTTGACACAGTCCCCCGCAACATCCGTATCTCTAAGTTGGAGAAATATGGGTTCAATGGGTGAACTGTTCAGTGGATAAAGAACTGGCTGAATGGTCACATCCGAATAGTGATGTACAAGACTCGATGTCCAGATGGGGGAAGGTGATGAGTGGTGTCCCTCAGGGGTCTGTGCTAGGACCAGTGTTGTTTAATGTATTCATAAATGATATTGACAGTGACATTGAGGGCACCCTCAGCAAGTTTGTGGATGACACCAAGCTGGGGGGTGCAGTTGATATGCCAGAGGGATGGCACTGATATGCCAGAGGGACGGGATGCTATCCAGAGGGACCTGGATAGGCTGGAGAGGTGGGCCCCGATGAATCTTATGAGGTTCAACAAGGCCAAGTGCAGGGTCCTGCACCTGGGCCAGGGCAACCTGCATTATCACTATAGGCTGGGAGAGGACATACTGGAGAGCAGCCCTGTGGAAAGAGACTTGGCGGTGCTGGTGGATGAAAAACTGGATATGAGCCACCAATGTGCAATTGCAGCCCAGAAGGCCAATCACATCCTGGGCTGCATCAAAAGAAGTGTGGCCAGCAGATTGAGAGAGGTGATTCTGCCCCTCTACTGTGCCCTGGTGAGACCTCACCTGGAGTATTGCGTCCCGTTCTGGAGCCCCCAGCACAAGAAGGATGTGGACATATTGGAGCATGTCCAGAGGAGAGCCACCAAAATGATCAGAGGAATGGAGCGTCTCTTGTATGAAGACAGGCTTAGAGAGTTGGGGCTGTTCAGCCTGGAGAAGAGGAGGCTCCAGGAAGACCTTAGGGTGACCTTCTAGTAGCTGAAGAGAGCCTACAGGAAGGCAGGGGAAAGTCTATTTAAAAGGGTTTGTAGTGATATGACAAGGAGTAATAGTTTTAAGCTAGGAAAGGATAGATTTAGGCTGGATATTAGAAAAAAGTTCTTTA
The DNA here is from genome assembly GCA_013400335.1 of Eurystomus gularis. NCBI lineage: Eukaryota > Metazoa > Chordata > Aves > Coraciiformes > Coraciidae > Eurystomus > Eurystomus gularis. The sequence goes on from VZZY01016930.1 coordinate 163,362, forward strand.
ACATGAGGGTGATAGATCACTGGAATGGGCTGCCCAGAGAGGTGGTCGAGGCTCCATCCCTGGAGTCATTCAAGGTCAGGCTTGGTGGGGCTCTGAGCAAGCTGACCTAGGTAGAGATGTCCCTGCTTGAGTAGGGAGGTTGGACCAGATGACCTCTAGAGGTCCCTTCCAGCCTAAAACATTCTATGATTCTATGTTTGTTGCCTAACTTTTATGCAGGGAAGCCTGAGGCTGTCAGTAGCACATTGTTTGTCACTGCAACAGAAAGGAGAACTTCCTAAGTTAACAATTATAGCAGGTTTTTATAACCCAGCCTTTCAGGAATCAGTAAGGAATACTTTAACCATTGACTTAAAGAGTTATGAGGAAATATTCTGAAATATTACTTTGTGTACATTACAGGAACAGACTCTGCACTACTCTGTTCATTGTCAGAAGAGAGCAAGGAAATGTAAACAGTTATATTGGAAACAAGAACTGAGGATATGACAGCTGAAGTAAAAGTTATGGTCCAAAAAAACCTGCTCAGATGTTTAGAAAAAATATTTAGAGAAGTCTAATCTTATTAAGGAGCTCTCTTTTAAGTTTCTTTTAAATCCTTTTCACTTAATAAGTTAAATGTTATGTGGCAGGCTTAGAACTAACCTGGTCTCTGTTTCTGCAAAACTAATTCAGAAACTACACATATTCATATCTAAATATCCATCAGATATGTAAACACTAAACATTTCTGGAATATTTCAGTTGAAAATGATTTCCTAGAAAATGCTTATAAAGTATTTACTTTAAGTTCATTTTAGGTATTTTGTTTTAAAGTTATGTTTAAACGTTTGTAAAATAAAGCCACTTTTAATAGTCCTTAAGTTCTATATCAGTAGCTTGTTAGGCTGCTTTGCTAGGAATCAGAACATCAAGGTTTAACTTTTCTTTCAGTGGAAACCCTTTTGATCAGCTTCTGAAAATGTGCTCTATCTGTTGTCCCAGATCTGGGTTCCTTACCTGATGTGCAAAAACCAATCAACACAGAGTCAAGCTATTTATTGTACTCCAGTTCCACACAGAAAAGGGTGCTAGGTAGTAATATGCAAAGCTAGCACACCTAGTTACAGCTAAACAGCATATTTACATTATAAACACGCCTTCTTATTGTATAAGCACACTCCCACTTGATAACCATTGGATGGTTCTTTGTTCGTCTCAATTTAAATGTACAATGCATTTTAAATGCAGGAGGCATGCTCAGTGGGTAGGAGTCTTTACTTGAAGGTAGATAACTGAAGTACTGGAGGTGTGGTTTTCACATTATAATGAGCTAAGTTCATCTAAAGGACACAACTTGAGCAATTCCTGCAGTATCTCTGAGTACATGATGGGGAAGTGGGTTTCTTTGTTCCTCTCAGTTCAAGGCCCCTTTGTTCCCTTATATCTTTGTCTTACCAGGCTCTGGTGTCTTGTGCATACTTAAGCCTATCATCTCCTTCCAAAGCCTGGTGTTGTGGAATGTGTCTTTTGTTTTAATCTTTAACCTTCCATCATATCCAGAGTGCTAAGTTTTTCAAGATGGATACCCTCCAAAATAAAGTAGAAAAAATGCCTCTCAGGAGTCACATGCCCTGAAGGAGACCAAATGAAAGGGAAGTGATTCTTTAGCTTAACAGATATTTCATGCTCATGAGAGGTTCTGGAATTCAGTTATAAGTCTCAAGATTACTTCTGTTTTCACCAATTTAAAATGTGTAGGAGTTCAGACAGTATGCCTTGGAGGCAGATCTCTCCTCCTGGTTAATTACCATAACCAGCAGGTAAATAATGTCTCTCCCTATATTGTGCTTCAGTACCCTCGCCTCACAAGGGCAGTTGCCTTTGGCTTAGAAAGTTTAAAATGTTCATGTTCTGGGACACAAGGAGGGAGATGCTTGATAAGGTCAGTACCCAGGATTAACACACAGTTGCTCAGACTTTAGGGAAGGGTGGAATTGCCCTACACAGTAGTTCTGTGGTTCTGCTGGTAGCTCTTTGATGATTCTTGCTAAGGTGTTACCTCCCCACGGTGTCCATGATGAGGTGCATGAAACCAACCACAGTGGAGAGAAGTGAGTTCACTCATCAGTTCAGTCATGCTATATGATAAGGAAATGTAAGCCCATGCATTGAATCAAATTTAAAGGGTATCACAGCCTCCTGAGTTTTCCTGGTAATTCTGTGCATTTTGTACAGTATCTGGATGCCTAACCCTAGGATTTGGCTTTATATTGAGTTGCAGGCACTTAAAATTTTGCTTGTTGCTGCTGCCTAAATCTTGATTAATTGAAGAGCAGGCATCAACACTACATAGAGTTATGATTACAACTACAGTCTTCTGAGACCTAGGGAGGTATTCTGGCAAGTAGGTTACTCTACCTCATTTACTATTACTGTAATATGCTTTAGAGTCTGTATTTTCATTTCTGTGTGACCGTATCTTGACTTTGTAAAAAATTATGTGTCTTAAATTTTTCATGCAGTAGATGGAATCGTTTCACTATGATGAGTATTTAAAGAATACAGCTGTCCTAGATATGTCTTAAGTAGGAAAGTAGTTCAGAGGAAATACAATACAACCACTGCCAATTTGAAAGATCCTAATGTCAGGTAAGAAGGAGTTAATGTGGACTTAAATATATCTGAAAGCAAACACACTTAATGATAATGACAAGTACTTATGCAAATGAACTGCTAATACTCATCCAGCCAGAGGTGATTAAGTCTTTTAGGCCAACTGGAGATTTCACCCAGCAGGGACTATGTGGAAGCTGGTAAAAGACAGAGGCTTAAATAACTTCAGGGTTTATAGCTCTAGTGCTGCACTTAAGATACATTTCTCTGAATTATCCTTTTTTTCATGCCCTTTCCCCCAAGAAGGAGGTCACAACTTCAGTTACCTTGTAAATCTTTTAACCTGTACATTTTAAGGCCTGTAAGAGCACAGTAACCTATCCCAGAATGATATGCTGGTATTAAATAGACTGGAATAATGAGCGGACCTGAGGGATTATCTAGTCTGATACTTAATTATGTAGACTAGGATCAAGGGAGAAAATGGAGGAATTACATCTGTCTCTAACTCCTATAGTGTATGTCCACAGAAAACAGTTATTGATAAATTTTTATTAAAAGCCTTGCTTTGATGAAAGAAGGCAATATAGGCATGAGTGAAATTTAGGTCTATATAAAATGGAGAAAAGAGATTTTCAAGCAAAATGAGCCACCCTATCTGAAACAGAGAAAAGGAAAATTATTAGCTACTGGAATAGCACTATAATACCTCCTTTTTTATTCCAAATACTTCACTTATTGTATTATTTGCATATGCTGTCATCATAAAGTTGGATGCTACTGGGAGCCAATGAGGTCTCAATGCTAATTTTCCCTTTGTCCTGTATTTAATTGCTGAAAGAAAAATCTGTCCTTCACTCAAAAAGAAGGCACAAAGACATCTGTAAAGCAAAAGAGCATGTAAGTAAGTAGATGAGCTTGGTCTAAGAAAAGAGGTTGGATATTTTTGCAGATATGGAAGACACAATAAGTTTGTAACAAGCATACATCCCTTTCAGATGTATATGCGTAAATATACACACATATATATGTATTTTAGAACAAATCATCCAAGTTTTACTCCTCATATTAAAGGCTATTTTACTAAATATAGTTTCCAGTCAAGCAGGTATTGAGTGTTTGATGTGTACAGCTAATTAAAAAGAATCATGTTGCTCAGAATTAATATTATCTGTTTTGTGCTGTTGTGACTAGTATTTCTAAAAAAATTAGTTGTACAGGCTTATGAGTTTAGGAAAAAGCTGGTAGTTAACATGTGTTATCAATTACTCCTCAATCTGGTCTTCATAGCTGGGAGAAGAGGATCCAGCTGTCTGAGGTTTTCTGATTAAAAATTCCGTCTTAATAATCTCCCAGTCTTTTGCTTGTGCCCACACATGTTTTATACTTTTCTGTCGGCTTGGGGAAATGAATGGATTAGTAGTATCATGCCTCTGAGTCAGTAAGTTAATTAAAGGCTGCATGTATAAAATGGAACAATGAATTATTTAATGGATAACAAATATGATCTAAAATTCCGTTTACTTACATTTCGAGTAAATTCTTATTTTCAGAATTCATATACCAAAACCTAGTATTTTTGCATATTACTAAAAGTAAATGTTTGCAAACAACATGCTTGCTGAAGTTTCAACTAGAAGTCTCTTGAGTGCTTTGTGACTTAACATTTTGGATGTTTTCTTTCCTTCCTGTTCCCTGTCCCCAGTTAAATTTCAGGCACAGGTGGGAGGAGAGAAAATTGTTTTGGTCTGAAGATCAGCACTAAATATAATGGGAGGTGTAGATTTGGGCCCAAATTGCATACCCTGTCTTGTTTGGAGAATCTCTCTGTTCATATTTTGCTATGACATTATAATGAGCCATCTGAAACTTCAGAGATGAAAACCTTCAAAATCAAGATCTGAGTTTTACAGCACAAAATACATATACATTCACTCGCCACATCCATGTGCTTTTTTTTCATACATCTAATTGAGGCAACCTGAAGTATTTGTGTGTGTGTGCAGAATCCTGCAGAACAAATATTTATCTTGATTTCACCAGGACTTTTGCAAGCCCATGATAAGCCTAGACAGAATATTTTCCTACAAAATAGTTTTATTTTTTGTCATTTAAAAAGCACTATTGACTGTCTTTACCATAACACATACTTTTCTGTACCTTCATCATCACTCAGTGTGGAAGGCCCCGTAAATCTGTAGAACTGACTGTCAGCAGTGCCTTTAATTTATGGTATCCTAATTAGTAACAACTCCAGAATGTTTCTTTTATTTAGAGCCAAAACAGGCCGTTGATCTATTGTTCGTAATGACTGACATCCATTTGGCATAGGAGAATGAAATATCTGCTTTCTGAATCTGGTTTGTGCAATGTAGTATTTATTTTAATAACTGAAATCAATGGTAAATATTTATAAAGTATCTGACTGATGTAAGCACTAAACTGCAGATTTTCAATGAGAGCTGGGACTGAGCCCCCTTTAATTGAAAAGTGGGCTATGTATTCCTGCTGCAACACAGATGCTGTCATTCACCTCCGGAGCCCATAAGACCCAAAACAAAAGGCTTAGATATTGTGTAGTCTTCACGTGAGAATCAAGACTGACCAGATTTACTCTTTTGTAATTATTAAAAATTAAACTTTAAAAAATATTAAAGAAACTCATCAACCACCACTTTATAAGAACATACTGACTTTGCTAAGCTTTTGGAAAGAAGAGCTGGGAAGGGCTCTGCCCTCACATGGGAGCTGTAGCTAGCAAGCACCAGTTCATGCACCTCTCAGCTCAGTGTTTTATACAGCCAGCTTCACAGAGAGATATTCTGAAATTAAGCATTTCTCTGCTCATCATGATCACATTCTTGTTCAGATCTCAGTGTGAGGCACTAAACAATCATTTATGAAATGTGCTCTGTAACAGCTGTGAATATTCCATTTGTAAATTGGGAGTTTCCCTTTACATTCTTCAGCTACTATTCAAAAATCCTGAATTTCCGAAGACTGGGGAGACCACAGTGTTTTTTCTTGTTGCCCACAATTTTTTCTAAGGATTGAGACTCAAAGTTTTGCCAGGCTTTAAGAGGCCTGGCTTTCTGAGTGTTTGGGGCTTCCACATCTAAAAGCTTTACTTCTTCAAGAAATTTTAAGCTCTGCACTCACTTCTCACTTCTGAAACTTTCCTACTCAAGTTCCTAGCTGAGAATAGCAAAAGACTGCAGAGCTCTCTGGGGCCATCGTCAGCATACATGGTTTTGAAGAAAGACTGGGAAGCAGGGTTACACCTAGAAAGATGCTCTTTTTTTTTTCTTTTTTTCTTAAGGAGTCCTTGAAAGATTTTGCACAACAACTTGTATACTCTTATTATTCTAAAGCATTTAAATGTATGACATCATTTTCAGTATACGGCTTCAGACATTGCCTTCTGATCCTGGTGTGCATCAGTTCTTGGAAAAAACTGAACAGAGAGTTAATGTCCTTTTTGTGCTTGGATCTAAGGAGCTTCAATAGATAGAGAGCATAGAAACACTGTGTATAAAGTGCACAATCCATTGCCACCCAATCCTTTTCGTAAAGAAAGAAAAGACAAAAACATTAATTTTGCAAGAGAGGGAACCAGCAAACAATAGCATGACTATGACATTTCAATGCTATAAAATCCTTTAATGATACAATTTTTCAGCGGAATATAGATATGCCCAGGCTTACAGGTTGAGTAAAGTTCAGAATTCTTAATTAACTGCTATTTTTTTGCAGAAGCAGCATTCCATTTAAAAGGTATATATTTGTAGGCTATTAAGGACTTCCCCCACTTCCTTTACTACACCTCCCTTTAGCTTTGGGAGAGTCTACACTGTATTGCACTGACAGTACTAGTTGTATAATTTTATATGAGTACATCTAGAGTACACATATTCTATCTCCTGTGCTTAGGCATGCATATAAACCACACATATGGGTCCAAAGCGAAACCCAAAATTTGATTATGTTTGCATCATTATTGTATCTTTGCTACAAGGGACCTAGTAAAATATGATTCAGAATTCAATTTTTAATCCCAAATGAGAATGTCTTGAAAATTAACGCACATCTTCCTCATTTTTCTGTCCTAATAATGGCATATCAACCTTGGACAGAGGATGGTAGAATCTCACATTGGACACTGAAGCAAAAGTGGGATATAAAATATCCTTTCAAGTGTAGTAGTGTCTTCTTTCCTTCCAATAGTTTCTCTAATAAACCATTCTAGAAATGGATCATTTTTACCTAAATAGATCATTACCTAGTTTTAGGGTTTTATTTTTTATGATCAACCCTCACTGACTCCTTTAACTATCATACTATGAAAACAATTCAAAATCCTCTTAATAGTGATAGTAAGCATGAAAAGTCCTTTTTCTTTCAAATTCAAAATGTTTCTGTAAATTTATTCAAGCTCATGTAATAACAGAGACTAGTTCATAGGTAATGAACATATGAAGCCTTTTCTTTTTTTTTGGACAATTTCTATGCCTCATCATGCAGGAAAAATGAGTGTAGGTAGGCTGAGTCAAAATTTCATAAGAAGGTGGAGTTTTTGTAAGCTTTTATTCCTCCAGAAGAAGTATCTGGGGAGAATGGATAATTACAATGCCAATTTTTATTATCAAAATAATGTGCAAAATTTATGACCTGATAAATCTGTCCTTGGATGGAGATTCTCATTTTGATAATCCCCCTAAAATGAGTAATAAAGCACCTCTGATACTAATAAACCATTTTTCTTTGACATTTCCTGATAAGTGTAACAACAAAAAAAAAGAAGGAACTTCAAAGACTGCTTGCTTCAAAAGGTCCTTAAAGTCCATTTGAATAAAATCCACGACTTTCATAAAAGTGGTGTTGAGAATGTCATGAATTAAATTAATGGTCTACATCTCTTTGCTTCATATTGTCTGTATTTTAATCATAATTTATTCTTCAGCACATCCTGCATATTGTTGATTGAAGGAAATATTAAATCCAGCTGAGCTTTAAGCAATTTTAAAAGGAATGAATGAATATAATTATACATGTTAATAGTCTTGAATCTGCTTTTTTATTTGCTTCTGTCTGTCATATAACAGATCAGTAAGCTTTGCTTTTTATAACTATCATAAATCTTTCACAAAGATTCAAAAAATATCCATTCTATAGTTACATTGTTTTAGTTTTCTTACTATAGCTTTGTTTTAATGTTCCTGCTGTGCCAGGAAAGTGAACCACTAATGATTTGTTCAACTTCTGGAAAAAAAAATAAATCAACTTTTCCTAATAAAATAATAAAGTTTTTAATGTTCCAGTTACAAAGAAAATCTCACTTGAGAATAGGTAGAATTGACTCTGAAGCTGGTCTCTCAAAAATCTTTGGATAAGATAGTGTTGTATATTTGATAGTTATGAAGAGTAATGACAATATAGACTACAGTATTCAGCTCATTAATGTTCTTTTATACTAAACTGTTCATTTATGATGGGGCTTTTTTGGTAGTGTTTGTTGTGCTCAGAGGAGGAATAAGGTAGCTTGAGCTCTATCCTCAGTCTGACCCTGGTCAACTTTAACTCTGAAATTACATACTCTAAGTTTGTATTACTTTTATTACATTACCCTTTGGCATAAAGGAAGAAATAGTTCTATCAGTGATGATAAACAAGAACTAAGGTAACTGAAACACTTTTAATACTTCTTAAGAACTGCCCAACTGAAAAATACTTGAGTACGTCTTTAATGTTGTACCAGTATAGATGTCCTCTAGAGTAATTTATATAGTTATAATAACATACATGGTTATACTGTGGTTATATTTTCTTTGCAAAAACTCCATTGGAATATATTCTAAAATTTTGCTGCTTCTATCCAGAAACTAGTACAACTGTTCAGGTTTGCATATTTTCTCCGCTGAATAATGTGTCACATCTAGGACTAGAAACAAAACAGAAAGTATCCTTTTCCTTAATGTTTACTATTTAAGATACAGAATGTAGGCAAAAATTTGAAGAAGATAAGGCTCTCAGATCTTCAGGTCGTATTTCTTCACTCTTGATTGTTTCAAGACTGAGTGGAAGTATTTCCTGTGAATGGAAACTCTATTTAGGAGTAAACCCTTACCTGGAGGAGCAAGAGGTTGTGTGCTATATAATGGAGGTGTGTTAGTTCCCCAACTCTTACAGCCAAGTTCATGTCTAAGTTTTTGTGAATTTTTACTTCCTTCTGTGGAGAAATTTCTTCTTTGTTATATTAAGTCTAGGGTGATGTCCTTGTTTGAGTTAGAAAAGAACCAATTCTCCATTCAGTGATTTTACTTTTCAACTAAGTCTCTTCTAACTAACTGCACTTTCTGAAACTAACAGCATGTTTTTGCAGACAGTGTCTGCTTCTAGCAGTGATAACGCTTGATGTTCAGAGTTACTACTAAAGGGGATTGTGCAGAAGGGCTTTTGCTTACTCTTGCTCCTATAGAAACCAAGGTCACTGATAAATCTTAACCATGTTGAGGTGCTGTAAGTGAAAGGGTTGTAAGCAAGTAAAAAGGTTGTACTCACGGGGAAGGAGCAGACAGGTCAGGTGACCCAAATCTGACCAACAGGGCATTTCATTCCGTATACATCATGCTTAGTATAAAGCTGAGAGATAACAAAGGTCAAGCTTTCTTCTATGTCTGGCATCCAAGGAGGACTATGTCTGTTCTACCTTCAATCCCAATCTGTGCATTCCTAAATGCAGTTCCTGAATCTAGTTTCCATCTGCTGATGAGTCCAGCCTGAACTCTGAGGGAGTTCAATATCAGTTT
>VZZY01016933.1:0-77459 GCA_013400335.1 Eurystomus gularis
GATTCTATGATTCTATGTCATCTCTTAGCCTTCAGTTCTCTAGCCTAAACAAGCCCAATTCTTTCTATACTCTCTCAAGGGTCTTATTTTTCAGGCTTCTGATCATTCAAGAAGTGTTTGGTGAAACTCCCACTGACTTTGGGAACTGAGTTCTATCTGCACTGTAAAAATCTTGTATTTGCAGAGCATCTAGACTTAATATAGACATTTTTACATAAGTGCCATGTAATTAATGGTTACGTCTAAATATGTTTACTTAAAAAATAACAATAGTACATCTTAGCAATGACTTTGTGTACCCACACTGGTGGGAGCACTCAGCCTTTGACTTTTGTGTTTTAGAAATGTGTGTGGGACAGATGGGTATCTAGTATACTCACATGACAGAACATCTGCTGGTGAATAAAGGTTGTTATAAAGACAAAATAAAGCAGTGAATGTATTTACAAGCACTCAACCAGTGTTGCATATACAGTAGTGTACAGAGCTAGTTGAAACGAAGGCCAAAAACAATTACAAAAAGAGTGTCCTTATTCTCCTTGAGCAATTAAGATATTTTAAATGTTTCTACCATCTCTGCGAGTATATGCAAAGCTGAATGAAGAAAGAATAAGAAATAAGTTCATCAGTCATCTAAAAGAGAAAATGCTGACAACAGAGGTAGAGCTCCTCATCTCTTAAGGTTACTTTGGATGCCATTCTTTTCCTACCTCTTTAGTTGTCTGCAGTATTGGGGAATTAATCTAAGCTAGTCACTGTACATTGCCTTTTTTGAGTGGTAAATAAGAGCTTTTAGGGTGCAAATCACCTAATCATATTCAAATATCTGGATGAGATGAATGGCTACTGAACCATATTTTTCCACTCCATTAATTTTAACTGAGTCTAGGTGACTAATTTATATGAGTAGACTCTCCCTAAGTTGCTGATCATGTCCCTTAACAGGATTTTCTTTAGAGCCTCTAGGGTCTATGGTAGAGTGTTCATGTGGTGGCCTCTTTAAAAGAAAGCACTGAAAAGATGACTAGCAGTCACTGGGAATTGAGTTGTATGGCTCTAATGCTCAGTGGGTAGAGGATCTGACACTGGCATGACTCCAAGGGGAAGTCTATCATGGATGAAACATAGTTCCAGAAAGGAGAATTGTGCTATCTCTTTCCAAAGAGAAAGTGAGAATGAGTCAGAAGCAAAAATGAGTAAGAGACAGGGACCTTCAAAGATTCTCCAGAGAAAGACAGCAAAATAAAAGACTTAAGAAACAGCTTTGGTGAAGACAGTAGGAGAGAAGCCAGACATTTAGGAAAGAGCACTGAGAAGACAAATCAACACAATCTTATTTTACCTAGTTCCCAGTGCAGAGTAGTCATATTGAGGAGTAGGTAGGAATTTCCTCTGAACTGCTGTTTCCTACTTACTTCTGAGTATTCACAGAAGACCAGAATATATGGACTTCAGGAGTGTTGATTGCTGCTGGAAAGGAAAAGCTGGGACAGAGATTGCAAATAAGGGACACAAAGAATGTGCTTTGTTAGGGATGAAAAGGAGACACGTGAGCTTGTACTTCAGTGACTGGAAAGGGTGTTAGGAGACAGGGGTCTTCATGCTAGACTAGGAAGACTAATTGAATCAAGTTCAGCTGAAAGTTTGGGATTTACCAGAATAACTAGAAGAAAACTGAAGCAGGCTTAGAACTGTCTAAAGGCCTCTCCTATGCTACAGAAGGGACAACAGCCTACAGTAATATCTTTGTCCTAAACCTCAAGTTGTATTGTCCTGCCTCAGGAGCAGCCTTGGAGAGTAGTGGTTTCTGGGAGCTAACAGCATCCTGGCTTGTATCAGAAATGGTGTGACCAGCAGGACTAGCAAAATGATCGTCACCCTGTACTCGGCACCGGTGAGACTGCATCCCAAACTATGACCAGTTTTGGGCCCCTCAGTACAACAAGGACCTAGAGGTACTGGAGCATGTCCAAAGAAGGGCAACGAAGCTGGTGAAGGGGGTAAAGAATAAGTCATGTAAGGAGTGGCTGAGGGAACTGAGGTTGTTTAGCCTGGAGAAAAGGAGGCTCAGGGGAGACATTGTCGCTCTCTACAACTTACCTGAATCTAGCTTTAGCCAATTATATTGTACTTTGTCCTTGTTCAAATATATTAGTCAGACAGTGGGAACTGAAGTTAGACCCCTGCCCATTCCTTCTTGCTGCTGTTCTCTGGAGAGACAGTAAATTCAAGAGCAACTGTACATGCCTAGACGAGAGAGTAGGTAACTGACCTAAGTCAGGTATTCTTGCATTGCTCTAGAATCCAATTGGTAATTTTTTACTCCTCAACAGAAATAGGAGTACGTTCTGCTTATTACATCACTTTTAAGCAGCCCTTTATTCTTTAGTAATGATAATGGTAACTATGACAAGCTGTTTAAGTATCCCACTAAAGTATAGCTTTATTCAAATCTGATGTGTGCCTCTGAAGAAAAATATGTTCCAGTTCTGGCTTGCCATCCTGTTTTGATGGGTAAGGGTATGATACAGAAATTTCTTGAAGGTTTGAATTGCTACCATTCTCAATCTAATCATTTGGTAATGTCTAATCTTCAGCCAAGTATGAAATCAAAGATTCTTCAATGGTTCTACCAATCCAGGATATCTTCAAGGAGTGGGAGTTTGTGGTTGGTAGCAATACATGTGCTTCAAGCTAGAGAAACAGTTAGGTAATCGTCTATGTTATGTCAGGCTTGACTTACAGAGGGACTTTCCTGTCTGAGGCAAACACTGGGCAGAGATTGGTATTCAGAGCTGCACAGTGACTATGTTAACCTAACCCTGTCCTTGGCTCAGGAAATATTTGAGTATTCTGTACAAAATGGACAAGTGAGACTGACAACAATCTGTCTAAAAATAAGTGAAGGTCAGTGGTGATGTCATCTTCAGGGAGATCATCGAGGTTACAATCTGCACTCCAGTCAGAGACGAAATTTGAACAGGGGTTTCCTACATCCCACAGACGTATTCTAGTCAAGCTAACTGAGGGGAAGGGAAGTAAGGGCTAACTGCTACTCCCCTGACAGCACAAGTAGGAGTGTGGAGGACTCCCTGAAAGGGAATAGGACAGGATGCATAAGCCCCTGCACATTTTCAGGAATGTTTCCTGCTTCGTGTGCCCTTCTTCCACTTACAGAGGCCAAGAGCCTACTGCCAACATCTGCAAGGTTCAGGTTTTAGGTTGGGGCTTATTTTAGTTGCCTCCTAAAGCTGTGCTGACATCTATTAGCTGACATCCTTTGTTGATCAGTTTTTTGTGACCAACATTGACCTGTTTATGCTTAAGGTGTAGCTCCACAAACGTAGTCTTAGCTCAAGAAGCTCCTGCCTTCCTCTGGGTCTGCCTTAGTACTGACCTCTTAGTACAGCTAGAAGTGATGCTGCAGTTCCTCAGGACTGGGTGAAATGACCCTGTTTGGTTCAAGGTTAGAAAGGCCTTAGAACCATACCCATGTATTAGCATACCTTGGGTACCCAAGGAGTAGGTATGAACCAGGGAAAAGAAGAGAGGCAATGGAAAGTGGGGAGAGAAGAGGGTGAGAGCTCCATAAAATGGCCACATCACTGATGTTTAAATGTCCTGGATGTCCAAATTTCACAACACGCTTGCAAGTGCAGGTTATTAAGGTGTTCTTAACTTATGTTGTTAAGGGCAGTGAAAATAATGATGTAGTTTAAGGTGCTTTTGCCTTATGGTTTCATTTTCATCCTTCTGTTCTTGACTTTTCTGGTGTACTGATCTTCCTAGAAATTTTCCTTTCCTTCATCTCCAATTACAAATATTTCCAAGTAGATTAAATTAAAAACACTTCTATTTTATGTTTCAGTGGTGTGATGCAGAGCTGATTAAAGGATAGGTAGGCAAGGACAGCACAAAATTTCTCAATGTATCTAGGCTGCAATCTCCTCTGTAACAAGTTTCCCTTCAGATGTTTTACACAGTTCACTGATGCACATGAAAAATTATGTTGCTGTAGTTAATAACCTTATTTTTTCTATTAAATTTATAACCCTTACTGGGAATTAAATGTGAATAAGTCACTTGATGTTTTTGCTCTTATTATAAAATCCATATGTTTCCTGAGATCTCCAAGTCTTGTCATTTAATCTGACTATAGTGATAATCGTTTTTGGAGAAAACGACTATCTGGTGAATAACCAACAAATTTATTACTGTCTGAAACTATAGAGGACATACTTGTTTCTGTTGAAAGCTTAACATTTTCTGAGATAAAAGACAGTCCCCACATGCTTGAACTCAGTATTTTTGGCACAATTCATTTGTGATTTTTTTTTTTTTTTTTTTACAAATCCTGACATTGTTTAACTTTATCACATTTGATCTGACATAAGTGATATTTGAGGGCATTACATTCAGGTCTTTTTCAGTCTTCCTCCTTGAAACAATGACTGGAAAAAACAAGTGTCTCTCAGAAATGCTTCCTAAGTATCAGCAATGCTGACTTTCCAACACTGAGTGACATACCTACCCTCGTTCACTGGTGCATTCTTCTTTCATGTAATCAATGGTGCAAAGTCCAGCTGGAGGCTAGTCATTAGTGGTGTACTCCAGGGGTCATTCATGGGTCCAATGCTGTTTAACATCTTCACTAATGGCCTGGATTCATGGGGCAGAGTACGTTCTCAGCAAGTTTCTAGGTGGTACAAAACTGTGAGGAGCTGTTTATAGACCAGGAGGTTGTGCTGCCATCCAGAGGGACCTCAACAGGCTAGAGAAATGGGCCAATAGGAATCTCATGGGGTTGAACAAAGTCCTGAACCCAGGGAGGAACAACCCCAGACACCTGTGCAAGCTGAAGGGCAACAGGATGGAAAGCAGTTCTATTGAAAAAGACTGTGGGCCTTGGTGGACACCAAGCTGACCATGAGCTAACAATGCATCCTTTCAACAAAGAAGGTCAACAGCATCCTGGATTGTGTTAGGACCAGCATTGCCAGCAGGTAAAGACAGGTGATCTTTTTCCCTCTGCTCAGTCCTGGTGAGACACATCTGGAGTGCTGAGTCCAGAGCTGGACTTTTGAATATGAGAGACAGACATATTGGAGCAAGTCCACTGGAGCATCTGTCATATGAGGAGGGGCTAAGAGAACTGAGACTATTTAGCATTGAGAAGAGAAGGCTCAGAGATGCTTCCTAAGGCTCCAGAGGGTCTGATCAATGTGCATAAATACCTGATGGCGGCAGGAGGTGTCAAGAAGAGGGAGCCAGACTCTTCTCAGTGGTGCCCCATGACAGGATGAGAGGCAGCGGGCACAAACTGAAATAGAGGATATTCCTTTTAACATGAGAAAACTACTGCTCTACAGTGAGGGTGGTCAAACACTGGAAGAGGCTTCCCAGAGAAGCTATGGAGATTTTCAAAACCTGATAGGACACAGCCCTGAGCAACTTGCTGTAGGTGACTCTGCTGTGAGTGGGGATTGGACTAGATGATCTCCAGAAGTGCCTTCCTGCCTCAGCTGCTCTGTATGAGTCTGTGGTTCTTGCATGAGTTTAACAAACAAGTGCTACAATAGGCTTTGTCTGAAAGCTCTATCTGTAGTCAAAGCTGACTCTTTTGTAGCTATTTTTTCTTGTTCCAGAAAATTTGCTTGTGTATCCAGATGCTCATTAATTTATTTTCCAAATTTAATCCTAGTGTAGGAGTCAATTATTTTCATGTCCTCTTTGTTCTACTTGATTCTCAAAATGATTTCATGCGACAAGCAATAATTGTGCAATATACAAATTAAGGCTTTTGACACCCAAGACTTTGCCCAACGTATCCCATGGTTCTACTTTCAGCATGGTGCTCTTAAAACGTGTAGTATAGACTAAACACAAATTGGGCTTAGCTGTGCTTGCAAAAGATGAGCTTGGATTTCTCAAACACAGTAGAGCATCTTGGTTAAAGGTCAAGGTAGTTTCAGGATGTTACTGTATGTATGTTTGTTAACCATGGTACAGCTCTGAGTAAACAGCTTATTCTTTAAGCTCCTGTCCTCCTGCGTTTCCAACAGAAGAGTCATATAAGGGCATTGGGGTTGGTGCACCAAATACTAAGCTAATTCTGGTGGAGCATCCTCATGCCATCTTGTGTACAATTTTTAAACTGCATCCTGGTTGTTGCTTTAATGCACAAATCCAAATTGACTGGTGAGTGCAGCTACTAATCCCAACTAATTCTTTTTGCCTTCTGTTGTTAATTAATTATTCAAACACAAGGAAAGTCTCTTAAATCTAAAACCCTGCAAAATGCTGGTATCATTAAAGCAATGATGTTTCCATTTCCTCTCTTCCTTTCCTAGTCTGGTTGCTTTAGACCAATTTTAGTAACGCTGTCTTTCCCAGCTGATTTTTCTTTAAACCTAACTCATTTTGGACCTAGTTGATTAACCTGATAAGCTCTATGGGCACTTTGTCTCACCCTACTGATGCTGGGAGTGAGGTGCCTCTGGGTTGTATCATGAAGAAAGCCTGTCACTACTTGGCTTTGAGAGGACTCCTATCAGCTACTGACAAAGTCAGAGTGCATTGAATATGCTTGTCAAATCTATTCTTTAAAATCTCTGTCATGCTTTCTGGCTCTTCTTGAGCTACCCATATTTGGCTAAAATCCTTTTCTTATTGTCAATCCCCTTGCCTCTTCTTGAATCCTGTCCACTTCTTGGCAAGTTTTGCTCCAGATGTCTTGTAGCTGTTTTTCATATCTCTGTTCCATGATTTAGCCAGTCAAGGCAAAATAGTTCCTTTGATACCTCAAGCAGAGACTGCTTTCATCTGTCATTTTCATAGCATTTGAGCACTCATTGAATTATTCTCCTTATTTACCACTGGTAGCATCATTATGTGTGAATGATTCTTAAGGGATGGCCTTGACCAATGTTAATCATTATAGATTCATTGGGTGGGCTTTTCTTACTCTTCTAACAAAAAAATGTGAATTTGAAGGTATCAATGTGATTGTTCCTACTATTGCTTCTCACCTGAGCCGAGCTGTAGATGGCAGGACACAGGGAGCAGGAATTTTCAGTAGTGAAAATATGAAAAGTAAGAATAGTAAAAAGCAAATCCCTCTGGCAGAATGTGCTCCCTCCTCTTCACTCCCCCAGTTCATCTGCTGTTTTGTCCTGTGTATTATTAGCAGGCATGGAGTTTACATAAGGCAAATCCATCCTCTTCTGTTTCTGAAATTTATCTCATTCTTAACTTCATGTTGTGACCTATTATCCCTACCTATGTCTGCTGAGCTCAATCTTCACCACCTTTAACCAGGTTTTGATATTCTTCTCATCATTGTTATGGTTAGTCAAATGATCCTTGCATACAAACACTAGTGGTTCAGAGCCTAAGTTGCGGAAGCATGTAAGTCCAATGTAGGAAGGTATCACAAACTGACAGTTTTAGAAGTGTTTTTCCTTTATTTCTTACATTTATAAAGAAGTGATTATCATACCAGAAAGAAGAAATTAGAAGAAATTATCATACCAAGAACTGGCAACTATTCTATATCAATAAGACTGTTTTTGCTTAAGGCTCCTCTGTCATGAACTTGCTGACATAGGGAAGTCTAGTTCTGTAAAAATCTGAAAGTAGGGTGGTGGCAGTGGTTGTTTGGCAATACTAAAACAAACCAGTTAGCAAATGTCACATTAGCTGATCCCTCCCACAAACTGAAAAAGAAAGACAAGTACATGAAGGAGGAAAGAGGGTATTTGTAACACCCAGTTTAGCAGAAATACAACAGTGCATTCTCCCTTCAGTCTGTAGTGCTGTGAGTCAGCAGTGCTCTCAAGCTAACTGTGAATGGAGTTTTAACTAAAGTGATTGCCTCACAAATCAGTGGGGCTCCCAGGGCAAAATCCAGAGCAACGCTTTAGAAATGGATTCCAAAGTGATCAAAGATGCATGTGTCTTACATTGTTCACCAGGGAGGAGTCTTTCAATGGCAACCAGAGTTAATGCAGTTGTGAACTTGAGCATCTTTCAGCAACTGTATCACATTTTGCTGAAATTATCATCCCATGAAACCTCTTTCAGAGCAATTCCTTAACCAAGATCAGTAGCTGGAGAACAGCCATTACATCTTCATTCTTCATCTGGTAAAGCAGCAGAACATTTACCAATGTATACACAGCTGAGAAATGCAATTTGACTGGTACATTAAAGATATTTGGTGATCTTTAATCTTAGCATAACTGCTGCCCATCAGGGGTGCAGCAATGTGCTTCACAAAGCATGCAAGAGAAGACAAGACCCCTAATGAGTTTTGGCTGAGTTAGGCACGTTGTGCACAGTGTTGTTCAAACTGTCTCAGGCTTCCTGCCAAGTAATGCAGAAGAAAATGCCTTAGAGTATGCTAGCTGTCTATCAACCCCGCAGAAAGTTTTCTCAAAGACAGTGTTTGATCTGTGAGTCAACCACTATTAAACTAGTGTCAAAACCCTCTGTAGAAGCAGCAAAATGGAGCACCATTCTTCTATTACTGCCAGTATCAAAATATTCATCTGGAACATAGGTCTTTTGGTTATTTGTACTGTGGTGTATCTCTGGAAGCCAGAAAGGGCTTGTGGGGTGAGTTACGGGGCTTGGTTTCTGAAATGATGGGTATGGATGCCAGGGAAAGAATATGTGGAAAGATTGTGATCATCTTGCAACTGGCTTTATGAAAGGAAATAAGAAGGGCTGTGTCTTTACAGGGCAAGCCTTACATTATATGCTCCTAACTTGACTCACACATACTGGCACATACTTTTAGTGTGAATGGCAAATTTACAGGGAAGTGTTGTGACCTCTCTCTGGTTCCATTTGTCCACATGCATATTTGGCTTGCATGGCAAGGTTTTGGTAGCAGTGGGGGCTACAGGAGTGGTTCCTGTGAGAAGCTGCTAGAAGCTTCCCTCATGTCTGATAGAGCCAATGCCAGCCAGCTTCAAGATGAACCCACCACTGACCAAGGCTGAGCCCATCAGCAATGGTGGTAGCGCCTCTGTGATAACATATTAAAGTGAGGAAAAAAACCTGCACGTTGCAGGTGGAGAGAGGAGTGAGAAAAACAACTCTGCAAACATCAAGATCAGTGAAGTGGGAGTGAGAGGAAGTGCTCCATGTGCTGGAGCAGAGATTCCCCTGCAAACCATGAGGAAGACCATGGCAAGGCAGGCTGTTCCCATGCAGCCCATGGAGGTTAATGGTGGAGCAGATATCCACCTGCAGCCTGTGGAGGACCCCATGCTGGAGTGGTTTGTGAAGAACAGCAGCCTGTGGGAAGTACTGTTGTCAGAGAAGGTCATGAAGGTCTCTCCTATGGAGACACGCCGCACTGGAGCGGGGGAAGAGTATGAGAAGTCCACCCCCTGAGGAGGAGGCAGCAGATACAACGTATGATGAGCTGAGCATAACCCCCATTCCCTGTCCCCCTGTGCTGCTGGAGGGAAGGAGGTAGAGAATTTGGGAGTAAAGTTAAGCCTAGGAAGAAGGGAGGACTGGAGGGAAGGTGATTTAAGTCTGTTTTGTCCATGATGGTAATTTCTAAGTGATCTCTCGCCATCCTTATCTCAAGCCATGAGCCTTTCATTATATTTTCTCTCCCCTATCCAGCGAAGGAGGGGAGTGATAGAGTGGCTTTGGTGGGCACCTGGTGTCCAGCCAAGGTCAACCCTCCACAACATACTAAACATGGCAAGTAAGCCTGGTCAGACCATGTAGTGATGGCATATTGGCTTTCAGTGAGGCCCATCGACTTTTCATTGTGTTGCTACCAGGAAAATGTCATTTAGCACAGTGATGTGCCCAGCGGAATCTCATGGGCAGGCACAGCGCTCAGCTTCAAATCGACACTGCAGTGCCTCCTCCATTGGATGGCAAGATTACATCTGTGTCTAGTCTCTCAGAGACTGTAGGAAAAAGTCTTTGAGTCATGCATACTAATGTTTAGGGAAAATGCCAGGGAATTGTTGCAATAGCTGTCCAACACAGCACTCATATAGGTGCTGAGTAGTTATGAGAACTATAGCTGTCAAGCATTGGCACAGGACAGCATTCAAAAACTGTTTTGTGGGAATTAAATAACCAATCAAGCTATGGACTGGCAATTGCAGAGCTAGTAGGTGACAAAAATACATTTCCTGGCTTGGAGGAACTGACAAAAAGGACACTAAGCCATAGCTACTCACTAAAGATTCAGCCTAATTCCAACGGATACGCGTAACAAAGTTATATGTAGTAGCTGACTGCTAAGAAAATACAGTTACTCTACAGGGTAAGCTGGATCTCTAGGAGGTATATTAATAAAGCCCTGCTTGAGGTTTTCAACAAGCCAAGCTATAGACTGAGGATTTGCAATGATATCAGCAGGATATAGGCTCTCAAAAAGGCTTTCACACAGCAGCCTGATAAGTTTATTGTCTGAATATCCTAAAAGGCTTTTTAGAGCTTTGCCTCATCTGATTTTGTATTGTTGTAAATATTTAAGCATTTATATGGTTTGAAGAAATGGGTTTGGAGATGAGGACATGAATTTATTGTTGTGACTAGATTTGTGGAGCAAAAAGAAACAGAAAGCACACCTCTGAGGGTGGAGAGCTCCTCAGATATTGCCTCAGAGTCGGTCCATATACCACTACCAGGACGTCTTCATCACTTCCCCCCTGCACTTTCCTGACACATTATTCTTCTTTTCTTACCTTTCCTCATTTATCCCTGATTCCTGTTCTCAAACTTGTACCACTTTCTCCGCACCACAGATTTCCTTTATTCTCCATGCTCCCTACAGTGCAAACATGTGAAGCTACTGTGGCTTAACAAACTACGTGGCACCAGCTGTGCCACCACAGCGTGTTCCTAGCTCACAGCAAATGCTAAGGTAAACCTCTGCCATATGGCTGAGAACACACAATCAGGAGTCACATTGGCACAGCAGGCATGTCATGACCTGGTCACAAGCCTGGGGTCCTGGGTTCCTATGTGGCAGCCTGTATTTATAATGTGCAATGTGAAAGTTAGCTGACTGAAAGTTCTAGCTGTAGGAGCCAACACATAATAACACTTCTGAGTTTGTTGTGAGCGTACTGAGGGAGAAGAACTACCTTACATATTTCTTGGTGAGGGAATGCTCACCATGAATCTTGTGCAGAAAGATTGCAGAAGATTTGAAATGTTCCTTGAGTCTTGCATGTATTTATCTTGCTGTGTGGTACCCATATGCTGCAGAAATGAAGGTTCTCACTCTTTAAAGCTTATGCCAGCACTGCTTTGCTATTAGAGAGTCCCAAGCTACGTTGGAGGGACTGTGCATCTCACTGGGCTAGCCTGGTATCAAGACTGTGTATCTCTGCCTGGGCAGTGCTCTGCAGAACACGAATTTGCCAACTGTGAAAACCAGTCTGGTGGTAACTGAGCTAGCTTGCTCAGGTCTGATTTTAATCTTTTACTGTACATTGCCTTGTATCAGTGGAGAGGTCCTCTCTGTGTGCTTAGTCTAACAACCTCACTGTGTGATCGTCCCATTTTTAGGAGGGGAGGAATTACTTAAAAATTATCAGTGCCATGGAGTCTGAGGGGTTTAGGATGAATTCTCTGCAAGTCCCTACCTGCTCTGGCCTACAGAATAAGCCTACAGAGCCTGCTTTAGAGAGTAAAAACTCCAGTTACAACCTAGTGACATATCCAAGGCAGTAAGTAATTTGTTACAGTTTTGCATCCTCTTGAAGTTTTTATTCTTGAATTCTGGTGCAACAAGAGAGATATACTCATATACAACTAGGCCACTCTCTGTTTTAATGGTTCACCTGGGATGAAGCTCCTTCAAGAGTATCAGTAATTATATATATTATAGGCTGTGGGTTTTTCTTTAAAAAAAAAAAAGAAAAAACAAGGACCAAAAAAGTGAAAAATAACAACAAGAAAAAAAGAAAAATAAAGAAAACCAAGATCAATCTTCTTCCATTCTTTTTTGTTATTGCCTCCTAGGTTGAACAGGACTGCCTTAGGATTCTTCTTTTCTCCTTGTCTTGATAGGATTACAGTAGGAGTGGTGGTGTGTTTCCAGAGGACTGGAGAGTGTTATGAAGACCGTACTTGGAAGAGATGATGGGTATTGTATTAAGGTGAGTCTGTGGCACAATGAATGTCTTATGCATGGCATGGGACAGAGTGCCTTACTTTTACTTTAGTTAGAGTTATTAACCCCCTGGAAAAGCTAGATACCTGTTTGTAAAGTGGAACTTCTGAATTACTTAATGAAAATACTTCTAAACTATTGTCAGTCTCATTTTCAGACTCAGTAATGTGTAGCTTCTCTCTGTATTTACTGTTACAATGTCTTTTGAATTTTGCCTCAAAGGTTCAGATCAGCATGCACCCTAGCTATTAGTCCTACACATAAGATTTTCATCTCATTCCCTCCCCCACCCCACTACTTGTGACTTCAAGAAATTTTAAGTGTGCATTTGGTGTGCTTTCTGACCTTGACTTTTGAGCATTCAGGCCAAGCACTCAATCATTACTATATAAGTTCATACCCTTGACATACCATGAGTAATTGATCTCAACTTTCAATTATTATGTTAAGCTTATATGGATTTAGAAGGATGAGATCCTTCCTAATTAACCTCAAGTTTTTGATAAGATTACACTCAAGATTGACATTGACAGTTCATAATTTATCTGAGTTTTAAGGAAGCTCTTCATAAATTGCCAAGCCAGGACTTCAGTGTTATTATAGAAATAGATTTCAAAACCCACTAAAAATGATGAAAACAGGAAAGAGTTTTGTAAGCAACTATAACAGGGATGGAAGATGTGTTAGACATCCACAGGGGATAATGCTTCAAAGAACAGTACGGAAGAATCTGAATGGAAGGCTGTTTTCATGGTAACTAACATAAGCTAAACTTTATTGATCAAAAAAAATAATGAAAAGGTAACAGAAGAATCAGAATTGCAGATGGGAAAACTCATGAAGCCTGGTTTTGTGCCTAGCTGGATTCACCTGGGTCTAAGAAGGTCTTCTCGAAAGCCTTGCTCTGGGATGGAACACTGGTAGTGTTTCCCAGGTGAATTCTGTACTGTAGCCTAATGGGTAAGTTCTGTTTCATCCATCCTACCGTGGTAGTCCTATCTCTACCCAACGACCTTCCTCTCTGACATTTTGTTTTTAAACTTAATGCATTTCAGAGTGCTCTCCTTTTTCAAATGTGGTTCTGCAGTTTCCAGAGGATCAGCTGGGCAGGGTCAGATTCCCAGCTAGCATTACTCTATTAAGGTCAACGAGGGCCGAATTAACACAAAGTCAACCAATCTTTGCTAATTCACACCAGCTAAGGAGTTAGCTATAAAAATGTAAAAGTTTAAAAAATGTATTTCTAAAGTGACTGACCTTGTTTCTGCTTTGAGTAACTATTTTGCTAGAAGTCTGAGAAACTGAGGGCTGCCTAGCTGCTATACATCAACAGAATCATATTCCTGCATGACTTCACATTTACAAGGCTTCCAAAAAGTAGAGAAAATGTTGGTGGTAATGTGTCTGAAACAGATGATGCTATGTGACACTGCAGGGAATGCTGTATTTTGTATGGAATGGGATGAATGAGTACAGCACTGAATAAACTAGGATATTTCAGCAGCTGATTATAGAAAAGGTGCAAGTACTTTCCCAGAAACAGCGATGAGACTTGCTTTATGAAGCAGGACATCAGCGTCCTGTTAAGGAGGAATTAATATGGATTCAGATAAAATAGGCTTTTTCATGTAGTGTCATCTTTATTTGAGATTGATTAGCCTGACCTTCACTATTTTCCTAAAGACAGTGCCGTAAGTTTTGCTGGCTTTTTTTCCCCCTTTGTTCTTGCTGGGATTAGAGCATGGATTGGCAGTTAGGCTGGGTGTGCTGCAGAAAAGGCAGCAGAGAATGTTACTCACAAGCATTGAGAGAAGGTATTTAAAACCTTCCACATATGTGGATAAGCAGAGCTGTTGATGGACAGCTGTTTGCAAGATTATGGTCATATATTTGTAGACTTAAGGGAATCAGGTACCAGTGTCCTCATAACTGTTAGTCTGGTAATTATATATGACAGTCTTATCATACAGTATTATCAGCATTTTGAAAGTATATCTTGAAGATGGAGATACAATAGTCCTCCAGTTCAGCATCAGACAGGAAAAAACGTTTAACACGAAAGATAAATTTTGAGATTCCAAATATGTAGGGTTGAGACCTTGGTAATAGAAGGTAAAATAATTTTAGTGAGAAAGATAAATGTATTATAACTGTATAATGGCCCTGCAACAGACCCAGAATAGAAGTCTTCTAGTGATGCCATCCCCTTTAAGGGTTGGTCACTGTTCTCCAGAGTTTTATTGATTAGTATCTTTATCAGTGATGACTTCCACTGAAATTAACATGATTAAAACCTGTTGGTGGAGCCTGACCCTTGAAATTTTGAGAATATCTACAACATTGCCATTTTCTACCTGTGCAAGTTCTTAAATAGTCCATTTCGCTGTCCTAAGTGCATCGCTGATTCTTTTTTTTTAGTCAGTTCCGGTTTTAGCACTGCAGAATCTCAGTGAGAGCAGTTTAGAAAACCAAATGTCACTTAAGTGAAAAAAAAATCAATAGCACACAAAATTCTGGGAAACCCATTCTCCAGGAAACATACGTATACATTTTATCTTCTTGACTATGTAGCTCAATTATGAGCTATGCCAACTTCTGCTACTGAGCACTTTCCTGGCTCACCAACTCATTCCTCATCAATTCCTGATGCTCTATTCTAAATGACTGTGTAGTTCCCCTCCCTCCTACTTTTCAGCCAATAATACCCACTTAAAATTTGACACTTGTTCTCATCCTTAGTTTTACTCTGCTTATAAAGTGCTGCCACTGATTTTGATGGCAAAATACTGTGATTATCTCTATATATGTTGAATAGGTAATCCTTCCCATTAGGAGTAAGATACCTGTTAGCTGAGCAAGTATTGCTGCTTCATCAATTAGCTGCAAGAAAAGCCTGTGTGTAAAAGCAGCTTCTTGTCCACATCAGAACAAAAAGGAATTTCAGCAATTTTTTTTCCTCCTGAGCTGTGCTACATGATTTTAACAGGTTTTACTGAAGTAGCAAAGTTGGTATTTATCACCCGGTTTTGAAAATAGCCATAGGACAAACAGTGTCACTTTCCCCTTCCAGTTTATTCAAATGAACTGGCTCATCTGAAAACATAACTGTGACATTTACAAGTAGATCAAAGCCTAAATTGTTCCTGGAATAGAACCTTGAACAGTGTAAAGAAGCACAGTACCTCCCTTATCTGCACATACATCTGTGACATATACTGCTTGACTTGCACATACATCTGTGCAGGATCTGCTTTGTTGCTAATGTGGATGGTCAAATTCTTTGGGGGAAAAAAAATGAGTTATCAGCTGAACGGCATAAATGTGCTGTTGGCCAAAAGCTGGAGACTGTAGTTAAGTTATAAATAATGTAAAATATCACCTCATTGGGGTTTTATTAAAAGGTCATCTGACATGTTACATAATGAGTGATTTCTAAAGGCAGTACATGGAGATGAAAGAGATACTGGACATAGACTTGTTTGTGCTATGGAACATGCTCACCTAAAGTGTTACTTCATTTCCTTGAATGGGCCTATTATAGTACTTGTGTAATTAATATTCTCTCCATTTTTTTATCATCTCCTGTAAATTTGCCCAAGTGACTTCCTAATTAAGCCTTTTAAGGTCAATAAGTGGTGTTCTTGGCATGCTCAGGGAAGTCAAGACACCAAAAGTATCCCTGTGAAAGTTGTGGATCTGCACCCTTTCAAAACAGCGACCCAGGTGTCTACGTTAGACTGAAAAAAGATTTCTGAAGTGTTCAGAGGCTGATGGTGATCTTAAAAAGTAACTACCTGAGCTACTTGTTTCGATTTCTATAATGAGTTTCTGATTTTAATTTAGCAGAAACATAAAATTCAGTACACTGATGGAGCATGTCTAAGACTCTTGACACAGACAGCTTCTTTATCTTCCTCAGTTTTGGAGTTGTTAATTTCCTCCTTAGAACTAAAAGCCCTCCTTCCAGAAAGGGTCTTGAAAAAGGCAGTAAGTGTTATCAAAGATCTACCTGAAAAAGGTAATAAGTTTTATCGAAGATTTACCTGAAGAATAGAACAATATACTATACCAGTCTCAGAAAATTTGCATCAGTTTAGTTCTCTTCAGATGAAGCATTTCTTACATCCTTACATATGAACAGCAACAAAATCACTGTTTCATCTCCCTCATGATATCTGTGATATATAAGACATCTCAAAGGAAATTTACATCAGCTTGTTATGACTTTATACCTCCCCCATCAAATAATGGCCTTGAGCATGGAACAGAGACCTGCGGGAAATATGACAGAGAAGGAAGAGAGCCAAGCAATTAATAATATTTATAATACTTCCTACATGCAATAACCTATAAGGTTAGTTCCTTTTTTTCTTCATTATTTCTCTGCATAAAAGTTGCTGCATGAAGTCAGTACAAACATGTATATGAAAGGAGTACGGAAAAAAACTCCTTGTTTCAATGTGTGTATTCTGGTTTGGGTAGAAGTGTTTCTGCAGTATAGGAAGAAATAGAATCACTTTAATTTATACTGGACACAAAGAATACCCAGCATATCCTTGTGTTCAGTGATATCTAGGTCTTCCACAGCTATTAGTACACAACAGAAAACTTCTGTATTTTACTGACAGCAGGCACATTTGCTTAAATAAGCTCAAATAATTGAAAGAGATATATAATTACTACAAAATTTATGTATGACCAAAAGAACTGTGTGAAAAAATATTTTGTGTGTTCACTCAGGTGTAATTTGTTCAGCTGTAACTAGTGGATTACTAGACCATCATTCATAATACTGAAGGAGAGAGATAGCAGGAAAAGCAAGAAGGATCATTTGAGAAGTATATGCACACTGGATAGTGCATTACTTTCTTTTACTTGATTTGAGTTAAGGGAGGCACTGCTTAGCATATTGAGGCCAGAGTCTGGATTAAAGGACATAGGTGCTGATGTAAAAAGTCAACAAGTCAAATTACACCACTAAGTGGAGCTGATTTTATGGTGGGCTTTTCACACAGGTGAGATTACCTAGTTTTTAATTACAGCAGACAGAATGTCTTAACATAGATTCACTGGAGGACATATCAGTTGTCATTTTGCTGGTTTCAGTAAGTGCTCCAAGGTCTCAGTCATTACTATCTGTGAAACATGCATTGTAAATCTTATCCTATGTGAATATCCTTGGTTATTGATTCTTCTGTGAACTTGGCAGCCTTGTCAATAAAGAAAAAAAAAAGAATTAAAAGAAAATCAGTGTCCTTGCCATATGCAGTAACCCGAACAGTTCTTGGGAAAGAGTCCAGTACAGGCACAGTAGCATGGTTAATTAAAGCAGTAACATCATTAGTATACTAATTCAGTAGTGTGTAGATGTTGGGTCCACGTATATCAGAGACACATTGCAATTGTTGCCCTTCTGTTGCTTGGTTTATGTTTTTCTGGAACTATGTACAAAATGGGGTAAAAGTAGGAATGCTAAACTAATATCTGAATTGAAAGCCATACAATTTTTGGTGAAGACTTTTTACAGTGTCAGGAAGAGCACAATGTTATCAGGTTATTCAGGCACTAGAAACCTGAGAAAGGTGTTCTGAAATGGCTAATGTATGGATTCGGACTTCTGCCAATGAGCCATTGGGATCCATAACAAGGCAGAGGATATTGAAAAGTCCTTGTTCTCCTGGATCCACACAGACAGATAAATGTGTGTGGGTTGGGTTTCTCTCTAGTCTGACACTGCACTCTGGTTTATTACTTTACATTGTAACTCCAATGGGGCAGTGCCACAGCTAATTCAATGCTCTCATCTACTGCAAATTGGGGATGTTATGGAGAAAAAGATTTTTTTTTTCCCGTCATTCAGACTTCATTAGTTAATTGGATTCATGAAGTACTGCACAGAGCTACAGAATGATGCTGAACCTCTGCTCCAGTCTCTGTCCTAATCTGTATGGAGCAAGATTCTCCCAGTGTTTCTACTTAGAGGTCATAGAAAAAAACATAAAGTGCTGACTGAGAAACATGACACTCCTTTTTAAACACTATTAAAAATTGGAATAGTGAAAATTTCAACACCTCGCTCACTACTAGCATACATAAAATATCATTTGCTGTGTCTCACACTAAATACATTTAAGAGAATAATTTGAACTGTAATGTGTACATTAAACAGCAAGGAACAAAATGTGACCCCCACATGGGCTCACACAGACTGACTGTGTTGAAAGACTCCCAACCAAATAAGAATAATTTTTGGCCCATGTTAAAGCACAGTAGAATTTAAACACTGCCTGCAAGAATTCAAAGCAGTGCAATCAGCAAATTGCTATCTTACTTGTGTTTGAAAAGCAAGCTATCAAGACTGTAGCCTCATGCTTGCAATCCATAATTTAATAAGCATTTTATCATTCAGGACGGTATTGTCATGGTTCATCCATGGAGAACATAAAAATAGCTATTGATGCTGCAAACCTAGTGTGAACTCACCTTTCTGCTTTAAGAGTATCGTGTGCATTGTGGGCTTATGGAAGGAAATGAACTTTTGTGTTTTCTCATGAAAATATTGGGAAAATATCAATTAAAGCAAAATCCTAGGTACATTGGCACTTTACCTTTCAGGACTGAGACTAACTTAGGAGTTCTGCTGATCTGTAAACAAAGAAGCACCCAGAGCCTCTTGGAGAAGATGATAGCATGCTGTCTGTAGTAGTGATGAAGACCACCAAACTCACAAGGACTTAATCACCCATGCCAATGAAAACTGACAGAGTAATGCCTTTATTTAGCCTTCATTTTGTATTTCTCAGAGGCACTACCCAGCTCCATACACCTCACAGGCTAGCCTCAGAATTGACCCTCTGGGTCCTGGTATCTCACTTATGGATACAGGGACATGCAAAGACTACCCCTGCCTTGGTCAGACATTTGCCCTTTGTTTTCTTTCCATCAAAAAGCAAAAGATGAGAACACTTTTCATACACACTTCTTTTCAGAGGATCTCTCCTGCTTAGAAATTCACTTATTTCCTTCCCAGAGAGGAAGCTGTTACTGCTTATTACCTCTTACTAGTAATGGAAACCTGATTGGGCAACTCCATAAGGAGAAAAAGTATCTCCCAGCTGTTCTTTATATGTGTATTTTCCACTGGAAAGTCTCCAGTGTTTGGGACTGACCCTTCCTGACATTCAAGTGCTTCTGATGGAACCAAATAGTGTTAAACAAAAAATTTACAAGGTACTTATCCAAGTTTTCTACTTACTTATTTTGGGTATGCTTTAGAGGTCACCTTTTGGAATCAAAGTGCAGAGCTGTGGCAGGACAGCAGAGGGAGATAGTGCTCAAAGGAGGAAGAAAGGCATAGGCTTCCTCCACGGCATCCATCACCAGTAATAACCCAGTGAATAATGTTCAGACCAGTAGCAGCCCTCCCCTAGAAAGAAATAATAATTACATTAAAATTAATTTACTCTCCTGGGGATGAACACTGGTGTGGATAAGTGGCAGCACATTGCCTCCCTGAACTTCTCTGCTGGCCAACAGCAGCAGTGGCCTCCTGAAATAGGCCCCAGTAACTTTGCTGGTTGTCCTGGCAGGAAGCCAGTAGCCTTGTTGGTGATTCCTCTCAGGTAGTGACCTTGCTGGGTTACAGAAGCATGCTGTACTGACTTTATTAAGGCATGACCTTTATTGAGAGTGTGTTTAGTGCATGTGTTGGGTCTATAATTAAAATGCTAAAATATGGTTCCAGGAGAAAGTTTAACAGATTATTATCTTTCCTGCACAGAAGGAAGAGAGTGCTAGGACATATCTGTTTAAAGTGACTGTGCAAATGACATTTTGATGTTCCATATTTATAGTACTCTCCACCAGTAACTTGCATATTAAGGGCTAGATTATACCAGCCCTGCCCCAGAAAGAGGTCTGAGAATGGTCCTGAGTCACGACCACTCTGTCCGGCCTCTTAGCCTTCCATCTCCCCTGATCACCATAGCTGGGATACCATTTTGATCAGGATAACATCAAAGCCTTATTTTTCCATGATGAGCTATTTTTCTGTGGCAGTGTGGCTCTTAGCCCTTGCTTTTCAGGATCGATAATGTCTCATCTGAAACACAAGCGCTAGTTATAACTCACCTGTCCCAATACAAATTGCATTGAGGCGTGCTGTTAACAACGTGAAAGGACCACCTCCTGCTCTCTCCCACTGCAGCATCTGACAGTGTTGGGAGTAATAAGCTCTTGGGTTTTTCAGCAGAACTAATCTGAGTCTCCCTGCAGAATTTGTCCTGTTTTGGTTTTTACCATTGTAGCTTTCTTATGGAGACTTTTTGAAAACAAAAATAAAGTTAAAGATCTCCTGTAAGTTTTAATCCAGGTGTAATTAGAGACTACCAGTCAACTGACTGGTTAGAAGGGGACTATGGCAGGATTATTGATGGTGCAAAATATCCAGTTGTCTTATTCCAGCTGGCTTTGTTGGTGGCAAGTCTAATGACTTTTAGCTGGTGGGCATCCTCACTGCAGGCTGAGGAGTGGGAGCCCTGTGCTGTAGTGCTGGCATGTGTGCTGCCGTGCATGGTGCAAGAGGGACACAGGGCTCAAGAAGGCTTTACTGAGGTTTAAGAAGTCCTAGTGGAGACAAGCACCATTGGCGGCAAGGTAAGAGCTGCCCTTGGTCCCCATGTTACCACATTTTAAAAGTCAGAGTGATAGATGTAAAAAATAACAACCTGCTTTCACAGTTGCCTAACAATCCCTCAGCAATGCTTTTAAAAAAATTCTTTTCCCTCCAGTCAGATAAACAGGGCAAAAGCAGCCTTGCCCTGTTGTATTGTCATAGCTTCTAGTACGACATTTCCATTTGATAAAAAATTCTGCCCTGTACTGGTCCCTGGCAGTGTCCCCTTGCTGGGGTTCAAGGCCAGCTCAGCACACGTCACAGCAGGCAGGCTTGTTCCCCTGAGGCTATGGCCAGACAGCCTTGCGTTGTGGGCAGGATGTGGCCAGGGCTTTCAGCTGAGCTTGGACCAGGCCTAACCTCCAGCTCCAACACAGCCCTGCTCTAGTCTCATCCAGTCTGAGGGGTGCCTTCTCAGCTGAGCCTTGGGCTTGTGGTGGTGCCCAGGGGTGGCCAGGCTGTGGCCAACCCTGGTTACCATGCCATGTGCAGCTTGACTCGCCTCACAGAGCTGCAGGATACATTTGGTTGACCTCAGAGGGAGGGCACTGCTCTACGCTGACAACCTGGCCAATCCAGGCCATCCTTGGATGTGCTACACCCTGAGAGTGAGCTCAGGCACTTTCAACCCCCAAGCTGTTGAGCCCCTGGTCTACGCACAACCTGTCCACCCTGTAGCTGCATGTCACCGGGGCTGCCCCAAGGCTCCTGAGCTGCCCTGGCTCCCAGCAGGGGCCCTGTCTGTGGATGCCTCCAGAGTCTTGGTGAGACGGGGCTGCCCCTGCTCTTGGCTGGCCCCGAGCCCCGGAGGGGGGCAGGAGGATACCCTCATACCCCTGAGAAACATGACAGGACAGAGCCCAAATATGAACATGTTCATAAGTTAGAGCTTTCCTAGGTTTTCTATGGACTTAAATATTTGAGTTTAATGAATCCAATGTATCTGGCCAAAGCCAAGTCAGAACCTGTAGCAGGTTCAGACTTAGATACCTTATAAGCTTAACAGGGAAGACAGAATGAAAAAAAAGTTGAGTGCAAAGAAAAAACATACTTCTTTATTCCCTTGCCATGTGGAGCATCTGACAAAATGAATTTGTTGTCCTGTATCATCTTTCTTTGATACTGTTAGGCTTGACTAGAGCTGTGGCAACTGGAGAAATCTCTGGTGTGGAGCGCAATGTCCTGTTTAGCTCAGGGTGGCAAGTCAGAGGCAAAAGACATTAATTTACAAGCAGATTCCTTTAGGAAACAGCCCCAGAGAGAGTCTTTTAATGAACACTATTTTTGCTCTGTTTCTCACTTGGAAAAGGCATTCTCAGTTGTTAATTTATTTACAATAAAATAAAATTTACAATTGACTTGCCACCCTGAATTTTATTGTAAATTTTAAATTCTTATTAAAATGAGACACTAAGTCTTCAGTGATTTCACCAGGAGAACAAATTTTATGCCCTGTTTTTTCACAGAATGTGTCTGCACTAGCCAGACAGAAAAATGTGGGAGATGGTAAGTTAGAAACTAGGTGGCAATAAGGCAGCAACTAGGTGGCCACAAGATACTACTCTAATAGCTAAATTGCTAAACACTGTGGTTACTATGTACTCCTCAACTTTAATAAGAGCTCCACCTTTCTGTGATTTTGACATACTTTGGTTTATTAAAATTTTAGAAATTGAGTTTCTACTAGAAATTTTTTTATGCATTTCTACAGCAGAAAGAAACAGAGAGACCTATTTAAATCAACTCTGTTTAAAAATCTAATTGACTTACATCTGGTAAAAGTTTAGTGCTCCAATCTTTCATTTCTCTTTGTTGAATTCTTTATCTTGGTTGTTTGGGTTTTTTTAGCAGAAATATTTATTTGAAGAGGTCAGTGAGGGCATTACTGGGAGGAGGTGGAGAAGGGTTGCTTTAGTGGGGCTCCTGCTTTGGTTAACAACCTCTAGATGCAAATGCTTGTCTGAACACACAACTTCTGGGAGTTCATTCAGCCCTGGATAATTATTCAATGGGATACATCTGGCTGTTACAGAGTCAGCACTCCCACCAACTTCACCGAGACTAGTAGTGCAGGATTCAGCCCCACATGAGCTAAATGGAGAAGAAAGATGAAGCTGTTTTCCTGAGGCACACAACAACTGTTGAAAAAGTAAGCCCACTGAAGGAAGGAAAAAAAATATTACTGCAGCATTATGTTTACCTTCTGTAAACTACTGTAAGGTATTTTGCCATTGCAAACGAGAGAGTGCTTCAGAAGGAGCTGATGCATGGGGTGTAGTGGGTGGTTGGTTGTTTTGTTTGTGTTTTTTTAATGTATCTAAGTAAGCAGGGATTTGTTTTCTATATTTTCATGGTTTTGCTGGTGTCACTTGTGTTTAGTGTGATGTTTGTTGGGACAACTTTCTCCAAGGACAGCTATATCCAAACAAAAAGTAAAAAAAAAAAACATGAGGAAGTAAGAGAGTACTTTTTGATCATAGGACAAGGAATGGGAGGGAAAGCTTCTCTAATGTCAAAGGGAATGTGAAAACAAACATGCTTGACTCTACAACTGAGATACTACATTTGAATAAAAATGTAAGTACAATGCATGCTTCAGAATATTACTATTCATTGATGATGACGTTATTGAATAGAACTGAGGTCACTGAAACATTAATGGTATGCCACCCTGTTCTGGGTCCGTTTAGGGGTTCAGGGCAGGTCCCCACGGAAACAGAACGTATGCTCTCCCCCCTCCCTATCCCTTAGTTCCCCCCCAGACAGGTGGGCAAAAAAGGGAGATCAGGAGTAAAAAAAGAGAGAGAGACTTTGCACTGTATTGGAAGTTTAGAAAGATATATATATATATTGTTTAAAAGGGAACAGAAAACAAGAAGGGAAGGTAGATATAGGTACAAAGATGGGGGAAAACACAATAAATACAATATAATACAAAACCAAAGGTTGGATGGCTTCGGATTCACTGGAGGATGAGGAGTAGTGAGAAAATGGCTCCTGGCCGCATGGAAGGGTCAGCTCCCAGCGTCTCTTCCTCCCACGCTGGAGACCACTTCCTGCCTCCAGTATCCGGTGTGGACAGGAAGGGGGAGGGAATAACTGCTTCCCCCCTGGGACCCTCAGGGTGTCCAACCCCTGCCTGTCCTGGTCCCAAACCTCAAACCATAACACACCCCATCCATTAGTAAAACTGGAGTTGCAGAAGACAGCAGGGTTATAAAGGAGTGTTTCAAGAGAAGTGATAATTTCAAAGATCACTATGGAAGAAAAAAGTTTAAAAACAATTCAGAGGAGAACTAGTTCTAGATGTGTGAAGAGAACATCTGCTGGGTGCAAACAATCTGGGAAGAGGAAACAGAGGTTATTGAAAATATGGAAAAGGGAAAGAAAAGAGAACTCATATGTTGAGCTCATGAAGGAAGATAATACATGTGAAAATTTATAGTAGCTCATGGTACTTGATGGGAGAGGGGGGAAGGCATGGGTAGCAGGGAAAAAGATGAGTCTTGAGTGAAAGGAAAGCTGACAGTGGCCTAAAGCATACCTGCAAAGCTGAAAACTAGTGCTGGAAAGGGCTTTTGGTGGGATGGAGTTGCTGAGGGCAGGATGAGAAGGGAAGGATGCAGATTATAGAGCAAACCAGGGGTGAGGCCAATGGAAGAAGCCAGGGGAAATGAGATAAAATGATAAAGGGATTTGGTGAAGAGAAAGATTATCTGAAAAGTCAGGAAACGTGGGAGAGGTTTACAGAGATAGTGTCCTTAGTTTTCATCCTACAACCCTGCAGCAAGTATTACAAAGGAGACATACCAGAAATCTTTATTCACTGGTAATCTCTAACTGTCATAATGGCCCCTTGGAGGTTTTAGCAGACTCCAATTTAAAATAGCTCTAAGATACACTGACATAAAAAAACCTCAACATAGCTCCTTGAGATCCTAAAACTGCCCTAGCTCAATGAGGAGTCTTCACCTGCAACTCAGGGTCTGGGGCTCAGCTTTGTATTTTGTTTTTTTCCAAGCAGCTTCTGGTTGTATAACCTGTTAATCCAGTAATCCTCCTCCTTGAACAGTATGACCAAAGATAATACTGGAGGGAAAGAAACCAAGGCACTACCTTGAGAAGGGAGTTTCAGTAACTATTGCAAGGCTTGCTGTCTCTTGATGTTTTAGTGCCTTTCTGGCAGTTACACAAAGGTGATAATGGGGGAGCTCAACACATGGACAGCTTAATGACCATGGGTAGATATCTGACCTAAATATCAGGTTCCCTCCTTAGTGTAATGACACCTAGCCTCACCTTTTATGAAGGTCTAGTCTTCTGGTACCTGTGGCTTCTTTGTGCCTAGAGGTTCATAGGACAGGCTGTCTTCAGAGACTAGGTGATGGATAATTCTTCCAAGAGAGCTGACAGAAATCCTGTTTCTCCTAGCAGTGTTTATTAGGAGGTTTTATGCCACTTAAATGAGGAGGAAGAGCATCAAATGTTTCAGGAGAAATACATCTTGAGCTCGGTTGGTGGCAGCTGACAGCATTTTGTAGTTTTGAACCCAGGCTGCTTTGTGCTCTTCACAAGTCAGGTGGCAACAGTGCTATGGGTCTGAATGATTTATACTGGTGGATATGGTGTCAGTAGGCACATGGGAAAGGGGCATCCCATATTTTATTAATATTGTGTGCCATGTTCCCTGGGAAGTGAAAGAATGTCCTGCAAGAAGCACTGATGCTATGAGTGACTTACGAGTATTTATCAACTGTTCAGAGATACGGAGAGATAGCGAGGTGGGTCACGATTTCTAAAGTGTACTACAGTTTGGACACATTGTTACACCCAAAGAGATCAAGGCCTCAAATTAAATAGGTAGGACTCAAAGAATCCTTTTTCTCCTAGGTTCTAGGTGAATCTAATTGCTTCCACACACACAGCTGTCATCAGTCAGGAGGACTGGATATAGAGCAAAAGGAGAAAAAGGAAGGGCAAACAGCTTGTTATGGCTCTTTAGAGAGCCACGTGCAGTATGCATCTCCTTTTACAGACACTTTTTTTGGGAAAAAAAATTAAAA
Organism: Eurystomus gularis; assembly: GCA_013400335.1. NCBI lineage: Eukaryota > Metazoa > Chordata > Aves > Coraciiformes > Coraciidae > Eurystomus > Eurystomus gularis. The sequence continues at coordinate 25,901 of VZZY01016933.1, forward strand.
ACATCTGTAACTAAAGTCACATCAGAAGTCCAATTCAGAAAGCCTAATCATGTAGCCTTTACTTATCCTGCTGAATAATTAATTGGAATTGTGTATGTGAGTTAACAAATTCTTCATGCAAATAGAGGAAGAAAAAGGGGAAAGAAGTAGAGCTGGAGGTATATGGTTTACACCAGCCAAGGACCTAACTCAACTGAAGTCATTGAGAGATACTTGCTTTTACTGGTTGCAAATCTTACAACATTTCTGAAGAACATAGGAGATAAAAATATTAAATAAGAGCAAAACATATGTTTGTGGTTATAGCATCTTCCTCACTGGCAGTGGATGGACAGAAAAGAGAAATGGATGGGTAATTATTCTTGAATAATGTAAATGATGACTGTTTCTTTTTCTGTTAATGTCTTCATGTCCTCCCCCATATACTTCATGCTCTCCACTGTCTGTGGAAGAGGTCACTGTTTTCTCAATTTTAAATTATTCCGTACTTTGATTTGTAATTCCTTACTTTAAATTGTTCCTTATGTCAAATGATTTGTCTTTTTTTTTTCCAAGCAAATAATTCACATTTTAACTCATCTGCAAGGAGCATAGCAGAAGACTTCTGAATGGGTGTGTGGGTCTTTTAGGGCCTACGCTTTGTCTTCTTTCCTTCTCTCACACTGACTTCACAGGGATTAGGTCACCAGCATGAATGGTGGATGCACATCAGAAAATTAGGATTTAATAGCCGTGAGATACACCTGCTTTTTGATTTTCATAGAAAAAGATACAGTTCCAGCTGGGAAATGTCAGGTTTTGAAAGGCAAAATGTTTCCCAAGAGGTGTCTGGAAGCCCTTGTCCCAGCTGGGTTCACTGATGTATTAATGAAGCAAGAAAGGACAGAAGAATGTTCTTGTCTCTCTAAGAGAGGTGTTTCTCAGTAACCAGCTTTTAGTGCTGGAACATCCTTCACTACAGTCAGTGCTATTTACTGAGATCAATAGTCAATTTAAAGGCACAAAAAGAATTGTGTCATTGCTAGTTTTCAATCTCACTTTAATATATGGAATTGAGCCACTTCAAATTGTCTGGGGCTGGTTTTCACCCATGGAAGTTACAGGTAAATCAAGCTGCAGACATAGGTTTGGTACCCATTCCCAAATTGGGAGCATCTTGAAAAGCCTGTGTGTAGCTGGTTCACAACACTGAAAACGCTGGTCGTAGCAGGTCAGAGCCTGTCCTCTCAATAGAAACAGCTAAATCAAGAAGGTGTAATAAAAGCATTGGTAGTTTATATGAGCCAAAAGAGTGTAGTTTAAAACTAGCTAAATTTTGTTGTGTATGCTTATCAGCACTACTCTAACATGGAAATCACTGTGTCTCATTATAAGATTTATAGTCCTGTCCTGTCTACTTATTATGTCAGCAGGGAAAACACTATGGGAGGAGGCACAGGAATGTGTTCTAGTGTCGGCCAGGAATAGAAACACAGATTCTTGTGCCTCTGGAAAGTGATGGCCCAGATATTTTTCCACTGTGAAATTACTGGTCAAACATAAATCTAAGATTTGTAACAGCTTTATGTGAATTCTTACAGCTTTTGCTGTCACAAGTTGGGATGATGTCATAACACAAATGATGTGGCTATCAAGTGCATTTTGACAAACCATCCTTTAGCAAGTGAGGATTAATGAGCTATTACAAAACTGAGCTTTTGTATGTGCTGTTTATACAAAAGGAGTATTAAAATGAATAAAATGTGCTGTCTTCCAAAGTACTGATGGCAAACAGAATATTGAAATAGCTGATGATGCAAAAGAAGCTGAGAGAGATGTTTATTCAAGCATTGCATCATCATATTTGTATCATTGCTTTGGAACTGTTGTCACACCTCTTCCCAGCTGCCTGTACACTCCCTATAATTCCTTTATATTCATTATAATCTCAGGACATGAGATAGAAACCCACAGTTGGTAAAATAAGGATATAGTGAAATTATATACAGTTACACAAGCAGGAATTCTCCCAAGGACATTTTTATGAGGTCCTTTATTGCTGTGAAAAGCTGCACAAGATTATTAATGATCACATGTGGGCAGAATGTTTTCTGTGCTCAGAAATAGGTTAAGAATAACACATAATATTTTTTATTTTAACAGTGTGCTAGTATGGATATATGCTTTGTGTTATAGTGCCATACTTATTGGAATAGATCAAAAGTCTATTGATTGATTGACTCTTCTACAAGCAAATGAACTACAGAAGTCTAAGGAACAGTGTACCCATTACTCTGAGTTTGAGAAGCAAGGTCTTATCATGTTCTTGAATATACTTAAAAGTAAGAACAGGAGATTTCTGAGGGCAAACAGTCATAGTTCTTCATCGAGACTGGAGGGTGTGTGATAATCAGAATCACCTCAGAATAATGTAGGAAAGCCAGAAAGGGGAAGCACATTCTTGTTGGTGTGGTATTTTCCTGATCACATGCTCTTAATGAAAATTATGTGGCAGGGTCACTGAAAATCAGGTTAACCATATGGCAAGCACAGTGGTTGCTTCGTAATGCATAGGTTTGCTAAGGATTAGAAATCTATTAAAGAACAGATTTAGAATTCCACTGAAGAAAGTAATGAACTGCATTTCAGTGGAGAGAAAGTAATCTCAGATAAGCAGAGAGCACAGTCAGTTTGACAGTGTGTTGAAGAGGTTCAAGAGGTGAAGTAAAAGTCATGCAAAACCACTGAGGAGCTACACAGGTGAAGTTCTTTTATTTGTTTATTGTGCTGCAGATTTCATGAAGAGGAGATCTGCTGCAGATGAAGTGCATGCAAGATCAGATCTATTAAAAGCAACTCTCAAAATTCTGAGCATACAGGGCTAAAGAACTACTTAACTAAAAAGTAGATAACAAGTCTCAAAGATCCTTCAAATAAAAAATAAGAAGCTAGTGAATTATGTTGTTTCTAAATGTGCAGTTGACTATCAGTATCTACATGTGCAAAAACTATCAGATTTTGATCTATCAGTAGATCAAACTTATGCATGAAATTATTCCACAGGGTACACAGAATCTATAAAAATAGATGAGGAGATATTTTAAATCTCAAAACCTGCAAGGAAAACAAGAAGCGTATCCCTAACTTGTATTTTACAAACAGAATCTGAACCCCCAAACCCTGGAAGGTGTGTGTCCCCTGCTATAGAATGAGCTGTTAATAAACTGCTCACTCTGGTTGGATTTCCTAATTTATTTGGATATGATACCTATGCTCCCAGTGAAAATGCATAAATATGTTTTTTCGAAACAAAGAGCAGTACCACAGAAATCAGTATGCAAACAGTGTGTTGCTTCAATATCACTAGCAGGCTGTCCTGGATTTCAGACTGGATGTGTCATAAGAATTTATTCTTTCTGCATAGCATGTGTATTGGGCCTAAATTTGTTGTCAGCATAGGTAGATACTTCATAAGTAGCAATTTTTTACCTCTGTTTCTCTGTGCTATGGGAAGCATTAAACTCTATGATGTGATGGGGCATAGTTTGCTTTCCTCTCTGCCCACCTATCTGCAGATAAAAAAAATGAGCCATTTCTGGATATACCTTTGTTCCTACCATTTCAGAGTTCATAGTGAATACAGAAAACTGAGAAAGGTAAAATATTTTGAGACATAATCTGCTCTTTAGCTTGAGTAGCATCTTAATTAAGATGCCCTTCCTTTAATAGACCTACGCTGGAAAAAGAAAAGGAGGCTCTGCAGAGAGCAGGGGGATATCAGACTTCTGTCCATACCAGCCACCAGTTCTTACCTCATGAAGTACCTGACCTGGGTTTTAGGGGTCTGGTAGTCAATGTTTGGCTCTGATTTCTGTGTCACATTGCATGAATCATTTAATCATTACATATTCCTGTTCTGCATCAATAGAATTGACCTGAAGTGTAGAATAAATGGGAAGGAAATATTTGTTCTCAAGATACTGAGGTCAGAGTTCCCCACAGGCCTTCTTGCTTGATCATTTTCCTCATTGCTTCTTATAGACAATTTATTGGACAATGGGTCTGGTTTGTTGTTTGTGGGTTTTTTTGTTTGGTTGGTTGTGGTTTTTTTTAATGTGTACATTGGTGCCTCACTTTCTTTCCATTCTCTTTTATCATTAGTTTTTTGAATGTGCTCTCTAATTGTGTGGTCTGGCCCACTAAGCTGCAACCCAGAATCACTTTGAGCATTCAACTTCCTGCACTTGTGTACATATACTGCAGTGTTTCAATGAAAGCTGCTCTCCACACTTCTCTCGCTCCACTGTGAAATAACTTCTCTTCTATTTCCATCCTACAGTCTTCCTGACTGAAGAGTTTTTCTCTTTCAGGTCGGCTGAACCCCATACCTACAACTTTAGTCACATTTTTCCCACCTTGCATCCCCTTTTGAAACTTTCTGCCCTTACTCTTAACTTCTCTGCACATGTTGACAGTAATTTATTCCAGTGAAAATGGTATATGCCTTTCTCCCGTGAAATGACCATTTGACCTCCCTGGCCCATCCCAGATTGTCTTACAGTCTTAGCAATGGTTCTGCAAGTGTCATCTTCTTCCCTGATTCAGGTGCAAGCTCCTGAGTTGTGCTCATTCTCTAATCACCTCCAGTTGCCTCAATACCATCCTACTTTTTCCTCAATCATAGAATGTTTTAGGCTAGAAGGGACCTCTGGAGGTCATCTAGTCCAACCTCCCTACACAAGCAGGGGCTTGTATCTAAGGGGCATCTGCCTTGTATCTGTATATTTTCCCTCCTTTACCCTGTCTGAAATATTATGTCTATTATCTTATTTTTCAAATCTTCCTTAAAATTCTCCTTGTTGATGAAGACACTGGTGATCCAATTCCCCTCTCTCATGCCGACCAACACTGTTTCACATTATCCCTCGTGTAGATCCATGTTAACCATTAATGTCTCTCATACTGTTCTTGTGACAGTAACTGTCTTTTCTTCTGGATCTGTGTAGTCCATAGCACAGTCAGGCCTTGCTCCATAATTGCTGCTTTATGTATTACAGTAATTGTAATAGTATTAATAGTAGATAGAATCCTGTTGACATTCAGCACTGTAATCAGCATCTTCAAAAATGCTTATAATTAGTAAAGAGAAATTATTGGCAGGGATGTCAGATGTTTCTTATGTTGTTTAAAAAAAACAAACCACAAAACAAAAATAAAGTCCTCTTAATGAGCATGGCTTGAGTCTTATTTTCTTGGATTAAATCAGATTAACCCACTAAACATCATTCACAGCTTCAGATCCTGATGCAGTTATTTCTTCTGAAGCTAAAAGATGTTTAAGTCCTTCTCATGTTGATTCAGTCTTTTTAAGAGTCTGGCAAAGAAGGGGTTAGAGGACAGGTTGCAGCTACCTGATCTGAGTGTTCAGTAAGAAGTATAATCAGTTATGGTGAGCCACCTCTCCTTTTTATATTGAAAGAAAGGGATGCGGTTTGAACTGCTAAAAAGGAGGAGTCTTTAGAAGAGAACTCCCAAGAGATGAGGATGTAAATGCGGTTTTGTCTGGTGTGTGGCCAAAGATTCTACTGTGAAGAGTGGATTTTGCAAGCTGCTATTTGTATGTGGAATGGAACAATCAAGACCTCCCTTACACTAGCAGTTTGCTGCTGTCCCATAAAGGTAATAACACTTGTATATCTCTCAAAAGGTATTTAAGCCATGTATATATGTACAGCATTGTCTCCATTCTTGCTTTGAAGGGCTTCTTGGAATGGTGCTTCACCCAGTTCCTCACTGCATCATTGAGAAAAAGTACTCTTTCTATCTGACCTGGTAAAACCACTACCAAAACAGGGTTCTGTAACTATATTTTTCATCCAGCTTCTCTCCTGAGCCTTCCTGACTCCTAACTGGTTTTGGATACCCCCTGTTTCTTATGCATCCATCTCTTGTTCTTCTCAGTGGTTGGTGTCTCCTAGCAGCTTGTCAACAGGAGCTGTTTATTTCCTAGCTCTCAACTAGTTTGCATTTCTCAAGAAGGTAGTCTCACTATCTTAACATGAATATCAAATTTCAAATGTGATAATCTCTTCATCAAACTTGTTATTTGCAAAACTTTGACCCAATATGTTTGTATTCATAGAATCACCATTGAATCATTTAGGTTGGAAAAGACCTTTAAGATCATCAAGTCCAACTGTAAACCTAACACTGACAAGTCCACCACTGAACCATGCTCCCAAGTGCCACATCTACATGTCTTTTAAATACCTCCAGGGATGGTGACTCAACCATTTCCCTGAGAAGCCTGTTCCAATGCTTGACAACCTATTATGTGAAGAAATGCTTCCTAACATCCAATCTAAACCTCCCATGATGCAACTTGAGGCCACTTCCTCTGGTCCTATCACTTTTTACCTGGGAAAAGAATCCAACACCCATCTTGCTACAAGCTCCTTTCAGGTAGAGAGTGATAAAGTCTCCCCTGAGCCTCCTTTCCTCCAGGCTAAACAATCACAGTTCCCTCAGCAACTCCTCATAGGACTTGATCTCTACACCCTTCATCAGCCATCTTGGTAACCCGGGCACACTGCTGGCTCATATTCAGTTGTGTGTCAACCAACACCCCCAGGTCCTTTTTCACTGAGCAGCTTTCCAGCCGCTCTTCCCAAGCCTGGAGCATTGCCTGGGTTTGTTGTGACTCAAGTGCAGGACCTAGCACTTGGCCTTGTTGAACCTCATACCATTGGCCTCAGCCCATCAAACTGACCTGTCCAGATCTCTCTCTAGAGCCTCCCTACCCTCAAGCAGTCAACACTTCGACCAGTTTGGTGTCATGTGCAAACTGACTGAGGGTGCCCTCAATCCCATTGCTCAGATCTTTCATAGAGATTTTAGAGAGAGGAGACCCCAGTACTGAGCCCTGGAGAACACCACTTGTGACCACCCACCAACTGGATTTAACTCCATTAACCACAACTCCTTGGGCCCAGCCATCCAGCCAGTTTTTTATTTGTGGAGTTAACCTTCTATGTCTCCCTATTATTATCTACCTGCAGTTTCACTGTACATTTTGTGCTCTCTAAGGTACAGCAGAACACAATTTGAGTATTACAATTTCTCTGTAGTCCCAGATCTCAGTGGAAGACAAGGGGGATATTGCCCATGTAACAAGGGAAATTCAAGGAGAAATTCTACCTTGAAATGTTTCCACCATAAAATCTCCCAAGACGTATTTTGCTTGCCTTTTGTTAGTCAGGCAGTCAAATTTTCCCTTCCTCAAATTTTTCTGAATCTCACAGGAGAATCACAGGGAAACTCAAAGTACTTGAAGTTAACCTCACCCAAGAGGCTTAAGTATCCCCCCCTGGCCTTTCATATCCATCTGGTTTTTCTTTCAGGAGGGGTAGCAGCAGAAGACAACTTCTTTTGTGAAAAAGGACTAACACTTTTGTACCCTTACATGTACGTTCTTCTGGTAGCCTGCAGCTCGCACATACTCTTTGTTCCTTTAGTATAAGGAAGTTGGAGCTTTCAGCATGCTGCACTGCCATCCAGATCTCTCCAAGAACGGCTTTTCCTTATCCATACATCCTTCAAAAATACAGGCTTTGAGCTAAATGGCAAAAGGATAATCACAGTCATATAAGCGGTCACTAAAAAACTCGAATTTCTACACAGCATTTTCTGCAGAGAAGGCTGTGGCTCAAGGTTTATAGTATTTCTTAGTATGAAATTTTTTATATTTGTAAGGTCATATACACATGAAGTGGTGCAAATGTGAAGACTTGACAGAAGGAAGGATGCTATTTCAGTGCATAGCATCTTGCTACCAAGATAGGACTACCTAGGGATCGTACAGTTCTCATACAATGCACTTCAGTCTCTAATATCCATTGTTGGGTCTCCATCTCTAATGAACAGTCCCTTCGGGCAATATTTAATTGGGTAGTACAGTAATTTTGTGATCAAGATATAAATTCATTACAGACTAGATTGCGACTGACAAACTCATTTCACCTATGACCTAAACTGAATATGAACTCAACTCTTCTCAGGTAGGAAGCTGATGTATAAAATTGTTTTGGACTCATTGCCAGGGGATTTAGAGTGCATGTTTTTAGTGGCTTAATCTTGGATTTAAACCTGAAACTAGTTACTTGAAGAGCTGGCCAGGCTCAAGATATACAGATAAAGCACACATTTTTTTTAAAGTGGGATCACTTCACAGTATTTTAGTATTACCAAAACAGTGCTTTTGATGGGGAGAAACAAAATGCTTAATTTTTATTCTAGCATTGAACTACATGGACATAATATCAGAAATTTGTTATGTTTGTGACTATATGTTAAAATTATAAAAACTAAAATAAACATTACAGTTCTCACAACACATATATTTTTGTATGTTTCACTGGTGATGACAAATTTAGCACAGTAGTAAAAGATACTTTCCATAAAATGGAATACAGACAGCACTAATTGGAAGATGTTGGTCAATATCTTTTTAAAAACAGATCCCTAAACATTTACCACAAGTGGAGAGTCCAGCTGGAAGTGAAGAGAATGGTTTGCTCAGAAATTTTCATATGTTGAAACTAAGCAAAGCAAAAATTACATTTATGCTGTGCAATTAATAACTTTTAATAATTATTAAAATTCTGTCTTTATCAACAGAAGTGAAGGACTTTCTAGCTTCATGCCTGGGTGAACAAAGACCTTTCAAGAATATTTCACTGCTGTTCTATAAGTTTATTGTTGTAATAGATATTCCCATTGATTGCTGTTTGCTTTATATTTTTCACTGCATATTTAAAATTGACATATATTTGAATATATTATATGGTCAGTGGCACCATTCATTTAATAGGTCAAATAATCATTATATTTCACTAGGATGCTGGGTTTTAATTCATTTAACATTTTAATCTTCCATCAGTTTTTCCTTTAAGAGGATTTCAGTGCATATACAGGATTTGTATAAATCTGTGCAGTAAATTTATTCTTTTAACAGTTTTATTCTTTCATCAGAAATTCATTTAAATGGATTCTACTATATATCACAATCATTGCCACTGTGGCTTTAGGTCAGGCTGTAATTGATGCAAAAGCAATGAGGTATTAGAAGAAAAAGGAAATGTCTGAAATTGGAAAGAGTTCAAAAAGTGTGCCATTGTAAGGCCATAACATTCTTCAGATATGATGGGAGTGGGGAGTGGGCCACTAATAAACCATTTTAGTCCAAATCCTGGAATAGTGGTTAATTTCAGGTTTTACTAAAGTCAGAATCTAAGAGTATAGTTGCCTTTAAAGCTTGAAGGGGCATATCAACTCAAGAATCATGTATCAGGGTACAAATATGGTCCCCTTATTGTGATAAATAAGTCTAGAAGTTTCAAAACAGAATAATGCAGAGAAAATACCTTCTTCTTTTGCAGTTTATTCATGCAATGCATTTGACATAGCTTTTTTGTTTTGATAATGTGGGTTGCTCTGTTGACATGGGATACACAGAGTGGTAACTGTAATTCATGGTTTTTTCCAAGTTTTAAGGTAGGTTGGTAATGACAAAGAATAACAGAAAAGAATGAAGCTAAAACTAGTAAGTGATGACATGCATGTGTGCATTCATTTCAATGGAAAACTTTCCAATAAAAAAGTTTATAATTGCATCTCTATTTTTTTTAAGGAAAAACATAAACTGGAATCTGTTGTTTTATTTTAAATATATGGCCCATACAGTATATCCTTGTCAATTTAAAAATCATCCTTTTGCTACAGTTGCCAATGGTTGGAGGGAAGTTTGGAATATAAGTAGTGTTTCAGTGCGGATGAGGAATCATTGATTAGATCAATGAAGAATGATATAATGAAGGGTCTGTTGAACATGTACTCTGCTTCTTATTTTAATTCAGCAAATAACTAGCTATAAAATGATGCAATGATTTTCATGTAAAACAAAAATGCAATCTTGCTCAGAAATTACCATAGTTGCACATAATTTTCTTTAGTTTTCACTATGACCTTTTAGATGGTATTGTGTAGAGTACAAGAGAGAAAGCAGGGTCCTGGGGTAAGGCTCAGCCCAAGCCTAATCTTAGGAGAGACACCAAGACCAGCACTGCTGTAGGGCTGTAAGAGAGGTGCCAAGGAAAGCAGTGGGCTACAGAATGATTATTCTACTGAACAATTTTTCACCTGGACTATGGCTGGGGATCCTTGAGTAAGGCTCACCTCAACCCTTGTATTGAAGCCACAGGTGAGAGAGAAACCCAGAGCTCCCATTGGAGCAGGATGGGAAAGGGGTCCCAAAGGAAGTGGAAGGCTACAGAAAGACTTCATTCATGACTGCACTTCCATATGGGTGGTGCCTGGGAGTCCTGATCTAAGGCTAGCCCTCTATGATGGTACGCATTAGGGTTAGAAGAGAGTCAAAATCTCCAGCTACTTTTGAAGTGGAGCAGCAAAGGACTGCCAAAGTAGCAGGCTATGAAAGATTAATCCCCTGACAACTTTTTCATCCAGGCCCTGCCTGGAGATCCCCACCTAAAGCTCAACCAAGGTTGAGACATACTGTTAGATATAGATAGGGTGAGAATTAGGAGGGAGAGAGCTCCCTGGAAAGGGTCTGCCAGGCTACAGAAAGATTTCTCCCCTGAACATTTTTTCATTAGGGCTGTTCCTGGGGATCAAGGGGTAAGATCCAGACCACTCTTAGTGCTGGAGAGAGTTTTAGAGTTAGGAGAGATACAAACCCTAGATTTCCTTTTAGACTGTGTCTGCAAAGGAGCTTCCAAAGGAAGTGGTAGGTTATGAAAATACTATTACCCTGACAACTTCATTGTCTAGGCCACACTGAGAAAATCTGGTGTAAGGCCAATTTCTCTGTGACGCTTAGAATTAGGGTTAGGCTTATAAGAGATAAAGTGCAGAGATCTTGTTGGAGCTGGCTGGAAAGGGAATGCTTATGGTTAAAAATACAATGAAGATTAGATTTATTGTTAGGAGAGGGACAATGCCTAGATCTCCAGCTGTAGTGGGGCTGCCAAAGGGCTAGCAAGAGGAGCAGTATCCTGCACAACAATTTATTTCCTGACAGCTTTTTTATCTAGGTGATGGCTTCTGAGTGTGGGCCAAGTCTCAGCTCATCCTGCTAGTTCGGGTTAAGGTTAGGAGAGAAACAATTTGCACTTTCTACCCTCAACCTGTTAATCAGTTTTTCTTCCTTTCAACAGAGCTCTGCTTTTACAGGATATCCATCCATCGCATTTGAAATTAGACCCTCAAACTGGTGTGATGGCTCTGTATGACCAACATCGAAATGGAGTTAGTTCCTTCAGTTTGCTGCAGTCAATTTAATTTTGACAACCAAGAAATTTGATTTTTATAATGAGGTGTAAATCACAGGAAAGGTTTATCTATGATGGACTTCAGCAGGGTTAGGAGCAAGAGTGCAGTAGTTCATATCAACAGGATTTTATTATAGATTTCTGCACAGTAAAGGACATGCTCTTCACGGAGAAGGAGAATTTAGAGAAATTTAGGGCAGCTAGGTAATAGTTACAGAACTTGGAAGTTTAAAAGCTGTTGTCTTGTTATGGTCCACTGTTGTTCTGGGGTGGTACTTGGTTTGATGTATAACAATACCACTGAGCCAGGAGGCTGACTGAAAAACTGAAAGATGGGGTGAAGTGCAGCATGCCTGAAACAGCTGCAGTATGTCTCACTGCTCAGTACACTGAGCTGCATGTTTGTTAAATTGAATTATACCTTTAAATTAATTCAATTGAATGTGAGATGTATGAATTATAAATAATTCTTGGTGAGGCTATAAATATGGCTTGATAGAACTTACCCACCACAAATAGGAAAAGCCTATAAAAATGTATTTGCATGTTTACATATCACTCCCCTGTGGTGGATTAGCAAGCAGAAAGAAGTCTAAAACCACAGGGGGAAGGTTTAAATAGGATGATGCAGACATTAGTGAATGATTAACAGCAATTTCACAAAGGTGGAGGGTAAGCTGCTCATTTTGCAGAATCTCTCAAATGTGTTTTGAATGATTAACTAAATTTGCTCAGCGAAAGTTTAATTAAGGCCACCACCAATTAACCACAGTTATTTAAGTCTGTGTATAGACTGACTACACATGCTATGTGGTGAGCACAGCATTAACCAAGACAAAGGTGTTCAAGGGTTCTTGGGCCTGCTGGAGCTAGCTACCCCTTTGACACCTCAACTCCAAAAAATAGAGAGAATCACTCAGAGAACATTACACAGTTCTCCTGAAAGCCCTCTGGTAGCCTCTGACAGAGTCTTCTTAATAGAGTGCATATACATATACAGCGTATGCACACAGCCAGCTCTGTGGGCCAATGCATGAGTGAATCAGGTCAAATCCCTGTCCCCTTTGGTGAAATGATGGATGCTGCTTTCAACACTCTTGACATTTCTACAAAGCTGCAAAAAACAGACTGAGTCTTGTGTCTGCAAGTGAACTTGAGGGAGGGAATGAAGGGAACTCTCTTGCATCCTCCTTTATCCTGCTTCCTTTAACACCTCCACCCTCCCCTTCCTTCTTGTTCTCATTCTTTATGAGCCCAAATGTAATGTGTCCCTGCCTGGTTACGCTAATATTTGCAAATGCTGCTTACTGTCTTTTAAGAGTAATACTGTTTTGGCACTGTTGGACACACTAATGAGACCAAGTGATATCTGTGTCTTTTAACTGCTTTTCTTCTCTTGTCAGAGGGAGAAAAAAAGACTAGTGCCCTTAATAAAAACTTATTATTAGAGCTTATTAGGAAATAAGTATTTCCTGGAAAGCATTTTGAGAGGAAGCACAAATTTTGCCTTAAAAATAGAACAACAATTCTTTTCATAGTTTTATCAAAAGCTTCTTACCTGTCATTTTACTCTATTGTTAAACATTCTCCCAGCTTTTCACATCACACATTCTGGTTTCGCAGAAAGACTCCAGTTGTCTGTATCCTAAGCTCCATGGAAGAGGTGTTGATTTTCAGGTAGGAGGCCAGGTAAATCTCTCTGATGGTTATTGAATTCAGCTCTTACTTCTAAAGAGTTCCATGAATGTTAATTAAAAATTAGTAGAAAATATGGTACACTTGCATGGTAGACATAGTGACATGTATGTTAAACATTATTTGTTATTAATGCTCTTTACTGTGAAGAAAACCCCTACATCCCAGTTGGGATTTCTGTGGCTTCACAAGACTTGATGAAGATGTTGTATAGAAACAGATCCTCCTGTGACTGAACCCCCTGCTATTTTTATGCCTAAATCACACAGTTTAATTTTGTTCCATCCATTGGCTTGGTGCTCCACAATATATTTTGGATATACTTTGATTACTTTATATTTTGGATATACTTAGTATTTTATTTACATTCCTCCTATATTATGATGTTTGCTGAGTCATAGTGTTATTCAAGCAGTAACTTTGCCTGTGTCAGAAATCCAAGGCCTAAATGTAATTTCACCTATGCCAAATATAGTATTCCTATTCTTTTATCAACAAGTCATAAAAACTAGCTAATTTTTATCTAGCTATTTCAAAATCCTGCTCGCTTTATGTTTGCATACTTCTAAATAGTTACTGCATACAGCAGTACAATAAACAACACATAGTCAAGTAGTATCATAGCCACAAAAAGTAAAAAACAAGAAGGCAGGACTGGAAACTATGAATTATCTTTGTATCAGGTTATTAAGAATGCTCAACTCAATCTGCTTATATGCTTTGTTTGTCTTAATAGCATTTTGAATATTCATAAATAATTAGCTCATCTTCTTCTGACAGTATCTTAAAGGACTAATGATGTCAGGACAGCTCATTTTGGCATTTATGAAACATTCTATGATCTACCTGTAACAGATTGTAGGGGTAGCTAGAATAGCGTATTCTTAGATTGCTTCATTTTCTGTTCTCAGAAAACCTGTCAGCCTTAGCTGGAAGGCTTTAGCAGTTCCTCTACTTCAAGGAGGCCTCTACAATGTGTCATGCCCTTGAGAAGCATCTGATGTTTAATTTTATGAAATGATGTTCAGGTTAAACTGCAGAAGAATAGCCAGGTTCTCCTTCTCCTCCAGTTTTTTGTTCCCTGATCCTGTTCTTCAGGGTCACCCAGGGGTGCATGGGGAGCCAAGCGCTGTCTCTGGGGAGCAGGACTGTGTGGGAGGCAGAGCCCTGCAGATTGCAGGGGTGAGAAGCAGCAGCGAAGCAGGCTGTTGCTGGCAGTTCCCCCTATTCCCTGACCTTCTCAAGTTCAAGGTAACTCATTCTCTCACCTATTGAGGCATCAGCTTTGAAGTGAGCTTTCCTTCCCTCCTGAAGGCAGGGTTTAGCTCCCCTCCCTTCTCCTACATGATCCCTTGGATTACTGTCAATATTGATAACATCACACTAGGTACCCAAAGGGGCAAACATAAGACCATATGAATGCTTTATATTCAGGTATTTCTATTTTTTCATGAGCTTTCTGAAACTTCTTTTTCTTTCTGAAACCATCTTCACAGTAGCATAGCTGTACCACTTCACTATTCTTCCAACAATACACAACTCTAATTTAGCCACAGTTGCTAGTTTTCCGTCACTACCAAGCTGTCTTCAAGGCTATGTGCCACTTCTGCTGTTGAGCACAAATCCAGGTTTGCCTGCTGAGGTGCTCTTTGCTCACGACATTGCACCAAAGGAGCAGGTGGTGTGGGTAGGGCAATGGAGACAGGACCCTATTCCTTAGCAATCCCAGCAGCCAGTGTGTGGCAATGAAGACCTAGAGAAAATAAAATGAACAAAAAGGAGTTTCCTCAAGCGGCTCTTGAGGATATGGTGTAGCAGTTAGAGAGATGCTAGGACAAAGGTTGGACTTGATGACCCTGGAGGTCCTTTCCAACCATAATGATTCCGTGATTCTGTGATCATCAAGCCTGTGAGAGTTCAAGGAGCATCTGGGCAATGCTCTTAGTCATATGGTTTAGTTTTATGTAGTTCTGTGAGGAGCAGGAAGTTGGACTTGATGATCCTTATGGATCTCTTCCAACTTGAGATGTTCTGTGATTCTGTTCTGTGATTCTTACAGTCATATGCAGGATGAAGCAGCTCTTTTTCAATGTTAGGAGGTTATCCTCTGCAGAGCTGTGTTGCTGACCCCCACAGAAAAATCTACAGACCATTTTTCTCCACTCTGAATTCAGGGAGTTCAACTCAGGTTCGATGATTCAGTAGTCTTAGAAGCAATTGTCAAGTCTCAGAGAAAGTGCTGTATTGCCATAATCTGGTCGTGAGGTGACAGGTGTTTGTTTAGCTGGCTTTAGATCAACAGGTGGGATGGGCTGTACTCTTCAGGTTAGTCCCAGGACATAAGATAGGTAGTAAGATGTTGTTTTGAAATTCAACATAGCAAAAGGTTATAGAGGAATTCTTTCTCTAGCAGAGTGTTTTGATGATTTGTGGCTGTCTTAGGTGCTGCACTGTGGCTGCAGAGTCTTCAAAGTATCTGCTGCTTCATATAAGCATAATCTCAATTTTGTGAAGGTTTAACATTAACCAGCTGTTCCACAACCATATGGTGACCTGAGTAAGACACCGGACTGACTGGATTTCTGTAGTATTATTGAATGTAGGTTTTTATGTGGATGCAGAAAAATGCAAGATAGAGAAGTTTATTAAATCAGTCTCTCTCTGTATTCACTTCTACTTTTGGAGCAGCTGCTTACGCTCAGCCTCTGAACTGAGCCAGTCAGTTTACTCCAATAGATAGTAAATCAGTCCCTTTATCCAGAATGATTAGACAGCAGCAAAATGCACATCTGATAAAATGTGGAAAAATCTAACACAAAAGTTAAGCTTCCCTCGCAGAGAAAGAAATGAGCCCTAACCATGACTGAACAGGTTAATGGCAGAACTGCACCAAGTAAATTCATTCTGTAATATGAAAGCAGAATCGAAGACATTACGCACACACAGTAACATATTTAAGGTACAATAAAAAGCGTACTTCAAGCTATATTTGTCAGCAACTATTCCTGCATAAACAGTGTCTTATAATTAACAAAAGATTACAATTGAGTTAAATCTTAACACTTTGCATTGCAGATTTTCTGGAAACAGAGTGATTAGTTTGGCTTAACCCTGTATTCCAAGCAACCTTTATGAAAGCTCTGCTTCACTCTTCACTCTAAACTACCATCCATCTCTTAAATTCAACGGTTTTATTTAACCTGGCTTCCTTAAACATTTTACTTTTTTTACAAAGATTAAAAAATACACTGTGGAGTAAAATTATCTCCACTTTGGAAATACAAAATTGCATCTGAAGCAGTGCTTCAGTATGTAGTAATTTACTGTGGTAGCTCTAAAGCACAGATGGGAGAGTACAGAAAGAGGATTAAACTGCTTTCCATATCCTAAACTTTATCAGGGATAACACAGAAAACTGTGTCATTCATTACTGCCTGGAGAGTTCTTAAGTGTTGACAATTTATCTAGCTGATGTGTTAGAAAAGCTAGGAAGTATTTTTTTGTCATTAGCAATAACAGACTGCAACTAAAATGAAAGTCAAAGTTGCAATGCAAGAGTTTTATTCACATGCCAAACAGAGGAAATCCATTGCTTCACCTAGAAATATTGATCATGGTACATCTAAGCCAAAATCTAAGTCTATGGACCCCAGAAATACACTGCTGAAAAATTTATTTTCCTGTCTTTATTTCTAAAAAGGCTGGTTTTGCTGCATTACAAATAAAGAATAATGAGACACTATTTGTGATGCCTAATGCCATACATATACCGTGCTTCACATCACAACACCAAAATGTTTTAGGATTAAGTTCAGAACCTATTAAAATCAAAAGAAATACCCTCATTAACATTTAGCAGACTCTGGATCAGGCCTATCCAAAGATTCAGTTGGTAATTCCAATACATACAAGAGATTACAACCAAAGTCTTGTTATCCCTTGTAATTATATCCTCCTCATGTTTGTTTTCACTTGTATGCTTTGGTATTTTTTTCTAGACACTTCTGTTTAAGCTGTGTGCTTAGATTTGGCAGAGCTTTATGATTGCCGTAGTTTTTCAATTATTTCTGAGTTTCTACAAACCCAAAGTTATAATGCTCAAGTGGCAGGTTTACTGTGATTTTCTGTAAAACAGATAACATCATAGAGTCCTTGTTCCATTTGTAAATAAACACATTAATATAACATGGATTTTAATAAGAAAGACGGCAACAGGCCTATACTTGCAGGTTTTCTAGACTTTTTTTAAACCAGTTTATGGAATTCAGTATTTATATATACACATATACTTCTCTGACTCAACAGCATACATTTCATATGGAAAGTGGTAAGTTGATTAAAAAATTTTCTGTAAGATTTCTCTTTCAAATTCAGTAGGACTTTGGCATGAAAGCCTGGACCTCTCATAGACAGCTGCACAAACCTCTCTCTTACATGGTATTTTTTCTCAGTTTCTACTGCAAATGTTTACCACAGATCTGTTTCTCATCTCTTAGCTTTTGTTCTATTCATCTTTGCTCCCACTGACTTTTTGTAGGCTGGAGTCTATCTTATCTGCTGCTACTAGGATTAATATAAAAACAACAGGTAACATGCAAGTGTAGAAGACCTTTTGAAAATGGGAAAACATCTTTGGAGTAATTAAGATGACATGAGCAGACATACTGCTCAATATACTGAGATGTTTGGACAGGAACAAATGAATATCACAGCTCTAACAGTGACTGAAATTGTTATTAGTCATATCCGGAAAAATAACTCCACCCCTTATCTTGTGGTTTTTCTTTTTACTCTCTAATTCCTTAGTAATAAATTAAACCTCAGTTGCTATATGTGAGATAAATACTATGTCTTAAATTAGAGTAAACTGACACCCAGCAAAGCTGTGGCTAACACCACTCATAGTAGCAGTAAGAGTTCCCCATTCTGGGCTAAGACATATGTATACACATTTACCCTCTGCTATTCAATTTTGACACAGTATCATCATTTCCTCTTAAATAAGTTTCCCTGTATCCACTCAATCCAACTGGGCTTTTATGGCAAGGCACTGTTGATAAATCAGTCTGAGTTACCTGTGGTTAATGCTACACACAGCAGCAAGCTATTAGTAATCAACTCATTGCATTTGGCTTTTGCACTGCCCTTATGAAATGGCTCCTTCCTTACCCTGACAGTTTCTCTCCTGTAAGTTCCTAGAGACTGGAGGAAGCAGGTAAGCAGTGAGCAGAGGGAGCTGACAGAGTAAGAAGATGCATGCTATCCTTTGTCCCTTCAGAGGTCATGTATTAGAGATAGTAAAGAAAATTGGAGACTTGCAGTTATACTACAGATACTGCACAGTTCACAAACTAACTGGAGGATCAAACTGTTTCCAATTTCATTCTGAAGACAAGCAAGTATCTTCACTGGGTTCTCAGGACACAAATCTACAACTCTGGCATGTGGTTCAGATTCCTGTCTTCTGCAGACTTCTTGCTTGAGCACCTATAGCCAGTCCTCCAAAACATTTTATTTTACTTGCTGCAACAATTTTCATTTCTGCTTCAGTGAACTAAATTAATGTTTAGTGGAACTGGGACTGGGGAATCCAATTGTATCCCCTGTCAAGTGACCGCTCCAGCAACCAGGCCAGAGAGTCATATGCAAAAATACACACACACCCCCCTCCTCTCCTTAGCTCTGGTATATAATTAGTCTGTATAAAGTAGAACAGCTAATTCAGGGTTCTGGAGAAGGAGAAAGTCACTCAGCTGTCAGTCGGAGAAATCACATAGACGAGGAGAACAGAAACCAAGAAGAAAATTTGAACCCTAATCCCCATAGTGAGAAAGGACGCTGCAGTCGCTGGGCTGTGATTGGTGGGCTGCGGGGTAAGAGGCAGCAGGAGGAGAAAGTTCTTTGCCCTTATTCCCTACAAAACTTATTTGGGTAAATTTTCTCTGAGGAAAGCAATCAGATTAATCAAAGAGGTAACACAGGAACATAAATGCATAAATTATAGATCCTGATTTAACGTAAATGTAGGGTGGCTGTCTACCTGATTAACATAGCCAAGAATTCCACAGTATCTGGATTTCTCCATAGAAAGACTTTACATTTCTAAGTCTCTTTAAACACCTTAAGAGTGAGGAAGCAACTAAAACCACAGATTTGAAAATCAGTGTTTTGGATTCAGACATCCCATCATCAGAAACTGTTGGATGACATATATATGATTATGCTTTTCAGTGATAGAGACAATGAGCCCAACAGTATGCTAACATGGGACTAGTACCATATTCCCTGTCTCAGGGATGTTCAAAGAATAGCTGTACTAAAGGTTAAGTTTTAGATCTGATAATAACGGTACCATATGAGTGTCTATGATGAAAGTGGGAATGTATGTCTAGCAGAGTAATCTTTGAAGTCCTATTTATACACTATACTGGGTAAAAATGCATCTAGCAGTTTGTAGCAGTAAAGCAACATGTGTGGGATTCACTAAGCTATTCCTGGTAGACATTTGGAGCTTATTAGTGGACATTACTCTCTGCATACAGCAGTGTTTTCTTTTGTGTGCTATTAAGGCAACAGGTTGTTGAACCACATCTGGATTCAATAGAGTTAGAGTAAATCCTGGCTGTTCCATGGTTATCCAGGATAAAATAGTCATCTATTCCATTGAATCCTGCTTTGAAGAGTTTGAGTGAAATAAGAGCAGTGGAAGTCACAGAAGAATGGGTCACTCTTTGATGTACAAGTCTTTGAACTGTATCTGTTGTCTGTATCTTTTTGCGGACGTCTGGATGCCAGTCTTCTTCAAGAACTGTCCTGATGGTTCCCTTTTCTCGTAAGTTATAAGAAGTTAGGCTATCCAGGTGGAAGTTTCTATTCAAATACAGAAATACTGCTGTGCAGTTTCCCCTCTGTCTCCCCTCTCAATGCATCTATAATTCATTAGGATGATATTAATCCTCCTACCGAGAGACTCTGTTCTACCTAAAGCAGAACAACACTGACATTTCCTCAGCAAAGTTTGGGTTTTTGTTTGTTTGTTTTTTCTTCTCTATTGTTTTTTTCATGTATGTTCCAGTTTTCAAGTTATCCATCATAGGCTTTTAGTGAGTTGTCTGAGGTAATCATGTTCTGCTAAATTGGGGTGGGGAGCACGAGAAAGGTTACCTACTCAACCTTTAATAACATTTCAGGAACTGCCAGCTCCAAGCCTCTTGTTTAACTATGGTGTGTTTAAATGAGTGATAATATCCAGTTACTAGCTATGAGACAATTTGGCAGTCTGAGGTTCCATGAGGACTCAGCTACAGCAAGCAAGACTGTTCTCCACAGAAATGAATACGTGCTGGTATGCTGCCAAGGTTATTCTAGGGCTGCAGATGGCATCTACAGTTCCCACTGTATAAGCCTGGGTTTCATATGAGTGGTGCAGACAGTGTGTAGCCGATGGAATTTTTACTGACGTGATAATCAAATTTAAATTTTGTTTTCTCTAAATATTTTAGAACACACTGCTATACTATATGTTGTCCCAACAGCAGTGTACAGACTTCTTCCCCTTAACATCAGCCCCTTCTGCATATTTGATTACCTTAATAAAAGCCAGTAAGAGTGGGTGCAGACAGGGTATATTTTGCAGGTACATGTACGCATGAGTTGCATAGGGCATGAGGACTGCCACTTTTTTAAAAGGGGCCCTAAGAGGCAAATACAGTTCGTCTCTCACACGGCATGGAATGTTTGTAGAAGTGAAGAAAAGTGCTGTAACACATGGAGAGACAGTAAGACAGTATAGCAGGGTCATGGATAGTCAAAAATAAGGCCACTCCAAGCTGGAGGCTCTACAATCACATGCACAGGGATGTAAACAGCTCAAATTGCCACTGCGTCACTTGATGTATCCTTGCCTTTAAAAAATAGCACTGTCGCAAAAATTAGCTGCTCGGGTGTAACTATTTGGTGACACTGGATCAGCTGGCCTAACTGAGATCAAAAATATGAAGCTTTGCTAATATCTGCCAACTAAGAGTCTATCCAGAGTAACTTCCAGAGGATATAAAGGGCCTGCCTAAACAGCATGGAGCTGTTAAACTAT
This sequence comes from Eurystomus gularis, assembly GCA_013400335.1. Classification (NCBI taxonomy): domain Eukaryota; kingdom Metazoa; phylum Chordata; class Aves; order Coraciiformes; family Coraciidae; genus Eurystomus; species Eurystomus gularis. The sequence goes on from VZZY01016933.1 coordinate 47,015, forward strand.
GTCAAACAGTAAGGCGGGAAGAAGCAGCATGTATTTCTTGCTGTAACATGAACTATTTTTTATGGTTGATTCCAGCCCACGTCTATATTTGCAGCCCCGAAGTGTTTAGACCATTGTTATTCAAGAAAATTTTGTACTTCCTGGACATGTTGGTACTCACACTTCTGAACTCGTCTAGAACATTAGGTTTTATCACTGTATTTTATGAAGTACAGATTGAAACCTAAGTTGCAGAGTGTTAGATAAAAGCTTTATTTGACACAACAGCAACTGTATAGCCTTTAATGTATAATGGATATGGATTGCTGGTCTTCTCTGGCAGTATAAAAGAATTGCTTCTTTATCATGAAGATGGTTTTTAAAAGCTACTGAGTCTAACTTATTGTGGTCAAAACGTGGTGCTAGTACAGCAGAATTTATTTGGAATGATCTGTAAAAGAAAGGTTATGGGCAGCGGGTACATATCTATATCAACTAAGGATCCGTGAGATATATGAAGACCAAATGGCAAACTTCTGATTCCCTAATTTTGATTTCCAAAAAGGTGAGACTCGCACAAACCCGTTAAGATTAAAATATTAGCCAAGAGCTCACCAGTGAAATTGTTAGGCTTCAGTTTTTCTGTTCTAGATGCTACTGTGACTTGTCTGTCTTCCAGTGAGTTATTTCTGATTCTTATGAGAGTGGGAGAAGAGACAGCACCCAAGAGTCTCGGTGTAGGACTCCTAAAGGACAGAAGAGTATTTTCAATCTGGTGTTGTGTCTACAAATACAGGCAGATGCAAGTCTGAATTGGCTGGCTGGGAACCAGCTCCAGCCCAGAAAACTGCAGATAAGATGGAGGTATGGACAAAATAATAGATTCCGCTCAGAGGTTACTCATCTAGGTGCGGGGAGCTGTGTGAGCTGGCTGGCTCTTTCTGTTTCACTTGGGGCTGTCAGCAGCCATCTGTGGGTATCTCCCAGAGATAAGGTGGTGAGTGGGAACAAGAGTAGGTGCCTATGGCCACAGGCAGTTGGGTGCGAGTTAGGTTAGAAAGACTGTCCTCAGGCTGTATACAACTTAGCGTACAAATTGGTAGAGGAACTCCAAATTAAGTTGCCAGAAGTGCTCAGATTGATAGATTAATTCCTTTTGGCTTCATTTGGCTTTGGATCAGGCTCTCAAGGAAGAAATAGATGACTAAAGCCCTTAACCTGAATTCTCAGGCAAAAGTGGAGAAGCGATCTTTCTTGCAGAGTGGATTGGAAAACCTCTGCTGGCCTTTTGAAGTTCTGTTCTTAAATGCTCACGCAAGGCCTGAGTGGCTACAGACTTAGAGGGCACCATTGATTGTTTGGAGCAGTTTCAAGCAAGGTGTGCTTAATAAGACTGTCACCTTGATATTAAAAAAAACCCATCTATGTAAAAGGGAAATGGGGTGATAGGAAGCTAAATGTTTGCAAAACAGGCTGGTTCTTTGAATTTCCCAATCCATTACATAACAAAAATGTATAAACTGTGTGGCTAAGAATACTAAGTAGTAAGTACAGAAATCAACTCTATTTAGTGAGGATTCAAATCCCCTTGAGGCTTTAAAATGTTTTTTAAAGTCTAAGGAGGTGGAGGGGTTGACATCTCTTCTATAAATGCATAGAATTACTAAGAACAGGGGATTTACTTAACCAGGCAACTTACATTATTGAGATTAGACATCTCGTTTTCAAGGTGCTCCTGGAAGATAATGACTCCTATACTCATAATTCACTGTAGACATCAGTTTTGTCTGATAATACATAAATTGGCCTGATGATAGAAGTTAGCAGTTTTCACTCTAAATTGCAGTATAGTGCAAGATAGTAATAAAGAATGTGTGAGCCAGATTCACTGAGCTTCAGTAAAATTATAGAGCAGAGGATTTGGCCCTCCCATTTAGGAAATACACATTTTCTTTTTAGAAGAGAGATGAAGGTTTTCCTTTGATTAAAATATAACTGCTCTGAAAAAAAAAAAAGAAAGAAAAAAAGAAAATCCTCTGGGACAAGAGAAAGAACAATGTGATTACTTATCCTAGAAGGAATGTTAGCTTCAAGGCATGGCTGAATGTTACGATGACTTGTATAGGAAGTACCATGTGCTTTTATGATGTTGTGATTAAATGTGATCAGTTAGCAGGAGAAGGTGCCTGAAATTCTGATTGCACTGAATGGGATGGGAATTTTGCCAGTGACTGTAATAGGCACAGACTTTTCTGGGATTCTGCAACTTGTGCAAGCATTTTACTTGCCTGTTTGATTTTAAGTTACCGAATGTTAGCTCTTTTTGTCTTTATTTGATTGATTTTTCTGGGCTGAAGTAAATGTTGTGGCTATTTAATCTGGGTGAGCTTAAAATAATCTTTAACTGAGTGAAAGTCTCTTGCAGATCCTTGTTGCAAAGGTGCAAAAGCTGCTGTGTTGAATTGGTGATTGCATCTGTAAAATTGTCTTTTCAAAGCAGGAATGGAATGCTGCAATTTAGCTGGGGTGAGGGGGATTGTGAAGCTTTTTCTTTACCAACTTTTAATTAGCTGCTGAATGTAAAAGGAGAAAATGAAGAAGCTGTGTCTAAATTGAAGCAGATTCTAAAAGGAAAAAAAAAATCAATAATGTTTAAAGAATCAGATTTTTAGGTAGTACTTAATGGGTCCTTTCCAAACTATTAAGTAGATGTAATTTAGAGGCAGTGATTGGAACATTTGATTCAGGAATATCAAATGTTAGTAGCTCTGTCTTAGAGACACTGTTGTGTTTGTGGTCTGAAATGGAGAGTTCTACCTTTTAGAGTGTCTTCAGGGGATGTTCATCATAGAAAATATTGAACTTATTTTATGATACCAGTTTCCTAGGTGCAAACAGTGGCTTCTCACAGAGCACTCAGACATGGGCTGTGAGTCAACAAGGAAAGCATTCTGCACAGAACTGCTTTGTCATCTGCCTATTGTAAGTAAACAGAAGGAAGTGAAATGAGGCAGGGGTTTTATCCAGGGTGCCACCTATATGGCTGCCTTCACATGTTAGAGGATATGTGGTGTGTTGAGTAGGCACTTGCTGGAAGTAGACACACAGTCTCTTTCCAAAGAAATGGGAGAGCCAAGAGAAAGCCTCTAACTGACTTTATTTCTCAGTCTCCCACTTTCCACCAGGATAGCCTGCGGAGCATTGTAGGGACACACTATGTTGATCTTGAGCTCATGATAAAATAATTAGCCTTTTATGTGGAGTAAATAAAGAAATGCGTCCACTTAGCATATGATTAGTTATATATTTAATACTTATACTGTAGTTAGGCAGTGGCATTGTCGCACTTAATTTAAATCTGTATGAAGACATTCAGAAAACAAAAAGATGATGATCAGCAGAGAAGTAGATATACATATTCATTAAAGACAGATACGCTGTGGGAGGAGAAAAAGAAGGGAACCCATGATTATGGGTTGCCACTTACTGTGAATACAGAGCTGAAATCCAGTCTCCTGAAAAGACCAAGGATGCCTAGAGATCTCAGTTATGAAGTCTATTCATTCTGCAGGAATAGAAACCTCAATATATGAAAGCCTTAATTTGTGGTCATTTTTTTCTATTTTAATCTGTTGAACTACTTGCAAGGATGTAGAGCCCAAGCATGTAGAAATCATGTAGCAGTGAAGAAAGAGAATTAAATGCTAATGGTAGTGCAAGATTAGAACTAGGAAGTGAAGGTTCAGTGTTTTCTGTTTGGTAAAACTGATTTCTGTACCCTCGTTATAGTGTGGTTTTGCTGTTCTGATATGATACTACTGCTGCAAATTATTCTATTTATACCAGATAAAATGTACATAGATGTCACAACAGTGATGTTACCTTCAAGACCACATCTGGAGTCCTGTGACCAGTTCTGGACTCCCCAGTTCAAAAGAGACAGGGAACTACTGGAAAGAGTCCACTGGAGGGCTACTAAGATGATGAGGGAACTGGAACATCTCTCTTACAAGGAAAGCCTAAGAGACTGGGGTCTATTTAGCCTGGAAAAAAGAAAACTGGGAGGGGACCATATCAATGCTTATAAATATCTAAAGGACAAGTATCAAGAGGATGGAGTCTGTCTCTTTTCAGTGGTGCCAAGTGACAGGATGAGGGGTAACAGGCACAAACTAGAACACAGGAAGTTCCACCTAAACATAAGGAGTACTCAAAAACACGTAATAGCAGATCTGCCATCTTTACTCTTAGGGTCTTAGTGGCTTGCATCCGGAATATCTGCAGCAGTGCTTTGGGATCTTGCTTGAAGTCTTCACTGAAGGCTATTTCCTGTAAAGATATTAGACCAGCAGAATGGAAATCAGAGCGGGTTAAATTCCTCTGTTTCTCAAGTGGGATATTTGAACTGAATATTTTAAACCTGACTTGAATAATTAACTCTCACCCAGTACTGTCACCATAATACCTTTGGTATAGATATATGCAGAGAGCTGATATTGCTGGAAACAAAAGAATGAATGTACCAGGATATGAAATGAGAGCAATTGAATGCTGGAGGTCTGCCTTTTGGAGAATGAAGGAAGTCAAGCCATCTGGGGCTTGCGCCCAGAAGGCACGTCCACAGAGTCTGAACTGATACAACTCCCAGTTTTAATCTCCAGCTCTGTATTTGCAAAAGCCTGCCTCTGGTTTTCACATTTTACTTCAATAGAATAGTGCCTAACTCATGAGATTTCAAGGTGATGAATTGCACCTGTCCAAATGGTGAAGCAAGAACAACTGAAACAAGAGTTGGCCCAGCACCCTAGAAAGTTTCCAGATGAGCGTTTATCTCTCTTCACAAAAGGTTGCCTTGTACAGTTCTGCATTTCCACCTTCCTACATAGTTTCTTGCCATATACATGTATGTCTGTAACTGTAGGTACAGGCTGCTTCTTATCTTTTAATTTGTATTTCTTTTTTTCTGCATGTCTACAAATACAAGCAAAATGAAAACTGAATATCTCAGTGTAAGATCTGTTCTTTCTTAACTACTCTTACCTTGAGGATCTGTGGTATAAAATCAAGAAACTTCCTCCCAAAGGTTTCAGAGTAACTATGCATAGCAAAACCTCCTCAAAAACTACAACCCAAAATCAAGAGATTTAATCAGTCTGAATGAAAAACATCTCCCTGCATTACTTAGGTGTTGGTTCCTTATTATACCTTGTCATTTTACTAGCTCTTCAGTCTTTTGGAGTTTTCCAGATGGATATTACTCTAAATATGTATTTTTTTAAAAAAAATAATTCTTCATAGCTAGGACAGGATACTTTTCACAGAATCACAGAATCATTTAGGTTGGAAAAGACCTCTAGGATCATCTAGTCCAACCTTCGTTGAATGTCTCGCTAACCCCTAGAGCATGTCTTGAAGTGCCACATCTACCCATTTTTTTAACACCTCCAGGGATGGTGACCCCACCACTTCCCTGGGCAGCCTGTTCCAATGGCTAGCCACTCTTTCAGTAAAGAATTTCTTCCTGATATCCAATCTAAACCTCCCCTGGCACAACTTAAGGCCATTACCTCTTGCCCTATCATTAGTTACCTGGGAGAAGGGACCAGCACCAGCCTAACTACAACCTCCTTTTAGGTAGTTGAAGAGAGCAATGAGGTCTCCCCTCAGCCTCCTCTTCTCCAAACTAAACAATCCCAGTTCCCTCAGGTGCTCCTCATTCAACATACTCTCCAGACCCCTCACCAGCTTTGTTGCCTTTCTCTGCAACCACTCCAGCACCTCAATGTCCTTCTTGTACTGTGGCACCCAACACTGGACACAGTACTCAAGGTGTGGTCTCACAAGTGCCGAGTAGAGGGGCACAATCACCTCCCCGCTCCTGCTGGTCACACTATCAATTTCATAGTACTTTGCATACAATGTTTGTGCTATTATTTCAGTTTTTCCAGCTGGAGAACCTGAGGCACAGGAAGGAAAAGGGCTTGCTCCCTCACGAGGAAACTAGCAAGTAAGCCACAAAGCAAATGCAAGCCCACCTGTGGCAAGCTAGGCCTCTCAGATGTTTATTTTTGTATGATTGCACTAGGAAAGTGTCACTAGGTGGTAACTGACAAAATCTGTTAGAGTTCCTCAAGTTTGTAGGAGGAATAAATGAGAAATCTGTTGTTAATTGGCTTCTGAACTGTAACACATTTCATGAAGCTCTTTACAGCCAACTTACTTTTCTAATACGTGAAACCAACCTGAAATTATCAGGGTGGAGGCCTGGGAAAAGCCTTCAAAAAAGACGTTTGTATACTTCATAGTAAACAAGAAAAGTGCAAACTAAAGATCTTTTCCTTTTAAAATCTTGAATTTATCTGTCCTCTAATGTTTATTGCCATGCCTTTGTGTGAGTTTCTTTTGGGTTCTGTTCAGGGTAGAAACTAACTTATCTTAAAACATATTTATCCTGCTGAAATATGGACATTTTAAACTCACTGGGGTGCAGGATCAAACTGCAAAATTGCTAGAATATAGTCAGAATTATGAGCAAAGAAAGACATGCTTGACATTTACAAATATGAAGCTCTGGGCCCAAAGAAAGAAAATCAAGGTCTTGGTCACAAAATGACACTACCTTTCCATTTGTGGTGAATTTCAGCTTGTCTCTTTGGTACCAGCTGCTGCTTGTTCATGTAACCAAATAATGTAGCAGTCACATGAGAGAAATTAATTGTGGGTTGGTAGGCAATATTGTTTCAAAACCAGTCTAATTTGAGGTATTTCATAATCTGAAACAATTTGAGACTCACAGTGCTTTTGACACTGTTTCTTCCTCAGACTGTTCTACTCTACTACTGGTAATGGAATTTTGCTGATTTATACCAGCTAATGACATAGGCTGTTGTTTTTCTTTACAATTGCTTATCCCTCATCTGCCTGTCCATATACATTATAATACCTCTCATTATAGCCCATGAATCAGCTTTGAATACTTCCAATGTTTTAATTTCCAGATCTGCCATGTTTGCTAATAGCAATATTGGTTTAGTCCTAATCTGCATCATCAAGCAGTCAACATGTGAGACACCAGTTCGTAATTACTCTTTAGTGTATAGGCCCAGAGTGTGAGGTTTTTGTTTGTTTGGGGTTGGGGGTTGCTTTTTTTTTAAATAATCTGATTGTGGCCTCCAGTTTTCTTATCCAACGTCCCTAAGTAAGATGCTCCCATTCAAAATGTAGTTAACAGTAATTACTGAATTTACTAAACTAGTTCATCAGTATAGAAAATAAGTATTTTCAAAGAATTTATATGTGTGTTTTGATAATCTTTGTAAGCTGAGAAGATTTGCCTTGGAGTTAGCTGTATGTCCCAGTGGTCTTAGGCAAAAGAGTTTTATTTCTGTTAGATGATAAACTAAATGGAAACAACAGCCTGCAACAGAGCATTTCTTGAGTCCATCATAATCATTCAGACCATGCTTTTGTTTTGTTGGTAAACATCGTTCTTTAAGTCAGAAAACAGTTTGTACTGGCTGAGGGAAGCCTGTCTCATTTGATAATGGGCTCTGAATCCAGTGGATTATTGCAGGGATTTTATCTTGCAGTAATCTCCAGGGAGAAATGTACAAACAGCTGGGAGAGCAAGGAGGAGCTGCATTGTACGGCAGGAGTTTGTGGAGCAGAATTTTGGGGTGCTGGAGCGGATCTCAATACCAACATGAATCTTTTCTGTTTTTCTCTGGTAAGTGTACAAATACTTTTTTTTATTTAGTGGGTTGCTGAGTTGATAAACTGAACTGGTGGGTGTGTTTGGATGGAAAAAAACCCAAGGTGTTGTATCACAAACTGTGCAAGGGTTGTATAACAACAACAAGTCTTTCTAGCATAGATGAAAGAGATTGTGTATGAGAAATCACACATAGCAAAATACAACTCAGTAAAAATAAGATGAAGCAAAAAGCATATAATAAATGTACTGTGCACTATCTGTGACTATTACAAAATTATGCAGATCTAAACATGAGGCATTTGACCCACACACAGTAAAACATGTCATACATATGTTAAACTTACTAAATATATGTATGCTATTATTTGCTTTAAGCTGGGGGGGGGGGTTTGAGTTAATTGTATGTTTTTCTTCTTAAGTAGTTTGGGAGAATGATTAGAACTTTTCAAGCATTAGTTTTCTATTAGCCAAGCATGAATACATAGTCACCAGGGCTAATCCAGTCATATGGCAATATTTACTCACAAAGGAGTTGATTTAAGACCCTCTTCAGGTTTGGGTTTGTTGGGGTTTTTTTCACTTTCTCTTCCGCCCCCCCGCCCCCCCCCTTTCCTTACCCTAAGACAACTGATCTGAATGAACAGGTAAATCAGGACAGGAAATCCACAGAAACTGTTTCTGTTTTCAAAGCTTAACCATCTGGCAATACCAACGCTCTGTATTAGTAATGGTAATTAGATGAGTATATTTGCTGTATTTGCACAGCGCAGTAGATCTGTTTGCCTATTTTTCACCTTTTGTCCAGGTGTTTAGTGTATCTTCCCCGTATATATAGAAAGAACAAGAAAAATCCGTATTCAAACTTCACTGACACAAACTCAAAAGGGGAGCTGCTTAGTGTAGACTGTTGTTCCTGATTACCAATGCTATCTTAGTGCAGAGTACTGGTGTTCTCCAGATCATAAGGATTAGAAGCTGTTTTGAAGTACTTAAAGTAAAATGCAGCGGTACTTTAGAATTCTGTGACAAGAGTCACTCATAAGAAATTATTCCCTGGGAATTCAATGGCACTTCTGATCACAGTTTAATGTGAATACCTGTCTATTTGTTCAAAGTTAACAATGGCTTTGTGGTACAATCTGTAACAGCTTGAAAATACTCATTTCTGAAGTTCTTTGGGACAGAACTGTTCTATCAATATTTTATTGTTCCTTTGGGGCAGCTTCTTGCTTCCTATGTGGTTTACTTTTTAAAAAGCTGTTGAGCCTTGTATCAGTTGAGAAATCAGGACTTAGAGAAAATGTGAGGTAAACTGCATGGGTGAGAGCAGGTCACATTGCAGTTTCTCTGTTAAACGGGGTATGCGGCAGCTGGAGTTTCTGTGAGAGAGTCTATGATTGCAGTAACAATGGATAGTTCAGACAAGTGAAAGCTAGTGCCATGATAGTTTCTGTAATGAAATAATGAGTTCCGTTTAAAGATTGCTGCTAAGAAGATAACCTCCATTCTTTGCAAGTTTTCCATGAGAGCCATTGTGTCTGCTTTGGTAATCTTTCCAGCACCTAGCAAAACACCTCACAAGCTATCAGGATGTAAAGATAATTCATAGGTCACTAATGCATTTCATAAAACTCAGAGCCCTGTGCAGTCCTCCCTATGCATGCGACAATGTAGAGTTGTTTTCTATAATCAGATTGTCTTGTTTGGAAGTGAGATGGTGATCCAGATATGTACACTAGCTACTTTTACTCTGCCAGCCTGTGACTGTGAAAAGGCTGGCAACAAAGTCGTTGAAGTGTCAATGTAAGGGTATTTTTCTCTTCAAGACTGTCAAGTCAGAAATAATGCACAGCCACAGCCTTAGTAGATGCAAATAGCAAATGATGAATAGAAATCACTGCTGATTTGTATCAAGTGAACATCTGGAGTAACTGCTAAACCTGAATCCACGGAAAAGAAGTTTAGACTATAGGCAGACAGAACAAAGAGCTGTCCAAAAAGGCCATATACATGGGCAACTGAACATCACTCAGGAAAAATACAGTGATATATAGCTCAGTAGTACAGATACAATTCAGGGTTCATACTCTGAGCTGTGACAATAAGCCATTAAGAGAAACTGTGCAAAGGGAAGGGTTGTGACAGCACAAGATTTCTTATGATCACCCAAGGTGAGCTCCAACCACTGCTCCTTTCAGGCAAGGCTGGGAAGCATTGTCCAAAGTGCTGGGGAATGAGGAGATGACCATGGAGCTCACAGGTTTCCCACTGTCCTGGATTGCACACTGACGTGACCCAACGTTCACTACACACACATTGCTGCCTACTGGCCCTTCTTCAGCCTGGGAACACCTCTTCTGCTGAAATACTTATGTTCACATATTTTCAGCAGGTATTGACAGGGTGTCCAGGGGAATAAGTGGACACGTTATCAGTTATAGCCACACTAAAGTGTTGCTAGCAGCCCTTTTTTTGTATCAAAGCCTTCCAGTAAGAGGCACAGTTTGACAGGAAGCAAAGTTCATTCTTTCTGTACATCTAGCTCTTCTTGGTCTTTCAGGAGCAGAGAATCATATATGTGAGAAAGCTGCATGGAAGTATTTTCCTCATGTAGACTGACTGACAAGATTTCAGACTGAAATGAGTGTGTGCTTGTGTGTACATATGCATATCTTTTCAAAACATATTGTTTTATAGCTCAGACAGCAGTTTTCTACCCTATGGAGTATAGTGGTTGAAGCAAGCTACAACCTGAGGGAATTACAATAATATTCTGTTTAAAAAAAAAGTAGAACCAGACTTCTGGCTGATCCAAAGTGGTGGAACACTATGGTAGTTAAAGCAATTTTAGTTTATGCTCTCGGATTTGATTCTCTGTAGGTTTGCTTTCATACTGTGCACAAAACTGAGACATATTTTTAGCATGAGAGACACAGTGTTATGAGCCAGTCTAGCACGTGGTGATGTGGAGGCTGAAGACACTCAAGAGGTACATGATGGCTGTAAGGTCTTTGGAGCCTGGACTGAACTCTACCCTTCCCAGGGAGGCAGACAGAAATTACTCCAATCTGTGGTCACCTGGGACCCCTTTGATCTCGTGGTGGGTTAACCTTGGCTGAGTGCCAGGTGCCCACCAAGCTGCTCTATCACCCCCCCTTTTTCCCCTCTCCCTCCTCAGCAGAGCAAAAAAAAAGGGGGAGGAAAATAAGATGGGAAACAAAAGCAATTTAATAATAACAGCAGCAAAGCCAAGCAAATCCGCTCGTGGAAGCAAAGGAAAACAAAGGTTTATTGTCTACTTCCCATCAGTAGGCCATGTTTGGCCACTCCCTGGGAAGCAGGGCTCCAAGACATGTAGCGGTTGCTCTGGAGGACAACGGAACCCCCCCCCCTCCTTCTCCTTCTCCCTAGCTTTATAGCTGAGCTGACGTCATATGGTATGGAATATCCCTTTGGTCAGTTAGGGTCAGCTGTCCTAGTTGTTTCCCCTCCCAAGATCTTGCCCACCCCATCCCACTGGGGGGGTGAATGTTGGGAAGAGCCTTGGTGCTGTGCGAGCACTGCTCAGCAGTAGTCACAACACAGGTGTGTTACCAGCACCCTTCTAGCTCCCAGCACAAAACACTGCACCATGAGAGCTGCTATGGGGAAAACCAGATCAGCCAGACCCACTACAGTCTCCTACGAGTGCTCCAGAATGGGGTGTTTTCCCAGCAGTACTTTGTGTCCTGAGTTGACTTCAGAATGATTTTGTCTCTCCACTGAGATTAATTTTGCATCAGACTCATTGCCTTGGTCTCAAAGGATTTGTAGACAAGTTAGATTTGCCTTCCAAAACCTTGTGTCCCTTTTCCATTTACAAAGTGATCAAAAGCATAGAAGTCCCTACTTTTGTAGACATATCATTTTAAAAGGTCAATTTTAGACCCTGAATTTGTGACGTCCTTTCCATCTTATGGTACTTAGCATATCAGACAATTGAATCAGAGCAATACTGGGTTTTTTATGAACAATATAAAAAGAGATGCCCAAATCAAGAACTGCTTCTGTATGAATTGCAAGGAATTGTGTCTCACCAAACCATATATTTTGATACTCTGCCTAATAAATAGGAGCATCCTACAAATCTGAGAAATAAAAGATATTGTGGAGTTAGCTGTAGTTAGCACCTATTCACCTGGAATACCACCAGTTAATCCTCTTCTGGGTTATTCTCTTTTCTGACGAGGTATATTTTTACTGGTTTGGTAGAATTTACTCTTGGGAGCAGCAGATGTGTCTCCTTAGATGGGGCCATCTTTGGCCACACCTGTACACAGCCCAAATAACAAGTTTTTCAGATATTTCTCTACTTTTAGACACACAAGGAAGACACAGGCTCTGACTCTATTGATAAAGTACAGTTATCTAGGAATGTGTCCAGGCATTGAGCCTCCTTGGCATGCAAGAACCTGCATATGTTCTAGCAAACCCTCCAAAACAAGGTAGCTGCATGCAACCTGCCTGACAAGTGTGGTTTTGATAGTGTTTTAACAACTTTGCTGAGGAGTTGTTTGGATGTCTGTTACCTGACATAAGACAAGTGTGGCACTAGTGTGGTTACAGTACCCTGATTCATGCTTGTCCTTCATTTCATTTGCTAAGAGAGGTACAGCCAGATGTATTTCTATTTCAAAGGAAAACTGAATTTCAGTAAAGTTTCCTTAAGGAAGTGAATGTAAAGGTAAAACTTTACTGACATTGCAGTTTTTGGTACAAAGGTAGACATAACTTAAAAAAAAAAAGTAAGCAAGAAAGTTAGATACTTTGAGTTACCTTGAAATAAAGTTATTTCTTTCAATATTTACCTCCTACAAGGGAAATACACTCCCACAAAGTATAAAACCAGTGAGCAAAGAAAGCTCTTTTGTAAACTGAAGGCATACTTCTTCTTTGTTGGGCACTCTCTTTCTCACTCTCTCGTTCTTTCTTGTGCATAATCCCTTTCTTGCACTCACTGTCCTCTCTCTCACAACCACTCTCCTCACAATGTGTGCTCACTCTTCCCTGTGCCTGCTCTTACTACAGCCCACTCTCTCATGTGACCTTGCTCTGTTCCATTCCCTTGCTCTTTCCCACAATGCTGCTCTTTCTTGTAACCCTGCACTAACCCTTTCTCACATACCCATGCTTGGATCCTTGCATGAGCCTTATCTTGTGCTCCCTCCCTTCTCTTGCACATCTCTGTCTTTTCCTCACATACTACATCTCTCTCTCCCTTTCTTGTGCACTTTCTTTCTTGAAAGCTTCCCCTCTTCCTTTCTTGTCCTTTCTCTTCCACAGTCATTTATTCTCACATGCAGTCACTTCCACATGCCTGCTTTGGCTCTGTCACTCTTTCTTGCACACACTCCTTTTCTTATACCCTTATCCCCTTTCTTGTGCCCTTTATTATGTCCCCACTCCATTTCTTTAACCTCATGGCCTTTCTTGTGATCTTGGTCTCACTCTTTCTCATGACCTTGGATGCATCTCTCCTCATACAATCTGTTTCCAGTGCACTCTCTCCCAGCAGGCCCTCCCACTCCCTTTCTTGAGGGCTCACCATCTCACTCTCTTTCCCTTTCTCTCTCTCTTATGCATATCCTCTCATGCCCACTCCTTTTCTCACATCTTCACACCCTATCTTGCAGCCTTACAGACTTTCTCACAGTGCTATGCCTTCTCTTGCAACCTCATGTTCTTTCTCAGAACCAAACAACCTCACATCCTTTCTCACAACCTCACATTCAGTCTTTCTCATAACCTCATGCTTGCTTTCTTGGGCATGTTTTATTTCTTGCACTGTGCCTCTCTCTTTCTCTCTCCACCTCTCTCTCACACGCACTCTCACTGTCTGTTTCTTGTTCAGCCCCACCTTCTTTTTCTTGCATGCTCATGCCCCCATTCTCTCCCTCCTGTGTTCCCTTTAGTCTATACATTCATGCTTTCTTTGTGCACTCACATTCTCAAGTGCTCTCACGTTCTCATTTGCTCATTTTCTCATGTGCTCACTCTTTTCTCTGCACTTGTGTTTTTTCACATATTTGCACAAATTGCACCCTTGCCCCAACCTTCTCATGTCCACTCTTCCCCCGACTCTCATGCTCAGCCTATTGCTCTCACTCCATTTCCCTCTCCTGTTTCACCACCTATTTTCTTTCTCCCACTGTCTCCTCTCTATCCTTCTCCTTGTCATATACACTTTTTCTTGTGCATGCTCACTTTTCCTCATGTGCGCTTGTTATCACGTGCCATCATGCCCTTTCTCTTGAGCCTGCAATACTGCAACATTGCACCCTTTCTTGCAAACTCATGCTCACTCTTTCATACCCACTCACACTATCATTCTTGCATGCTCTTTCTCTCTTGTGCCATCTCTCTGTTTTCTGCACTCTCCCTGTTTCTTGTTCCTCCCCACCTTCCTCCTTTCACCCTCCCTCCCTCCCTTTCTTCATTTTTCCTCTTTTTGCACTCTTGCTTTTTTTTGCAAGCAATCATATTCTTTCTTGTGGCCACTCCCTTTTTCACATCCATGCTTTTCCTCTCAACCTTGCACCCTATCTTGCACCTTTATACCCTCCTTGCAACCCACTCTCACTCTTTCTCGTGCCCTTGCACTCACTCTCTCATGTGCATAGCCTCCTCTTCCACACTCTCCATTTCTTGCACATATGATCCCTCTTTCTTGAGTTATCTCTGTTTCATGCCTTCCTTCTTTCCCTTTCACTCATTTTCTCTTTTATCTACATCCTTGTCTCCTCCTCTCTATCCTCTTTTTTCTTTGCACCTCTGTCTCTCCTTCTGTCTCTTGCTTTATCCCCTTTTCTCACTCTTTATCTCTCTCTCATGTATGCACACACATTCTCATGTGCACTTTCTCTTTGTCACACTTGATCATGCTTTTCCATGCTCACTCACTTATGCCTTTGCTCTTTCTTGCACCAATGCACCCCTTTCTGTGCCCTTGTACCCTTTCTTATGGCCATGCCCCTATTCCCATAAGGTTACCCTCTTTCCTGTGACCTTGCACCCTTTCTTTCCACCTTGACCTTACTTTCTTATGCCCTTGTACTCACTTTTTTTCTCACACCACATCTCTTTCCTCAACCTTGCTTGTGCTAGTGCTTCCTTTGTAACACCATTGTGCCCTTTCTTGTGACCTCATACTCTTTTTTGCACCCTTGAACTTTGTTTTTCTTGTGCTCTCATGCTTGCTTTCTCATATGTGATTTTTCTTCCACGTCATCTTTTTCTAGCACACTCTTTACCAAGTTCTCCCTCTTTCCTCCTCTTTCTTTCACTCACTTTCTCCTTTCTTGTCTTCCTCTTGCATGTGCACTTTCTTGCACGTTTGCTCATACATGTGCACACCTTTTTTGCATGCTCCCTTTTCCAAGCACTTGCTCTCTCTCATCCTCTTGCCCTGTGCTCTTGCTCTTCTCTCTGTGCTTGCTTTCTCATGGTCTCATGCTTTCTTGCCCTCAACTCTGCCCCTTCTTGCACTCACTCTTTCTTATGGCCTCATGCTCATTCTTTCTCACATGAGTTCAAGACATCTGCTGATAATCCTTGTCCATGTGCATGCTCTCTTTTTTCACCTGTACTCACTCACTCACTCTCTTGTGCACTCTCATTCTTATATGCATACTCTTTCACATGTAGGCTTCCTTTCTCATGATCTCTCCTTTTCTCATGCCCTTGATTTTTCTGACACTCTCACTTTCTTGTGCCCTCACACCTCTCAAAACCTTGTGCTAGACAGGTTTTTTGTTCCCTATTGAGGGAGAAGTATATGATTAGGTTTTACATTGCAGAATCTTGGAAATTTGCAACAAGGTTTTAAACTCATCATTTTTGTCTGGACACGGTTAATCCACAACTTCAGGCCAGAAGCCTGAATCATCTTTGCTATATGGCAACATAGTTACAGTAAGAAAAAATACTATTCTTATGAATAAACGCAGTTGCTGTCAAAACCCAGGCACAGGTGGCTATTAGGAGCACAAGCCACTGTAGTGTGCTTCGTAAGCCATGCACCACTTTCCCAGGAAGCATTAACTCATTAGTTCCTAGAATGCATTCCAGTATATAACTTGAACATTTTCAAGAGGTTCTCCAACAACATTTATCTTGACTTATCAAGACTCTAGTAAACTAAAGCAAATAAAGATTCATAGATAAATATTGTAGTTGCAAAAATTAGTCACATCTTTGAACTGCTGTTTCACCAGTCAGTAATATTGCTTGTAAAACTTTACATATTAACAGTATAACTTCAAATGTACATCTGTGTTTATCTTCTGTAGTAGAGGAACAAATGTTTTTAAATAATAATATACCATGTTAATTTCAATGGTGTTGCTCTGCTGTAAGTTACACTGCTATATATTTGATTTATTCCTTAATTAACGCAGTTAAAATCAGTAATCAAAATTCATTGGAAAAATATTCAGTGCAGATCAAAGTGGCACCATCTAAAATCTAGGGTCATTACTTAGAGTGTCTTTAGTTTTACCATCTGTTTTCAGTTAACTCTTGAATTATGGAATGGTGATATGCATATGTGATCCTGACTCTTGGAGCTGTGGGAATAAATGTAAAAATCTTAGTTTCTGCTAAAATGTTTGTAGTCTTGGTGGTTGGAGAAGAAGAATCCTTATGTGTGCATTGTAACACAGAATTGAAAAATTTGAATGTAAATGGAATTTTAATTCTAGCCATTCTCATTATTTTGGGGCTCTAAACCATGACTCTCAAATTCAGGGAGCTGGCAACATTGTTTCCATTTATTTCTAAGGAATAGGGTTACCTTTCTGCATCAAATGAACATTTTCCCATAACGAAGTAGTAACTAGAAAACATTTTAATAATTCATATATAAATTTTCATGGTTTATTGTTTTCACAGAAATTTTTATGTAGCGTTCCAGTGGAGATATACACCTGGTTTTACTCCTTCTGAGCAGATAATATTCATTTTCACCGTACCCTCAGCTTTACCACTGCCAATCCATGGAATCTAAGCCATGTTACTGTGAACTCTGACATTTGGGTACTTATTATAATAAATTTCTATATGCTTTCTTAGTTAGAGAAGTAAATAAAGGATTCCAAAAGACAGGGAGGAAAATCACTCTCTACTTTGTAAATCTCGGAAACTGCTTGCTTTTAAAATTACTGTTATTTTAATGTTTGCAAGTGTTCAACTTGGAAAATCTGTTTAAATACATTTTAGGAGGGCTCAATGGACAGCTTGTATGAGCCTGTCCCAGAACATCAAGAACCTAAGGATACAACTACTGTTGACAGCCGGGCTAGCACTCCAATGAGCATGCATATAAACTCTGAACCACCTGATAGGTCTATGTCTTTGGTAAGTAAAATTTAATTGCAAAGTATGTAATGTATTTTGTAAAAATAAAATTACTTTGTATGCGGGCACATGTGTGTCTTAACTGCCAGTTATTTAGGCTCTTTAGAGCCACTGTTCAAATCTCTTCTCTGTAGCCAATGACCTGATTTCTGTTCAGTCTTAACCAGCACACATGAAAAACAGGTCACGAGATTCTACACAGCTAGCAGCAAAGCGAGATTAGTGCAGCTTCACTGTAAGAGGGAATTTCTCTTTGTAAGTAATAGCATATGAAAATGCTGGGTACAGATATTAGTAGAATTTGTCTCTACAGGATATGCTATTGGTGTCTATGGTTGTCCTTTTTATTAATAAATAACTACATTTCTGAAGTGTAAGTTGTACAAATTTTGTAACTGATAGCCTCTGGAACAACCTTTGCATTTTATAAGACCTCATTAGGCAAACATGTGAAGGAGGTTTTCTTCTGGGTTTTTTCTTCCTAAATAATGTTACCCTACATAATGCTTTGTTATTGGTATGTTATCAGTATCATATATCATTGACACTTCGAGAAATACTTTCACATAGTATATTAAATGTCATATTTTTCACTTCATAATCTCTGTTCTCTTCTTTACAATGCTTCTTCATTTATAATTACTATCTCTAACTATAGCAACATATGATGCAGTCTGGTGAAGAAATAAAGAGAAAGCAGGATGCTCATTATTCTGCCCTCCTTTCAGAAATTATGCCAAGCTTTAAGCGTGTGCGCTCTGGGTTAGGTACCATGCACCTATGAGACTGCTGGGCCTATAACATATGATGTCCTCATATACTCTGCAAGAGATAACTACTAGAAATTATTCTTTATCTTGTCAAAGTATGCTAAAGAAACAGTCATAGCACTGTGCTCTTCTATTGTTTTTACAACGTGTAAGACTAAGAGTTACAACTGCAGTGATCATTTACATAAGACTTTTTGTTTCTTGCTTTTTCTTGTTTTATTCTGCTTTTTGATTGGCCAACATTGCTTCAAACTCTTCATTGCATTTGTATAGCATTAGTCGTCATACATTTTTTGGCTAAATAAAAGTAATCAACCTATCCAATACAGAACTTTATTTTTATTGAGACAGCCTAGAGAAGTAGATTTGCTACCAGTGTAGGATTAAAAAATTTTATATGTTGATCTGAACAAATTGTAGAAAACTATTTTTCACGTTCCTCAGCGTTGTTTTTGTGGGATAGCTCTGTATAGTCCATGAAGATACTTGTACAGCAGTGAATAGAATAATCCAGGAGTTTGGCTTCTGCTAACTCTTATAATACATTTCTGTTTGCCTAAAGGGGATATTTTAGTGATTGCATCTTTATTTATCACTAAATTTAAATTTCATCATCAATAAAAACAATGTTAAATGGGTAAGAAAACTGTTGTCTCACTAGGTACTAACAAGAAGCTTCCTAAGACCTGCTGTGGGTTTTATTTTGTTCTGTTTTGAGAGAATATTCAGCTCAGCATTAAACTAAAAATAACGTCTGGATGCTGTGTCACTGTGCTGGCTGTAGAATCAACACGATTATTTATAAAATACTCCCTAGAAATGGAAAACAAGATTAGTGATGACGTGTCAGCAGTAAGACCTATGGAAAAATGTTGCTAAGGCCAAAGGACTATGTGTAATCTTATCTGCTATTTCTAGCATGTGAGTTATTAGACCTACACCTTGGATGAAGCCGTTAAGCTTATTAACTGAGCCCATTTGTACTTCTCTCCCATTTTTAATTCCGTCACTTGGTTCCAGGCTGCAGGGCAGCCCCCACAGTATGATAAATTCAGAACATTATTGGCTCCCTCAGGCCCTGATATAGCCATCTATCATTATTCAGTAATACATGTACTTAAGTGCACTGCTAAGTAGATAGGGGCTCGAGTGTGTGTTTAAATGGTTGGCTGAACCATGGCCATGCAGATTCCGCAGAGCTGTTAAATCTCCTGAGGGTGGAGCAGCCTGGCATGGCACATTTCCACCTTAGAAGGCTTTGCTGTCTTCCTTTTTTCTATACAACGGGGCAGGTGTTCAAGGTTTGCTCCCCTCAACTAAAAAAAGGGATGCTAAGGTTAGAGGAAATTTTTCCTTATACTGCAGCAAGGTAATTATTTTGTTGAAGTTATCTTGTCTGTTGGGATTTGTCCTAATCATAGCTGGGCTGTGACATTCTTCTGGAGAGGTGGGAAATACAGGGTACTGTGGTCAATAAGCTGTGCAGGACATAATTCAGTGAACATACTCTTTGGGCACCTTTTTGAACTGTGATTATTTTTGCTCTTGGTCAAATATCTGCCCATACTGGATGAAGAGTAATCTCTTTTTCACGTACAGTGTTCTTCTCCTTCACGTAACTAAGAAGACCTGTTCAGTAAACAAAATGTTTTGCCTAGGATGTTCCCACTCCAGGTTGCTGTGGTACTGTCTTGTGCCTATTACACACATTTGCCTTTCAATTTTTACCCTCTTAGGGAATTGGCCTGCTAACTTTTTGGTTACTATGCCTGTTGCTCAGCTTCAGTAATTTTCTCACATCAAAACAAAAAAAATAGATTTATGGAGTTGTTTTTGAACCTTAGGCACAGCAAAGCTGAACTGAACTTTCCTCAGAAACAGTCAGT
Organism: Eurystomus gularis; assembly: GCA_013400335.1. NCBI lineage: Eukaryota > Metazoa > Chordata > Aves > Coraciiformes > Coraciidae > Eurystomus > Eurystomus gularis. The sequence goes on from VZZY01016933.1 coordinate 66,757, forward strand.
AGCCAACAGTATGTAATGAATCATATGGGTACTCCTTGCCTGTAACTATACTATTAACTGGGAAACAGAATTTCTACCTCATATAGCTTGGTGTTACAGTCTCTTACCTCATGAGCTGTCTTCAGCTTCCCAAGAAAAGAGTCTTCAGTATTAAAACTATTTTCATATATTTCCTGTCAGATTGCAATCACCAAATGTCATGAGATCCAGGTATTTTTCAGCTGCTGACCGTGATATGATTGACTACCCTGTATATCAGAAAAGTGCCAAATAATTTATCAGTCTTTCTAAGTTATTGCCAGGAAAATCACAATCCGTCATGATACCTGCTTTAATCTGCAGTGTTATAATTGACATTTGCTTCCAGTGAGGGAAAGAAGAGGGGTAGTTATCTGAAATGATCATTTCCCTGCTTGCAGGTCTTAGCAGACACAGGAGCTCTAGCTTTCTCAGGCAGCTTGTAAACACCGCAGGGACTCATTCAATTATTTAATTTAGAGTTGATAAAAGCAGGGAGGAAAGGGCTTTAGTAATAATTTCATAATGCTGAGTTTCCACATGTGCTCTTTGTTTCTAGGAAACAGATTGTTCATGTTTGGGATAGGAAAGGAAAGAATTGTTCCCATAAAGAAGGTAATTATGCATTTTGGAGAATGTAGAAAGAAGAGTTTAGATGCACCTTAATTTACAGTCTAATCATAGAATCATAGAATCATTTAGGTTGGACAAGACGTCTAGGATCATCTAGTCCAATATAAGACATGTTTATAGAACTACTTAACTTCTAGTTTTAGATTAAAGTTACATACAATTTTAAGTTTAGTCAAATACCGAAAAGATACCTTAAAAAAAAGTACAAAAGAGTAATTTACTCTTGTACCCCAATTTGGCCAGCTGATTCAGACATAGCAGGAAGAGATGTGTTGAATAAAAGGTGCCATTTTAAAATGGCCTTTTAAACCCATGGTCATATTTCATTGTGGCACTGCATCCCATGATATCCAGCAAACTCATATCAGTATCGTCTCAATGTATGATGTAATGTCATAAATGCATCTTTTGCTGGATTTTAAGAAACCAATACTAAAGTTGCAACACATGGAACAAAAGATTAAGCCTATAATTCTATGTTTCATGCTCCACACCAGGTCTTTGGCTTGTGAAGATATGAATTAATAGTCTTTCCAGGTATATGGCCACACTGAGGTTTAGAATGGGCCTTGTCTCTTTTTTTTCCACCGGATCATATACAGACTCTAAATTAAAATATCCTTTGATCCCTGACTACCATACATAATGCTTCCTTCAACAAGCCTCTTTGAAATATCTGATATTTTTTAATGAGATGTTGATACTACCCTTTTAAAGAGCCTTAAAATAACTTTTTCAATGTTTTTCAACTTCTCTGTGTGCCTGTGCAACTCATCTAGTCATTTTGTTATAGCTATTGAAAAGATTTGTCCTCAGACTAAAATGCTGGGTTTTTTTCAGCAAGAAATATATATTACATTGCTTGTAGTATTTAAAAGTAGATGATAAATTCTATATACTCTTTTGATCTGCACACAGCATTTGTGAACAAATCTACATATGCAAAACAAATACTTTGGAAACTGCATACAATTATTAGCATTCACATAGCTCCAGGTGCTAACAGGGCCTGCTACACTCAACTAGAATAACCTCAGTGCAGTAAAACAGCTTTTTCTTAATGCACTCTTCTGAGGAAGCTTAAAAAAACCTATGATGCGCTTTACTGAGAGGGGGGGGAATATATAACGTGCTCATTTATGTGCTTACATTGTTTTATGCAGTACATGTTTGGCTTTTCATCATGCAACCTAGATGACATTTTTAAATTACTGTGGTGAAGCCATGCAGATGTAGATAGTATTACATGAAGGAAATAAATTAAGCATAAGAATATGAGAAATAGGTATATACACCGAAGTTTTCATATTTATAAAATAATGAATGTGTTGGTTTTGGGGGTTTTTTTGATGTCTCTTGTTGCACAGCAAATTGAAGTGAAATTAATTATGAACATTTTTATCCAACCTTCTGCTTTCGAGGCTGGAAGAAATAGATATGAAAGTGATACAGTGCTTTGATATTCTGTCTCGGGAGATATCAAAATAGTATAGGGATCAGAGATCTCTTCTGTCCTAGCATGACATAGTCAGGTTTTCTTAAAGCTAAAATTAACTTCAACTCCCAGAGTAACTGCGACAGCAAAGATGCAATGAGATGTTTCAGCATTACTTGTAGAGTGAGATACCCTTTTATTCATTCTTTCAATATCCACTTAACTTTTCCTTCCCACATCTTGTCAGGGTACATATCATCTGGGCCTGGGGACCTGTGTGATCTTGCCTCCAGGCCTGTGCTCGATTCTGATTTGGTGCCCATCAGACCTTTGTCAGGCTGACACGCACAACTTCCAATTTTACTTGCAGTATTTCCTGTTCTTTTCCACATTCCTCTGCATGTAATGGGGTTACAGTGTCTGCATCCTTCTGTGTCCCTCAGAAAGCCTCATCCCATTGTAACATGGTATTTTATCCTCATAAAATGTAAAAGGATCCTACTATGGAAGAAATATTATATTCATGCTTGGGGTAAGAGTATCGTTCTCTCATTTTTGGGGGAGTATTATGGTTGTCAGCTTCTTGGGAGCCATGGATGTTGAGGCCTCCTGAAATCAGGACACATCACTGCATATATTCTCTGCTGCACTGTGTCCTCCAGAGCTTCAGCTGTTGGAAAAAAAAAAAGACTGGAAATGTTAGTGGATATTATAAAAACAGGCATCAAAAATACATCATTTGATGTCTTTCCAGTGAGGAAAATACTATATTTGGATTAAACATTTTTGATTTTCATAGACTGTTTTTCTCTATCTTTTTAAAAGGAATTTCCTGACTTTGAGAACACAGTGACCAAAAAAAGAAAGTAAGTTGAGACCAGTTTGGGGACTACACAGTGTCACTATATTTGTCTGTACCTTTCATCCTTGTTGTTTTACTAATGTTTGCCAATGTTGCTTTAACTCTCATAGACTACATGTGTTAATGTTGCATTTGGAAAGCAAGTAACAAGCTTGTAATGCATTACTAAAGCTCTTTTGTCATTATTTTTTTCATATACATAAAGCTTTCTTCCAAAATAACAGAACAGGGACAGCTTAAATCAAATGCAGTTAATCTCAGCTTGGTTTAACCATATGTCTGCTTATCTGAAAGATTGAAGTGCTAACCTATTTTATAGCATGTTTGCACCATTGACCTGATAATCTCCTGAAGAGTTTTTGTTTGTGTTTTTAATCCAAGTAAAAAATCAGTTGCAAAATGATTTAGATAAAGCAGGTTAGACTGTTTTTTATCAAGCATATTTGTGACAGAGGCATGTTTTGCACCCATTTGTTAAGACACAATGCTATGGTTTGGGCTAATGTTTAATATATAAGTAAGCAGAGCAATTTATTTTGAAAATATTTTTTTGGCCTCAAGTTGAAGGCTACTGCATTACTGAAGTGGTCCCCTTCAGACGAAATCTGAAATCCTGCCTAATGGAATGATAGAGACAGATCTTATCTGTCTGGCTGTGACAGACATGAAAATCCCTGGACTTTATTATCTTATTTTTTTTTAGGTGGGGCTCCACTAAATTCAGAACATAAATATTATCTATGTCTATTGCTGAGAAATTTCAAAACAGATAAAGATTTCAAAGAAAATCAAGAGCTCCTTTGTCTTAAGTAACAATTTGAATCTATTTCTGGTAATCTGATAAAAACACAAGTAATTTACCAACTGCAAACACAGAGATGTATGCACTCAGAGCTGTGAGATCTCAGTTACCTGTGACCAGCCAGAGCCCTGTGAAAACACTCCCAAAATTGCATTAATTAAAGTACGGACAGAACTCTATCAATCACCGTTTTCTCATCCTTCCTTAACACTTTCAAGGAAGCCAAGCTACTGTGAAGGCATTACCCAAGGTCCACCCTACCAAGCTCTACCAAATATGAATCAATCACCTAGCTGCCTAAGAGCCTCCTGCCTACATCAGATTCCTGCCTCAGGAATATAAACAGTAGTCTATAGCTGCAGTGTCAAATCTTACAATGCAAATAAAATCTTCTATTCTAAAACTAATCCTCTTCTAAATTAATTATCAGAATTTAAAAGGGCTGTCTAGATAATTTGACTAATCAATATAAAAAATTAATAAGATGGACAAAAATAATTTAACTCAACATGAAGAGATTTTGTAATGAAAATTATTTCATTGTGAGTGTCCAGTTATTACTATCCTGGCATGATGCTCTCACTGATAATGCAGAATTTTTCACACTGGCCGTTTTGAAGATATGGAAAAAGTGAATGAGAAACTATTATGCTTTTTTTTCTCTTACAAAGAGCCAATAAGGAAGCACCAAATGAAATGGAGTAGCAGAAATAAAATAAACAGAAGTATGCCTTGTTTAGAGAGTAAGAATTAAATTGTGGAATTCTGGAAGCAAAACAATCCAAGTGGTTTCAAAAGGGCCTAGTGCTTACTGACCAGTTCCTTAAAAAACACAGTAGTTTAGTTGCACCCTCTTGCTCAGGAAACCTTTCAACACCTACGTGCCTGAAGTTGGGAAATGGATTTCAGTTCTTGTGTTCTTTACCTTCTGATAATCATTGTCACAGGTTAGAGAGTCTCTGGTCTCATCTGGTATAATCTTTCTTCATCCTCTTGTTCATTAATTACTCTCCATTGGGCATTCTATGGATAAAGTGAAACAAATAAACAGGGTAAATCTTTGTTCATTCAAAGATTTTATCTTCTTCTACTTAGTAAGTCATCCTCTACAAACCACTGACCACAGATGGAAGCATGAGTAAGAACTATTTCTTGATGTAAATGTGCAATATTTGTGCAATAAAATGTGACTCACCGTTGTGGAGATGGTATGTTTATATGTAGCTTTTTGGTTTAATCCATTATTATGTTGCCAAACTTCAGACACTAATTTCTAAAAGTTATAGGACACTTCAGGTGACATCTAAAGAAAAGTATCTCTTATTTTCTTTCTGATAGCCTCCCTGATTCAGTCATGAATTCTTAATTCCTAAAAGAAACTTGAATAATGTATTTTTACAGAATGAAAACTCAGAAGCTTTCAGAGCTTTGTGTGGCATGTTGGAGTAGATGATTGGGTGAATGAGAAAAGCCAAGTAACTCCAATTAAAGCCAGTGGGAATTGCAGTTAAATCCCTGTGCCCTGCTTTAAAGAATTACTTTGAAAATATCCATATTTGATTAAATGTGCTTTCGTTTTTCATTCTGACTTTCAGCTAACGGTAAATTCTTCTAATTCTTTTAGATCCATCCAGAAGTCCATGTCTGAAAATGAAGCATTTGGTTAGTAACTGCTTAAATCACTTACTGTATACTTGCTAATCAAACAGAGCCAACTTTAATTAAGGGTCTGATTTGCTTTACAGCTGTTGGAGCAAATGCAAAGGAAAGCTATCAATAATTTAAGCTATCAATAAGTCAAGCTATCAATATATTCCGCCTCCTCCCTGCTTTCCACAGACACATTCGTAGGTATTGAAAACAAACTAGTTAAACATAGAAACCAAACTGAGATTTAAAGCATGATAAATACTCAGCCTGTCCATTATTTCTTTTAATAATTTCAATATAAAATTGAAGCATCTCCGATTTAATCAAATTCAGGTTCCTGCCCTTTCCCATGCTAAACTACTTTGCTTCAGCTTTCACAAACAAGTTCACCAAAGAAGAAAGTCAGGGTGGTTTTTTTTCAACACAGTGCCACTGCATATTATTATCCATACTTGTGATTCAACGGGTTCTATTTTGTAAATTCCCTGTAGGAAAAAATAATCAGTTTCTTAAAAAGTAAAAATTGCTATTTTTTTCAGTGAGAGCTTCCTGTTAACATTCTATTATTTTTGCTTTGGAGTTTGGGTTTAGTTGCTGTAGCTAGTCCTTACTACGTAAAAAGATTATTATATCAGCCTGTAATGATGCACCTATATTTCATAAAAATGTGTCTCAGGTAGATGAAAGGTCTTCTATGTTAAGACTCCATTCAGTAGTCCTGTTCTGAGAAGACTTTCATACAGAATAGTATCATCTGGTCTACAGTATCCAGGCTGTAATGAATTCCCAGCACTTGACAGAATCAACACGTGTTTTCATAAAGAAAACTTTCTAGCATAGNAGAAAACTTTCTAGCATAGCCAGCTTGAAACTCAACATAAAAAAAAAAAAAAACACCAACAAAACAAAACCAGAAAGCACAAAAACTTAATAGTTATCAACACGCTGTGAAGCATGACCACTTTGAAGTTTACTGAGGGAACCGGAGAACGGCCATCTTGTTCTCAGAAGCCAACCTCATATCGCCCTTTCAAATTGAGGCAATACCGGCCTTAGGAGCATATGTGACAAAGATGTGGACAGCTTTGATGCTATTTCTTGCTAACACACTAGCTTGTTAACTGTAAATTAAATAATATTTATACAATTCCTGGAAGCAAAACAAGGGCACAGATGTTCTGTGGGCTCCTAGGTCTTAAAACAGGGTTAAGATAACAATCACTCTGATCATGTTTGGTGCTAAATGAAGTACTAGTCCACAGCAAAAGATGGTAAAACTTGAAGTCTGCCCACAACAAATACTGTCCATCCACTGAATTTCCTATATTGCGAAATCATCAATTCATTTCCATGTTTGAGCAGATGCTACAGCATTCTGCAAGCTTGTTTGATTTGCATTCTGATGCTATTTTTATAGACTTTCCTGTTATTTCACAGGTTTGCTATGAATTCAGGTGACTGCTCTCTGTGCTTTTACTTTAGACAGGAAAAATGTGAATGGCACACTTTGGCAGGGTTCCAGGAAGCTGGAGAATGATTCGTACATCAGAAGGCACTGTCAGCTTGAAGGTAATTGCTAAACATATTTCAGCTGATTTTGCATTTTCTACAAAGCACTTAAAAGGGCACCTAAGAAAATTTCCCATTTTTCACCAATAATCTAGCTAAATAATGGTCAAGTCTCTTTGAGATTTATCTTGTCTTCAAGGGGGAAAAAAAGTAGTTAAAATGAAGCTTACCTTAAAACTGAGGAGCTGAGAATATACTTTGTGACCAATTCACTCTGTAGTCTACAGTCCAAAGAGGACTTCCACTATAGTAAATTGCCATAGTCATGTTGTATAGGGCTTGTCAACTGTAATACAAGCCCACAAATCCATGTTCCCCGTATGCCTCACACTACTCCAGGTATCCAACAGGGAAACCATGTAACTTTTCCCAGAAAAAAAATATCTTGTGAGGGGTGCAAAAGAGAGTTGGCACAATTTTGTAGGCAACTGTTTTGTCCAATTCTCTTCCTAAACCTGCTTTGACCAAGTTTATTGAAACCACCTTACAGTTAATATATGGGAAGTTGCCAGTGAGAGTGCTTAAGAGTTGACCAGCATAAATTCACTAAAATAACTATGAAAATAACAAATGAGCAGTCACCTTGTCTATTTAAAAAAAACTATACTTTTTTGTTTTTTTAAATCAAAATGCTTTGATAATCTGCTTAATGTTGCTTCCAGGAAAGGAATTTGTATACATACTTTTTAAAGTCAAAGAGGATCTATTATAGTTGCCTAATAGGACCAAACTGGACAATTTCAGCAGAAACACAAACCAAGATATCTGAGATTAAAGTGGATGCATGTTTTGTTCTCTACTTAAGCCACAAAGTGGGGAGATGGCCATTGCCTTAACATTTATTATCTCCTGTACAAACGGTCTAGATATCACCCACTGTTATGAGATTCCACTGTTACCCGGATATGCAAAAGAAAGCAGAGAATAGGGCACCAGCTTTCCCTTTGGATTTCATTCACTTCATCACTTGAAAATAAACTCTTGAACACTTGGAATACACATCCAAAAAGGCAATACCTGTTGTATTTGCCCAAGTATGGGCAAACTGGCTTTCTTGGAAACAGAACCAGAAATCAGAGGTGGCAGGAAAATTTAGAGGAATTCTGTTCTTCTGGTGAACTAATGAGGGAAAAACAGACCTTCAGTGAGTCTCATTGGCTTGCAAGGGAAAAGGTTGTAGTGGTAGGTGAAATATTAGGCATTTCATTCCAGACAAGTCTCACTTTTAACCATCAACATTTTGGAATGATTCTTCAAACTACTTCAGAGGTTGTTGGTTTGGAGGTAGAAAAATGCTGAATGAGAAAACAGAACTTTTTGACCTTCCTCAAGAGTCTTTTCTACTCAAGACTTCTTTTACCCTTTTAATATCCAAAACATGCAAAAGAAGCAGTGCACATTTTAAAAGCTGACAAGTATTGTAATTGAAGGGCAAGGGCCCAGAGGGAACAGGAAGCAAAGCTGGCAGTTAAATAAAAATCTCCATTTCCCCTACTGCAGTAAAATTATTTGAAGGGAAGTCCCCTTCACACAGTGGTGAAAACCACTGCAAGGAGATTTACAGTGTATCACTATTGATCAAGGTAATTTGTCACTATTGATCAAACCTTTCTCTTAATAGAGATAATCCTTCAAGGTCTGCCAGTCTATTGCCTAAATTTCTGATAGATATAACAAGCCACGTGCGGTGGCCAGCACAGACTTCTCTGCTTACTTCAGAGCTGTATTCACAGACCTGACCCAAATCTCACTAAAATCAATGAAAAGACATCCACTGATGCTGGTAGCCTTTGGATTAGGTCTTTAATGCCACTTTGTGTATTACCTTTACAAAAATCAGTTTTCCAAACTGATAAGGCAGTAAGAACATATATATCCTATGGACAAGGTAGTGGGAATACCCGTCTTTGCTCACAAGCCCAAACCCAAATCATCAGTATCAGATTTGCCAGCCTAAAAGCATCATTGTTGAAAAGGTTGACTATGTGAGTTACAGTCATCGGGCTTCCAGGAAAGAGTATTATGGAGACAAATAAAAAAGAGCTGACACCTCTGAGAGTTAGTGGACATAATTCTTCAATGCTCCCAATTCAAGCCACAATAAAGTGACTGGTACCCATTGTCAGACTAGGAAGAAAAAAACACAGCTTGCATGTATCTTTTGCATGTTTGTTTTGGGTTTTTGTTTTGTTTTATTTTGTTTTGTTTACCCAAATACCTTATTCCATGTTTTGGTGGATTGGAGAGCTGATTTAAGCAAGATTTAAGAGTACTGCAGATGCATTTTATTATGGCTAGCAAAAGAGATCATGGCTAAGGGGGAACCACTAAGGTTTACTTTATTAACTTGCTGCTGTTCACTTGGTTTTGTGTGAAATTACATTAAAAGCCGTGTCACTGTATGTAGTCAGTCTTTCAGGCTAAGGTCATTATATGTTGCCCCACGTTTTTTTGTGATATAGTTGCAAACAGCTACCAAATAATACTATTTTGGACTATACTTGTAACAGGACCTGTGAGCAGAGGACTGAACACTGCAAGACTTAACTTTTAAAGCAAGCTTATAGAGCACAGGGCTACAGTGTGCAGAGAGGCCTGCAGAAGTTGAAAACAAATTAGCCTGAGGACCACAAACAATCTAGATATGTTAATCTGGTGTTGGAAAAGCACTGCTTGACTTGCAGTCATGCTGCTTCTAGGAGTCCAGCTAGTTCTATATTTATATAAACAACTAGTTTGTCAGACACTTGGACCTCACTGACTTCAAGAGGCAACTTAAGTTCTGGTCAGTCATGTTAGATTTTGGATACATACTTCTCGGAAAAGCTTTTGGTTTTATTGTAACCATCAAGTCTGTAGCAGAAAGACATTGTCCTATTATGACAGAATCTTACAGAAGCTTCTAAAGAGAAATACGTGCAATATTTTCTTTGACTCATTTTTCCTCTTCCTGTTGACACACATAGTAAGTAAAGGAAACTGATGGGGTTTTCTATGCAGCTGACCTGTGGCTTCAAGGTGGAACTAGGATGTGAAAAGACTGTTGCTCTTTTTTTGTCCAATGCCCAGAATGTAATTTGGGAGTTTTAACCCCAGTCTTGTTACATCCAAGTTGCAAAACTATTGTGTTACTAAAATTGCAGAGATTTTCTTTTAGGAAAAAATGACAATCCTTAAAATGTCTCTTGATTCAGAATTTGCTTTAAAAATAACAGATGAAAATATATGTGCTAAGTTGCCTGTACAGTGGCTCTTTAATTGTTTCACTCACACGAGTTTAGGGGGTTTTTGCTTAGCTTTATATGCATGGTAGTCTCATTTAATTTCAACATAAGCATAGGCATTTTGAGGACTAGGATCTTATTTACCTCTTTGAATATAAATTTTCATGATCAAGTTCAAACTTTTTTTCGCACAGTAAGGGAAGAATTTCAGTCATTTGGAATTATTCACTGAATTGATCTTTCTTTTTCTGGTGATTGTAGAGAAACCAATGCAATCAGTCTCACCTGCCTACAGTTAGCCTTTGTGAATCTGTATGTTAAGTTAGCTATCCTTTCGCAAACAGGAGAATTACTGATGTTACAAGGTATTCCTCAGCAGCAATAAGAATGTCAAGTTAGGATTCATAAAAAAAAATCCAACACATTTCAACTGGTTTCTAGCAACCTTGGAAAAATAATATAGCACTTTGTGCTGTGAATAGCAGATAATTTTTCTTTTTCTTTTTCTTT
>VZZY01016934.1:0-10822 GCA_013400335.1 Eurystomus gularis
GTTGAATGTTTATGAGTAAGAATTAGGGGGAAGGCCAATGACACAGCTATCATGGTGAAAGTCTGTTACAGACCACCCAACAAGGATAAAGAGGCAGATGAAGTATTCTATAAACAGCTGGGAGAAGTCTTACAATCACTAGCCATTACTCTCGTGGGGAACTTAACTTATCAGATGTCTACTGTAAATCCAATACAACAGAGGAAACAGTCTCAGAGCTTCCTGGGGTGTGTGGAAGATCACTGCCTGACACAGCTGGTAAATGAGCCAACTAGGGAAGGTGCCCTGCTGGACCTGTGGGTGATGTGATGGTTGGAGGCCGTCTTGGGCACAACAATCATGAACCGATACTGTTCTTCATTCTTGGAGAAGTAAGAAGGAGAGTCAACAGAACTACTCCTTCTGGGGGCAGACTTTGGCCTGTTTAGGAGCCTGATTCACAGAGTCCCTTGGGAGGAAGTCGTGAAGGGCAAAGGAGTCCAGGAAGGATGGACATTCTTCAGGAGGGAAATCTTCAAGGTACAGGGTCAGGCCATCCCAATGTGCCATAAGAGAAGCCAGCAGGGAAGAAGATTGGCCTAGCTGAACAGAGATCTTTGTCTGGAACTCAGGAAAAAACAGAGAGTTTATGACCTTTGGAAGAAGGGGCAGGCAACTCAGAAGGACTACAAGGTTATCGTAAGATTATGCAGGGAGAAAATGAGAAGGCCCAAAGCCCAAAAAGAACTTTATTTGGCTACTGCCACAAAAGACAATAAAAAATATTTCTATAAATACATTAAAAAGAAAAGGAGGGATAAGGACAATCTCCACCCTTTATTGGGTGTGGGGAAAAGCATAGTAACAAAGACCGAGGAAAAGGGTGAGGTACTGAATGCCTTCTTTGCCTCAGTCTTTAATAGCAAGACTGGTTGTTCTCAGGATAGTCAGCCTCCCTGAGCTGGACAAAAGGGATGGGGAACTGAATAATCCCCATAATCCAAGAGGAAATAGTTAGCAACCTGTTACAGTACTTAGACATGCACAAGTCTATGGGGCTGGATGGGATCTACGCAAGGGTACTGAGGAAGCTGGCAGAAATGCTGAGGTTGTTTAGCATGCCGAAAGACAGGCTGAGTGGAGACCTTATTGCTCTCAACAACTACCGAAAGGAGGTTGTAGCTAGGTGGGTGTTGGTCTCTTTTTTCAAGTAACAAGTGATAGAACAAGAGGAAACAGGTATCAAGTTGAGCCAGGGGAGGTTTAGGCTGGATACGAGGAAATACTTCTTCACTGAAAGGGTTGTTAAGCAGTGGACAGGCTGCCCAGGGAAGTGGTTGAGTCACCATCCCTGGAGGTAATTAAAAGACCTGTAGATGTGGTGCCTGGGGACATGGTCAGTGGTGGACTTGGCAGTGCTGGGTTAACTGCTGGACTCTATGACCTCAAAGGTCTTTTCCAACCTAAATGATTCTGTGATTCTATGAAAACTGGATGCAACTCCAGTGAGCCTTGTAAGTGAGAAGGATAATTGCTTCCCTCAGTCTGATGGATACACTTGCTAATGCAGACCAGTATTTTATTAGCTCTCATTGCCTCAAGGGTGCCCTGATGAGCCATGTTCAGCTTTTACATTGAGCCTTCCAGGTCATTTCCCATAGAGCAGCTTCCCATTTTGTCCCCAGCCTGAACAGGGTTATTCTACAACAGGTCCAGAACTTCTCATTGTCTTTATTGAATTTAACGAGGTTTCTGCTCGCCTGCTTCTCCAGCCTGCCAAGCTCTAAGACCCTGCTGTTCAGTGTTGCCTTGTTAAAGGTGTAAGAATTTATATCAAATATATGGATATGGTAAATCCATGCTGGCTGTTGCTAATCTCCCTTTTGTCCTCTATGTACCTGTAAATGGCTTCCATGAACATCTACCCCATAATTTTCTAGGGGCCTATGGTGAAGCTGATAACTCTAGTGCCCTTTCTGAACTTTTTTGAAGATGGGTATAATTCTTGCCTTTTTCTGGTCATTGTGAACCCTCCCCTCCAATCTCCATGGCTTTTCAAAAGTGATGGAGACTGGTTTCATAGTAGCATTGAGAGTTCTTCTGCAGAAACAAAATTGTTGTTATGCCATCACCTGCAGACAGAGTTTAAAGTTCTAAATTAGGCATGAAAAAATCACACATTTATGCCACAGCACCTAAAATAAGCAAGGTATGGAATTGAGAAGCAACCCAAGTTCCTCCACACACAACAGCTACTCAACTTCCTTGCGCAAATAACTGCCTCAGAGAGTCCTAGGGAGAAACTGGAATCAGGACTGTTGCTACTAGATCCAGAGTTGAGCTGCTGCTTTTCATACCAAAGAGCAGCATCCCTTGCCTCTCACTCTTTGGTTCAAGAGCAGCATCAGCACAACCTTCTGGGATGTGCTGCCACTGCCAGAGGGTGGAGAATAAGGTGTGTTCAGGTGCAAGAACAGTCAAGATAAAAGTGGTTTGGGCCAGAATGATACACAGAAATTCAGTCATAGGCTATTTACATCAAACTGAAAGAGCTAAGGATGGATTTTCAAGGGTTTTTGAAAAAGTTAAAACTACTGTAGAAACTGCATAAGACAATGCTAGGATCATGTGTACTTACACAACTCTAGAGGCATACAACATACATTGGAGCTAATGCAGGGTTACGTTTATAATTACAGAGAGGAATACCTACTTTCTTAAGTACAACTCTTCTTCAAAAGTACATTCCTAAAGTAGTCACATGAACCACTTTCTATAGGTTCCTATTTCCAGTAATCTGTATCATGTGAACCCAGCACCACATTTACACTTTCAAAAGTCAAATTATGTCATATTTTATTGATGGAAAAAGCTAGGATTTTGAATATGATCCTGATTAAATGCTTATAAGAGTAAAATTTCAGAATTTAATCTAAGATGAAGCTGGTTTAGCATCTGACTGTGGGGCCACATGAGCATTGTTGGCACCCCAAGGAAAGGTAGAAACTTCCCTTTTTGGTGGAAGCACACTCGGATCTGAATAAACAAGCTTTGCATCACATCATGAATACTAATTTCTGCTGTGTTTTTTGCAGCTTTTATAATTATGTTTACTGAGGTACTGACTAAGCATATTTCATACAATTTTATAAAATTTCTGAATGGGTTTTTGGAATTGAGTGTGGAAAAGAGTAAAGATCATAACTACATTAGAGTTATGCACAGATTTCAGTGGGCTTCCTGACCTAGCCTCAGATGTTCTGCATCACCTTAGACACTTTCGATCATAATTTTTTGAGACGTTCAAGTTATGACTCTGCATATGAAGTATGAGAAGTGCATAGCCCAAAGTTTGAGCTTTCTCAAGGCTTCCTGCTTGTGCTACAAAACAAACCTTGAATTAAATTTTTAGTTTTTTGTAAAATCATACCACATATTGAAATGAGCCTCAAACATGAGTAAGGCATGAAGAGGAAATAAACCCCCAGGTGTTGCAATGTGAAAGGTATGTTCAATTTTAAGCATCTCTTTGCAGCTTAGAACTTCAATGGCTTATCTTTCTCATCAGATCAGGGCACCTTAAAGAAGCTATTGGGGACAAAGGCAAGAGCATCACAGTAACTGCCCTTTTCTTTCATATTACCTACAGTTCTATTTATCTGGTTGCTCTGTTTTTGTCTTTTGAACAAGCAAGAAGCTGAGGCAAGAGAGATGCTTGCTTTGTAGTGTAATGTGCAGCTTGAAAATAAGCATGGTATTCAATATTCTGAAGAGAGAAACAGCTTACTTGGGGAGTAGCAAAAAAAATCTTACTAATTGCTTGATGCCTCTGTAGATGCTAGATGTAAATGTAGCTTTGCTGTCTTTCTCAAATACCATCTTCATACATTTGGATCGGATGTGCTTCTTTTGTCAAGTGGTGACCATTGCATAATTACATTGGACCTTGGCTCAATCTCAAGGAATCAGGAATAGTGTGGCCAGCAGGACTACAGAAGTGATTGTCCCACTGTATTCAGGACTTGTGAGGCTGCACCTTGAGTACTGGGTTCAGTTTTGGGCACTGCAGTACAAGAATGACTTTGAGGTGCTGGAGTGGGTCCGAAGAAGGGCAACAAAGCTGGTGAAGGGTCTCAAGAAAAAGTCTTATAAGGAGTGGCTGAGAGACTTGGGGTTGTTTAGTCTGAAGAAAAGGAGGCTGAGGGGAGATCTTATTGCTCTCTACAACTACCTGAAAAGAGGCTGTAAGGAGGGGAGTGTTGGTCTCTTCTCACAAGTCACAACTGATAGGACAAACGAAAATGGTGTCAAGTAATGTCAGGGCAGGTTTAGCTTAGACACAAGGAAAATCTTCTATACCAAAAGGGTTATCAAAGACTGGAACGTGCTGCCCAGGGAACTGGTTGGATCAGAAGCCTTGGATATATTAAAAAGTCATCTAGATATGGTGATCAGGGACATGGTTTAGAAGTGGGCCTAGTAGAGTTAGGTAATAGTTGGACTTCGTGATCTTAAAGATCTATTCCAGCAAGAGTGATTCTTTGGTTCTTTGGCATTTCAGAGGCCAACTGATAGTTTCAAGTCTGCTATGTCCTGTGCTCCTGTGTTTTGCCACTCCTAGCCCTGGTGGTCCTACTACCTTCAAGAGCCTACACAAATCTCATTCCCTTTGTATGGCTACAGCACAGACCATTCATCAGTTTCTCTCAGTCTTCCTTCCTTCAGCTTTACTCAGTTCAGTGGCTCTCAGCTGATGTGTTCACTTGGTCCATATTCTTGCTCTCACTGCTGTAAAATTCTCCACTTCACAAATATGTTGAAAAAAGTTCTTTGAGAACATTAAGTTCTATTTCCTTTGTTGTCTTATATAGTCTTTTGTGGTATAGTGGTATTGGAAAAATTTGCCTAAACAATTTAGTTTGTGGCTAATGATGGCCTGTCTATTTTTTTTTTTTTTTTTTAATGTGGGTGAATTTGGCATTTTTTTGGTTGGGGTATATTGTTTGGGGTTTTTTTTTTGGCATGTGTCTGCACACTGGCTTTTTATGTTGCATAGGCAGGGAAAGGAAGTAGGCCCATCCCCCAAAATATTCAATACATGGTTCTTATTAACTTGCATGCATTCAGAAATATGGGATGAATAACGAAAATGCTGAGCATAATAAAATGGTGCAGTTAAAGATGTGAATGTTAGCCAAATTGTACCACGCAGGACAGGAAAAAAGGAAAAATACAGGGAAATGATAGAGTAGCGGTGATACAAAGAATGTTCAAACTTTATCTATATAAAATTTATGCCCTCAATAAGGTGGTACCTGCTGCTGGTTTTGCTAATAGTGAGCATTCACACATTCAGAGCTCTTTCTGTGAAGGCATGGAGTGGGATGTAGCTATGATGTGTACCACTTTGGCAGGTACAACTACTAGAAACTGCAGAATCAAATCAAAAACAGTTGTGTCACATTTCAAAGACAATGTAGCAGATGAAAACTAGAAAATTTTGTTGTTCCTTGTGTTAAATTCTATTTCTATATAGTTGCCTGATCCTCTTCAGTAGCCTCTTTCCAGGGTAGAACCTACAGCATATTTAGAAATGAACAGAAATTGCCATTATCTTGTTAAAGTGTCCACGTTTTACATAAAATAAGAGTATGTTTTGCAGAACTGAGGGACATGGGCAGCTGAACAACAACCACTGATCCTGTAATGAGGCTCCTCCAGGTCTCTGTTGTGACAGCCTTGGGGTTTGAATTGCAGTCTAGGACATGGGATAAATTCTTCGTCTAGATTCCCATGGATTTCAACAATAGGGATTTGGGGCATTTGTGTCCTGTCAGCCTGTGTTAGGCTGCTGTTGTCTATCTAACTTCTATCATATACACTGTGCCAGTGCAGCAGGTCTTATTAAAGAAGAAGGTGGGTTCTGCCTGCAAAGGAGAATTGTGGGTTCTTCCCACTTTGGGAGATAGGATTCCATGTTGCTGGGAAGAGAAACGACTGCAAACACCAGACTCTGCTCATAGCTACATCAGAGTTATGAAATATTTTAATGTTTTGTGTGTGTTTAAATGCAGAATCTTTGTGCATAATCAGGACAACGACAAATAAGTGCTTAGCCGCTGGTCACTTCTGTCCCAAGAGGACTGGCCACCACATCTAAAATGTGTTGAAGAACTTTCTGTGGGGCAATTTATTTTGCAAATGCAGTAAAACAGATCAGCAATGATTATATGAATAAATCTGAGGCTAGATCCAAAAAAGAAGCTTAAGTGTTGCAATACTTGGCTTCTCTCCAGTTAACTTGGAGTCCAGTGTAATGGAGACCCATGCAAACTTCCTGTATACATCTCTGTTCAGCCTTTTTCATATGCTATAGTTAGACAGAGTTCACTTTGCTGTCTTAATTTAGGATATGTAATTCAGAATCTTCTGAAAGCAGGTTTAAAACGCCTCTTCTCCCAGTGGGACAGGGATGCTGACAGTGCTGTTTTCCTCTTTACTGAAGGATTAGAGATCCTCCAAAGGCTTCTGGAGAAATTCCCAGATTCAAATCCCCTTTCCCAAAGACCAAAACTAACTACAGAAACTGAAAGTTTTTTCCATCGTATCCCAACAGATGTCCAGGATCTGTTGCCTAAATCAAACTTTGCTACTCATATTTTAGAGGGCTGCTAACCCTTTGTCTGAATCATGTGGCCTTATCATATGGATCTGAGACGAGGACAGAGTAGGCTAGTTGAAGACTACTGAACTACTTAAGTAATAGACCAGCATACTCCAGCCCAAGCATTCATGTGGTTTTTTTTCCTGAAAGAATAAATCAAAAAGACTGGTGGCAGCCTAATATTCTGCATTTAGGTCATAGTGTTGCTATTCACTGTCCAAGTTGTGTGGGAAATCCCATCTTCTACTGATGGTGCTGCATTTGCTGTGTGAATAAACAGGATTATTAATCTATTTTGACAGGAAGAGGTATGAGTCACATGAGATTTAGTTTTTTCAAACACTTATATCTGTGTGCTATTTTTTCAAAATTTCTGCTGGGAATGGAATAGGGTGCATGAATTTAATTTCCAGCTATCACAGGCAGGCAGCAGATGTTATTGCTAATATCTGCTCTCTAGCAAATCCCATCTGAAGAATGACCTGTTATTGCCAAAGTCAAGACTGCTGAAGAATTCTACATTTACATCAGGCAGGAAGATGCTTCTTACAGCCTGTTTTTTGTTTGGTTTTGGTTTTTGTTTTGTTGGTATTTTTTTTTCAGGGGAGGGTTGTTTGTTTGTTTTTCAGAACTGTGGAAAAGGCAACACAGAAAAACAACTGGAAGAGATTTCCTTTTTCCTTCTCATTCAAAGTTTAACTCTTCCCATGGCTGCTGTCATGTTTATGTTCTTTTTACCATTACCTAGGATAGTACCATAACAAGGTGTTTATGGATTGAAAATACCTTATTTTCCACTGTGGAAGAAGTACTGAGTGGCTGTTGTCAGCATCTGAGCTAAATTTAAAAAAAAAAGTTTTTTAAAAGTATGGATGATGTTTTCTTCCCAGTGGTATTAATAATGCTGTGTTATATGGTACAAATTTCCCTTTCCCCAGGCACAGAAATTATCTTTCCAAAGCTCCTTCATTTTTCACTTTTGTTAACTGAGACAGTTCTTTTGTTGCCAGCCTGTGGGCAAATGTTCATATACCATGTTCTTCATTTTTGTTTGAAAGGTTGTCAGAAGAGTGAATGGATCCTTGTGTCTTGATTACACTCTAATGAGGCCACAGCACCAGCTCTGATACTTTCCAAACCATAGTCTGAAATGAGTTTGAGCTGGTTTAGTGTCTTTTCATTTCCTTTTCCTAAGTTTTCCTGTTGCATTTGTATTTAAATGTTTATCTGCATGCTTTACTTATCTATAGTTCTCTGTTGGAACAGGTATTTTTCTCCTTTATGTAAGACTTTATCATAAGACCACTTTATCCATAGGAAATCCCTTTGAATTTGTCAGTAACTGAAACTTGAATTTGAACCAGTGATGTCATTGATGTATGAATAACAATATGAAATCATATGTCAGTTTATTGGGTCCTAATTCTGCACACTAATAGGAACAGTTTTTTGTAGAAGTGACTTGAGCTAATGATAAGAAGCCAAGAACATCTTGTTTTTCAAGTATAATATATCTGAGGAGATGTGAGGGTGACTCCCCAAAGAAATGAACTGAATTAACCAAAAATCACTGGGAATTTTCCTTTTGAGTCTCACAGTCTATAAAAATCTTTCTTACTGTGTTAAATTATCAACTTCAGTGCTTCACTTTTGTCTCTTTACTTTCAAATTACTTGCTTCATGTAACTACCATTTCTTTGTCATGTGTGCCTAGCATGCACAAACCTGTTTCAATATAAAAAGATGAGTGTTTTGTGTCTTGGCAGACAGAAGGCACAAAAATCCTGGGATTTGAGTTACTGAATTTTGAACAGCAAATTCCTCTTCAATTTTCCTTTAGCCTATAAACTGAAATGTTTCAATGTTGTTAACTGAAAATTATATATCAAAAAGGGAGGTTGATCTTGGTTTAGGTGTGTGTCTAATTTTTCTTTCAGAGATAAGTACGAATGCAACAGTCCCATTAAAAAGAGTGAAATGAAATGTTGTACCTGCCTAATATAGTTATTAAAGAAATCATTATATGCTACCATGGGCCTTATTCTGCACCTCTGTTCATAGGAGTCAGATATTTAGTTTGCATTGAGTCAATGCAGTTCTGTGTAGATGACAGCATCTTTCTGAACTGGAATCAGAAATTCTTTTTCCGTAAGTTATTTTTTAGCCTTAACACAAAAATCACTCAGAAACTGACTTGAAAAGTAGGTTATTTGATAAATACTGGCCATATTTTTCAGAACATTTATTAATCTTTTTTCCCTTGCATCCAAGTAGGTATTAATGTATCTTCACTGACAAGCTTTGACTAAATGGAAAGTCAAGAATATTTTTCCTGTTCTTCTTGGTGGACAGATGCTGACCAATAAATGAAAATATAACAAGAGGGAATGCAAGAAAGAGAGAAAAGAATTTTTCAGTAAATTCTAATCTGTTCTTTCAAAGCTAATTATCAGAGCCTGATTAATACTGGGTAAAGAATGTCACCTGTTCACCTATGAAAGTAATGTCTTTTGTGCATTTAAGGACTTTAGACCGTGTGCCAGTTATTAGGAATGTAAAGTGCCTTCTGTGAAGAAGATAGAATACAGTTATTGGGAATTCAACATCAGTAAATCATATCTAACATCCTTGAAGGATATAAACACTTCTCTTGGTTTACAAGAACTGTAAGAAGCTGTTAAGATCCTTTACATAACCAACAAATCTAAACAGGAAGTGTCCATCACACAGAGTCACACCACTGTTGAAAACAAAGATTTTACTGTTATTCACAGAAAGTTGATTTTTCTTTAGAGGAATAAGCAGACATGTAAGACAAGGCTTAAGGAGACAGCAAACATAGAGATATTCCTAGCTTTGTTCAAGAAGAAAAGAAAAGAAAAGGAGAGGAAGGAGCTGTGCTTGAAATGCTAGTTAAGCGAAGAGTATCTGAGAGCTTTTCCCCATGTTGATGAAGGTTGATGTTCTCTTTTTAAGAAACAGAACTTTAGCAGAAGTGATTGTCACCAGTTTCTCCTACTAGAAGTAATTAACAATAGTGAATATTGTGACAGAACTATGTTCAAAAGCAGTAACCATACTGATTGTATTTTTGTACGATAGCATGTAAAAGATTTAGATAAAATGGCTGAAGTCCTTGTCTTAGTACTGGTGAAGGACGAATGGAAAGTTTCCTATTGGCATTAGGGGAAACCTGCAGTATCTAATTCTGCAACATGCTATGCAGCAACAGGTGCAAAAGCAAAGGGTGAAAATGCTCTGCACTCCAAGAAAATAGCTGTAATCCTTTCTAGATAAAGTCTCAAGAGCTTATTCCTTTATATTTGATTTACATTCCATTCCCTTGTGGTTTTTTTCTGGTTCTTCTCTGGAAGGGAAGGCATGGAAGCAGTGTCTCAGGGTACCCTTCCATTGCTGATGGCTGGAGTTCAACTATGGGGGTGCAGTTCTTTACCTTAAAACATCATGAAGAAAATTCTTCTCTTATCACAGTTCAGCACTGAAGTTTAGAAACCTAAATGTCATGGAAACCATTTGCTCAGTGTCCAGTCTGGCTTTCTCAGTGGAGAGCATTCTCAGTTAACCATGTACAAAAATACACACAAACATGCTTCATATTTAACCTGAAATCTAAAATCCTCAGGTAAACACTATAAAAGGTGGGCAACTACTGAAGAATTAATGTACATATAGGAACAGCTGAAAGCAGGAAGCAACAGTAATTTTGTCCACATAGCTGAACATGTGATATTGTGCTAACTGCCACACCTTTCCATAGAAAAGGTTCAAAGAGCTCTTGACCGCCTGTTAATTACTGCATGTTTCTGGAAGACAAAGAGGGTGTTGAGATTTTATCAGGCATTAGTCTATTTTAAGGCATTTCACCACACACAACTCCTGGACAAATGAGAATGACATTTTCCTTTGTAGACATCTATTAGGTGTGCTTTGAAAACCTGTACAAATATAGCCCTCAGCAGGGAGGAGAAACAAAGTATCTTTCAAAGTAAGAGGAAGGCATTAACCTGCCTAGTTTTATCAAAATGACAAAAAAAAAAAAGTACTATGGTAATATCCACCATATCCTAATTAACATTAATCTTGGAAATCTGAGCACTAAGGGTTGCTACACATCTTCATGTGTAGATGGCAGTAGCACAGGACTTTTTTTTTTTTTTT
>VZZY01016935.1:10144-130392 GCA_013400335.1 Eurystomus gularis
CCCGTCGAGCCGCCCTCGGAGCGGGGAAGCCCCGTCCCCCGGGAACGGCAGCCGGGGCACCCCGGAGGGGCTGCCGGCCGGCCGGGTGTCCCCGCCGAGGACTGGGACTCTGCTGTGCCGAGGGTGGGTGTCGCTCCCGGGTCTGTGGCGTGCTCCGTGCCCCCCCCGCTAGCTTCCTGTGCGAGAGTATCGTCTCGCTGAGAAAGTGCAACCTCGTTGTCTGCTTCCTCTTTTCTTTAATCCCTCAACTATTCGCCTTAAAACGGTGTTAAGTGCATGGGCCATCATGCACATGATCGTTTGACCTGGTCTTCTGCTTCTTTCCCCAAAGTAGTTTAATGCATGGATTGGGTGTGAAGGTGAGAGAGAAACGCGGCAGTCTGGGGCAAAAAAACCTGCAAAGCCTCCTCTTTTTTTCCCCAGCTCTTTAGGTTAATTGCATTGAACAAGCAATATCACTAATAAGGCAGCTTAACAATTCTGTTGTGCTATTTTCCATCTTATTGCTGAGTTTGTTAGTAACCGGTTTTTGGAAGCTGAAGCGTGCCTCGAGTATCGTGAATATTTTGCGTATGTTTGAGTGCGTTTGCCTCTTGTATGGCCCTTGCAAATCAGCCTAAGGTTAGACAGAACTCCACAACAGACACTGGGTGGTCACTTGGATCAAATGTTGACCTGCCTAATATATCTGAAGTTCATCATAGTCCTTCTGGACATGTTACAGATGTTTATCTTTCGGTTCCAAAGGTTACAGGTGGCCTTGCAACAACACCCTTTCCTTTTTGGAGTGCAAAATATCAACCTCCACTCTCCACCGAAGAGTGATGTTTGCCTTTGCTCACCTGACAGCTTTTCAGATGTTTACAGAGCTAATCACGCATCTGTTCTGGTTTTACAACTAGTTAATTGGAAGCTTGAAGTTGAACTTGGTTCTTTACCAATTATTACTGAATTCCTGCAAATACAGTGGTTTTGCTCAGGCGAGTTTAAAAAATAGAAACGGTGCTGTGATTAAAGGAAGAGAAACTTAGTTTTGGGATGCTCAAAGGTGGTTACAAGAAAGCATGTGCTCATGGGGAGGCTGATTTGGGTTTTCCCGACATTTCTCTAGCCATGCTGATTAATTTTTTCTTCTTTAAAATCACAGTTGCTTTGTTAGCCTGTATATATTTCCAGATAAGTGTTGTTACCTGGCTTATGGACAGGGGATGGTGAGAGCACAGGTAATATGGAGACAGAATGGTCCCAAATATGCACATACCAAAACCTGTTCTGCCTGTCAGCTGAGCTGCTGTGTCATTTGCGATTCATAAGAAAAGTTTCCCCCCCCTCCTATAAGAGTTTGCCTTGGATGAGAACACACATTCTTGATTTATGAGCATTTGACTCTCCTGTCCTTTACGGTTGCCCTTATTTGACTGGACTGCAAGTCTGTATTGTGCTTAGAAATGCTGACAGTCCTTGCAGTAAGTGCCTTAGATGTATTTTTGGGACTGTTGCTTTGTGAGTAACTTGTTATCACCTTAACCATAAAATACTGAGCAATAGGGTTGATGGATGCTAATGTGCAGCCTGAATGAGAAATGAACTTATTACAGCTTTTTTTTTTATAGCATTGGTCACTGCTGGGTGCAGACCCACAGGCAAATTTGACAGAGATCAAGTTTTCAAAGATGTTTTCTTATGTGCTTTATTAAAATACCTGGCTCAATGGAGGAGGTGACTTCTATTGTGATGTGCCCTTCTCTTCACCCAGTTACAACTTCTTGTTCCTGTTTTAGGTAGGTGGCAGAGTGGTTTAATTGTATTAAAGGTATTGGAAAAGAGAGGAATTGATTGTTGAACTCCAATCAGCAATAGAACAGCTGTTCCTGCTTCTTGAGGACCACAGTCTGATCTCATGGTGATGAATGTTCATTACATCAGTGTTTGCAATACAATAGATAATAATTGGCTGAATCAGCATGAGAAAATGCTCTATTCAAGACGGGCAGCCTCTTGGACAATAGTGTCACAGTGACTGTTACCTAAAATCCAATTTAGAGGAGAAAAAGGAAAACAAAAACAGAGAAGTGTTTGTATATCGAAGGCAAAGCTTAGAAAGACATGAGAAAACAGAGTGTCCAACTCAGCCACAGATAAATTTCCCCTCTGGTAGGCTGGATTGCCCATGGAAAAATGTCATACAAGCTCAAGATTGTTGTAATTCTGGGTTTGTTATAGATAGCTTTTCTTAAAATGAAGTTGGACTCTAACATTTTTCCCGCTAGCCTTTTAACAAGCAAACATTATTTTAGGCCTTAATTAAACCTGCTTTTTGTTCCACATTTCTCCATTTCCAGGTCAGGAGAGCAAACTAGACCTACTGAAATGTTTACTATTAG
The DNA here is from genome assembly GCA_013400335.1 of Eurystomus gularis. Taxonomy (NCBI): domain Eukaryota; kingdom Metazoa; phylum Chordata; class Aves; order Coraciiformes; family Coraciidae; genus Eurystomus; species Eurystomus gularis. The sequence continues at coordinate 12,529 of VZZY01016935.1, forward strand.
GTTTATGTGTGAACATAACAATTCTGTTTAGCTGACAGATGCTCATTTGGGATTTATTTTGACTTAGACATTATCGTGAGAACTTCACATTTTCATACCTCTGACACATCCGCATCCACCCAGTTCCTTCCACTAAGTCTTCATGGAAAACACTGATCTAGCAATGACTGAATGTCCCCAGGGATTAAGATAGGGAAACAAACACTTCTAGGTTTCTAACAGCTCTTCAGTTATTTTTCACTTGATGCTGTTTATCCTCTTTTCTCTTGGAACAATGCCGTGAATCCAGCTAGTTTTGCTGTCTACGGTGTAGCATGGGGATAGTATTTTAGTCAAGTATCTGACAGTGCTGACAAATCAAAGAAATATATCCAAATGTTAATACTCCTCTGATGGTTTTTAATGGAGTGGGAGGATGGGTGACAGCCAAAGGCTTATCTTGTATGTGAGCTGCTTGGCCTTGCAGCTTCTCTAATTCTCTCAATTTCTCCTGGCTGCCTCAGAAAAAAAAGCAGGGAAAGGAGGGACAGGAGAGGAGAATTGTGGTGTATGAAAAAGAGATAGGAGCTGGTCAATGTGAGTTTGTAGTTGCTGACATTTTTCTTTACTTCTAACAATGAATTAAACTTTAGTCTAATCATGTTTAACTCTTTAACAACTTGTCTATTTTAAAAGTGTAAGAGATGGACTCATTTTTAAAGGAACTTATCAAGATGATGAAAAACAGAAGTAAATTCCTCAGCTTGCTCAGGCTGTGCTTTTACTTTGCTGACAGGTATTACTCGGAGGTTAAAATGGTAATATTTCCTTCTATTTAACTCAGCCAGAGCTCGGCTTTATGAAAGCACCCTTTTGTATGCATAATATCTGCTGTCTGCATGTTGTATGGGATTCCTTGTATGGCAAGAATGGGCTGCATCTGCTTCTGGGGAGAAAAAGTCCCTCTTCACATCTTTGGGTGAAAGGTGGAATGTCTTCATTAGTAGCTCTATGCAAAAGTTTTATTTCTGTTACTTGAAGCAGAATTCTTACACTAAAGCACATACCTGCTAGTTTTGTCCCATTTTAAAAAAATAGTGTGGAGAATTTAGTGCAGTATGTAGTATGGAGGTGTGCAACCTTGTGAAAGGAGACTTGAGTTTGGTTCCCCGTACATCACACCACGTCCCTGCCCAGTGCTGCTCTGTCCAGCTCACCTGTGTTCGTGCGTTAGCATGGCTTAGCTAAAGCATTTAGACTTTAGATGATTATCAGTATCTGAAACTGTGAGTAATCTTTGCTATCTCTGGAACTTTGTAAGCCACTTTCCCATAATATGGCTATACATCTTGCAAAGGAACATAGATGAATGTTTATTGGCAAAGCAGAAAGGTTATAGCCCAGGTAAAAACAAAGGGATAGAGTCAACAGGATGTCTGTTGTTTGATCTAGATGGTCTTTGGGATGTTCGTTATTTTTAAAGCATTCTTCCTCTGAACCTTTTTGAACTCCCTCTCTGCTGAAAATTCCTGAGGAGGGCATGCAGTTGTGCATGCTAAAAATCCAGGTATTTTCCTGTTTTATTATCAGATACTGTAAAAAAACACTTGCAGCTTTTCAGTTTGTAGGACACTGCTCAACCCTTTTGTGTGGCTCAGTGGTGATACAGTTTTTACAGCCAGTGCTCAAGAACTAGGGTTTATTTTATTCTGTACTGGTTTTTGCTTTGCAACTGTGAGCCAGTCTTAATGGAAAATACCTGTCTTGCAAAGTGTTTCCCGTGTCTCTTGAATAGCTGGACCATGCTCAGCACTGTCACTGTTGGGTGGGACTCGGTGTTTGAAAGGAGATCTTGTCTCCTGGATGATCGCTATAAAAGCCTGGTTTTAAAAGCTGCATCTGTGATATTAAACTGAAAGTATCATTGCAGTTCAGTAGCACTTTGTTCTTCTTTAGTCATTTCAGTAGGCAGCTAATCTGAATTTGCATTTTTTGAATTCTGAGCTGAAAATACAGATGTTGGAAATAATGAAATTCTGCAGCTTCATAAGCAGGCTACTAGGTTATTTTTTTTAGTCATCTAAAAGACCACCACTGAATGTCCATAACCATGCCTGGCAGGCGCTTACGATGGACAGCAGTTATCCTGTTACCCTGGAAGTGTCTTGTCCTGCTTTCAGATCCCATCATGAAGGTATCAGGGATGTGGGACTTCTCTCGTCTGCATTTGATGAAGTACAATATTCTTTACTGTTTCTCTGGGAGCCATATGTGTAGCCACCTTATGAACTGCTGCCTCTGTCAGCAGAAGTCTGGGAAAGACAATTCATATCAAGAGAAGAACTTAGTTGTGAGTCTCAAAGATTCTTTATCTTTTTAAAGAAGGGCAAGGAGGAAAAGCATAATTGAGAGACTTTGCAGTAGAACATTTTATCATGGCAAGTTAAAAATTGTATTTTGGAAGACAGAAGTATAATTGACCTTCGAAAAGCAATGCTGTAAATAAGTCCAGTTTGGAAAATTGTAGTGGCTCTTGTGAGTTAGCCTTTGCATCCCATTCTAGAGGGTTCTAGTCTGCCGTGGTGTTCCATGAGGCATCTGGAACACACTTTTGTGTTTCTAGGGGTTCAACTGTTTGTTAACAACACTTGAGAATCCTGGGTTCCTATGCATAAAAGGTTCAACTGCTGAGCTATCGAAGGAGTTTTGTCTTCTTTTTATGTGATGTACTTTATAAGATGAGGGATCTGCTGCATTGTACACTCCTGCATGTGCAGAGACGTTTGAGTGTTGGGTTCTTTCGTTTTGGAGAGGGGTTTTATTTCCCTGTTACTGTGCATTGGGTACAGCTTATTCTAGAAATAGAACAAATTGACTTTGGCATGTTTTGGCATGATTTGTTCCTCCTTTCCCACAGCTTTTAACATTGGCTTTTCTAAATATGTGTCTGTTTGGAAGCAGAAAGCTGCAGGAAATCTCATTGTAAATAACTGTTCTATGCTTTAAGCCTCCCAGATCATAGGTTGAGCTGATTGGAGCCAGTTTGCTAGGAGTGGAAAAAGGTCTTTGAAGTGTGTAGTATATATTTAGTTTCTTAAATTCAGCTCTGTGCACCGATCTATAAAGTCTGGGGGGGTTTGGATATTGAATTTAAAAGCAAACAGGGACTGTTCAGCGAGTACAGATGCATTGTAGAATGTTAGGGTTTTTTTTCCAGTGAAAGCAGTCTGCAAGTTGTCTCAAATCAATTTTGGTTTATGAAATGACAGCAGAACATAGGCAGGCATAGTGGTGTTGTATTAAGGGCCAGAACAAGCCTGTTATTCAAAGACTGATGTTAATATAGTTGTGCTGAAATGTAACTAGTGCTGTCATTAGATGTAGGGCCATCACCTGTGCTTGAAGAAGCATTCTTTTTTAAATCCGGCTTTGATTATGTAAAAAGTTAAATTGTAGCTCGTTAAAATGGTGTTTGGGATTTTTTTAAGAACTCCAAGGTGACATGAAACCCATGGAATTAATGAGATTACTTGATTGGAGAATTTTAATTCTCCTGTAATGTCACATTACAGCATACTTGAAAACAATTTGGTCTTAGTCTTGAGGTGAACATTGTCAAGATGATACTGTTGTGAATGAGCACAATAGCACTCATGCTTTAAAATTAAGTAGGGTTGTGTGCTTCTGTTTTTGAGAAGTGGAAGTTGTTATAGGGTAGGCTAGAGGGATGTTGTAAGCTGGAGGCTTGCTTGATAGGCTTGAGTCTTCTCTTGCTTCTCACTTGCCATCCTGAGTGGCATGCAGATCAGCTCTGGTTCCATTAAGTTTCAGCATTTAAATACACACATCCTTCATTAGATACCTTGTTGTCTGTGAAGTCAAGACTGGGTGTAAGAGATTTAGTTCACTGAGTATGTGTTGTCTGCATCTCTGAGTGGACTACTCAAAGAGGGGTGCAAGATGGTTTCTGTTGGTACATTGCTGCCGGACTTGATGCCTCTCAGAAGTGCAAGTTCCCAAGTTCTGCACATCTAAGTTAACAATTACTTTTTGAAATATGAGTCAAAAGAAAACAAAAATATCCTTTCTTCACTCCCAAACAGATATATCCATATTGTCTCATAACTATGCCTGTGGTAAGATGAGTTAAAATTGGTAAAATAATCCTGAGTTCATCAAAGGGTTAGTTCTGTCAGCAAACTGATGCTGCTCATGTGCTGTTTCAAACCACTCCGTTTTAGTACCAGAGCACATGCACAAGTAGCCATATCTTGTAGGACTGGCATCATCAGGAAAAGCATCCACTGGAATGGTTGAGGGAATATTTTCCACCCTGTTTTTGAAAGAAATTTAGTTCATCCCTTTAAAAGCCTAGTTGTTGTGAAAAACTGGAATTCAGGGGTATTTTCCACCTCTAGTTAATAGGAATAATGCAATGTAGGAAAAATGTAATTTTATTATTCTAGAGTGTGTATATCCTTGGGAATTTTCAAGCTTTTGCCATTGTTCCAATTAATTCATTCTATTACTTTATGTATTCTCCATCTCTAGATACCTGCTTGAACAAGACTTTCCGGGCATGCGGATTGGTCCAGAGCCTACCACAGATTCTTTTATTGCTGTTATGTATGGAGATTCAGAAGGAAGCATTCCTGGAAATGCCCTAGTTGTTGATCCTAAGAAGCCATTCCGCAAACTCAGCCGCTTTGGAAATGCTTTCCTGAACAGGTGAGATGTGTTTACTTGATGTCTTTTGATTTTTCTATTTAAATTTCTGCCTGACACCGTCTTCAAGCATCAGCCCATTTTCCTAAGTTTTTTCTGCTGTATTTGCTTTGAACAGCATGGAATAAATATTCAAATATAAGGAGGAGCCCTGGCAGTTCAAGTGAATTAAAAAAACCCAAAACAGCTAAAACAGTACTAGGTAGGGCAGCACTACCACAGATATATTCAGTTATCTGAACAGAAAATCATTGTTAAAACCAGTTCACACAAGGTTGCTGAACTGCTCAACAAGCTGACTTGTTTGTAAGGCATTATGCCAGCTGGAACTTGGGATCAGTTTGGGCACAAATTCTCCTGCTCAGTAAAACTGATGGATTAGTACTATTATGAAAAACTACCATCCCCAAAAAAAGGAAAAAAAAAATTTCCCTTTGATGCTTTCTTGTTCCTTTCCAGTGGCCTCACCAGAGGTCTTGATATAGCTCTTTAAAATTGTGGATTTCCAGGATATGAAAAAAGGCCCACAAGAATGGGGAATATTTGAATATGTCTTCTGGTTGAATACGTATTCAAGCTGTGAAGTGTTTGATTTCGACTAGCTAGTCTTCAGGCAGTAGTCCCTTAGACCATGATGATGGCATTAGCTTCTGGATGGCTGCTGGGTATTTTCAGAAAAGGTACGAGTTGTTCAGGGGCTATGAATACTGCTGTAGGTAGCTCTAAGTAGCAGGCTAAATATTTCCAGTTAGAAGTTATTAATAACTGTTTGCATTGTGTGAGCAATCGCCTTGTTTTCTTCCTGTATTTGATGGCAGCTTGACATGGAGGCCTGGCATTGCAAGCCAATTTATCTAAATTGGTTCTCTTTTAACAATAAACTTTCCTGTTTGGCTGATAAACACTGGCATATGTGTTAAAAGTTCGTCATGTTTTCTCTTATCTCTTGCTACGCTTTTTCACAGAAGAAAGAGCTGCTTATAGTTGGCTTGGCTGTCACTTTGCTAGGAGATAAGAGTATGTGCTGCGGGAAGCTGGAGCCAAGTCCTATTTTAAATAATAATTCTGTGGTCCGGGACTCTTTGTCGGCTAAATCCTGTTCTCCAGATCCCTATTCTGTTTCTTTTTCCCCACCATTGTGCTCTCTACAAAAAGTTAATATAATTATACTGTAAATAGTATTTTGCACAATACTCAAATATTTACACAGAGCACGTAATAGTGCTACATGTTTGGTTGGACGAATGGTATACACATAATTTTTTTTGCCAAATCATCTGTCACTCTCGTCGTGTCAGGTCCTGAATCTTATGTAAGCAAGATGATTTGTTAAAAAGATGTACATTCAAAGTAACTGACTAAATTTATTCCAGTTCTTTTGGCGACTGTGATATTGCTATATTGCAGTGCTGTGAGCAACGTTCCCCAACAGTCTGGTTTGCTCCTTAGTTTTGCAGCAGACATCTAGGTACATGTAATCTCCTAACATCACCCTTGGTCTGCCACCCTGTTCATATTGCTGCTTTTTGAAAACTTGTCACCTCCTTTCCGTTCCCTGCTTCATCTAGTTGAAAATGTCTTGGGCTTCAGTTCAATATCTTTGAGTAACTTCCCTCTGTTTTACCTGCAATCATACCACATATTTTACTTTGCCTTCTCCCATTTGCCATGCTGATGATCCTATATAGCCATTATTACATTCTTTTCAGTCCTGTCTTAATAGATTTATCCTGAGGGTGGTGAGACACTGAACAGGTTGCCCAGGGGGGCTGTGGATGCTCCATCCCTGGAGGTGTTCAAGGCCAGGCTGGATGGGGCTTTGAGCAACCTGGTCTAGTGGGAGGTGTCTCTGCCATGTCAGTGGGGGTTGGAACTAGATCATCTTTGAGGTCCCTTCCAGCCCAAACCATTCTATGATTCTATGAGATTTTTCTCTATTCCCTCCCCTCACCCTCACTTTAAAAAAAAAATAAAAAATTTCCCAATCAAAGTGCTTTACTTAATGGAAGAACTTAAGGCTGTGGACACTTAGACTGCAAAGTTAAGTGCCCTTTTCATCTAAATGTAACTAACATGAAAGGAAACAGTGACTGACATAATGGAGAAAATAAAAACAAACAAGAGCACAGTGACACAACTGAGGCGTGTATTTACTAATTAGCCACATTAATTTATTGATGTTACCTTGCCTCTTTTTTCCATGACCCCTTCTTATTTCTCCCAGTATTTTACTCTTAGTGGTAACTGTCTCTGGAAGGTTCCTGAGTGTAGAAACTTCCTTTATTTCTCCTGTGTACTTTTAAGGAAAGCTGGGGAGGGGGAATGGGACAGGACCTGGTGTGCCCTTGGATGCTAGTTAAAGTAAGCAAGGAAAGAAATTGCAGTATACCAAAAGATCCCAGGAATTAATTGGTGCTGCTGAGAAGCAGCGCGTGTTCATGCTCTATTCTAATGAGTATCTGAATGGACACAAGAGAAGTATAAATTCTTACTGATTTTTTGAGCCACCCAAAGTTAATCTTAAAAAATAAACAGATGTTTACAAAGTTATTTCAGTTTTGTAAACAATGTGGCTTATTTTTTCAAGGATAGTCTAAGATTGCTGGGTTTTTTTTTAAACAAGTTTTATGATAATATGAAAACATTAACAAAGGCCTAATGTGCCATAAGCAGTTGCAGTCATCTCATTCACACAACTATTTTTGTAAAGCTTTTTTTTTCTGTGAAGGTCTGCTGTTGTTAAGGTAGATGGTATATAGTTTTGCTTTTTACGAAGCAGAACTTAAAAATCACACTTCATACAGGTCAGGTAAAAAATAGTGGTTCAGAGCCAAATCTCAATGTCAAAAAGAGATATTAATATACAACTAGCATTACATTTTTAAGTTGTCTGTTATTAATTTGATGTAAGATTTTTAACCCATCTATTCCCTTTAGATTATGGATATATTCTACAGCCAGCTAATTCTGAATTCAACCTTCTATTTCATATCCTTTTCCTATAAACCTTCCTCCTCCCTTTCCCACTAATGACTGCTGTGAAGACTGCAATGTCTTTCCATTTCTGAGGTCTGTAGTTCTCTATTTCCTTGCACAAACTTTTCTAGCTGTCTCAGTTTGGGTGATAGAATCATAGAATGCATTGGGTTGGAAGCGACCATCCAAGGTCATCTAGTCCAACCCCCCTGCAGTCAGGAGGGATGTCTCTAACTAGAACAGATCAAGCTTGGTCTTGAACATCTCCAGGGATAGGGCCCCCACTACCTCTCTGGGCAACCTGTACCAGTGTTCCACCACCCTCATAGTAAAGAACTTCTTCCTAATGTCTAATCTAAATCTATCCTTCTCTAGTTTAAAACCATTGACCCTCCTTGATGCCTAAATCAAAATACTGCCGTATTGTTCAGCTGAAATAATGGTGCCTGTTGTCTTGTACAATAGGCCTAGAAACATCTCAGTTATATTAAACAAGTGCTGAGCTTTCTAAAGTGAGGGAGTGATTAAAAAGAAATATGAAAATTCAGTTTTAACACTATTCCAAATATATGAAAGCAAATTCACGTTGAACATACTAGTGATTTATATTTTTGTAATGGCGGACATGGCCATATCTGAATCATCTGGATCATTCTGTCAAACAACAGCTTCCGAACGTTGATATATCTTACACTTTGTATCTGAAATTTGACTGCCTTAGCTCACAGAATCACGGAATGGTAGGGATTGAAAGGGACCTCTGAAGATCATCTAGTCCAACTCCTCTGCCAAAGCAGGTTCACCTAGAGCAGGTTGCACAGAATCATGTGCAGGCAAGTTTTGAAAGTCTCCAGAGAAGGAGACTCCACAACCTCTCTGAGCAGCCTGTTCCAGTGCTCCCTCACAGGAGAGAAGTTTCTCCTTACGTAATTCCTGTGTTCTGGTTTGTGCCAGTTGCCTCTTGTCCTATCACTGGGCACCACCGGAAAGAGTCTGGCCTCATGTTCTTGACACCTGTCCTTCAGATATTTATAAACATTGATAAGATCGCCTCTCAGTCTTCTCTTCTCCAGGCCAAACAGCCCCAGGTCTCTCAGCCTTTCTTCATAAGAGAGATGTTCTGGTCCCCTAATCACCTTTTTAGCCCTCTGTTGGACTCTACAGTAATTCCCCATCTCTCTTGAAGTGGGGAGCCCAGAACTGGATGCAGTAACTCCAGATGTGACCTCACTAGGGCAGAGCAGAGGGGGAGGAGACCCTTGACCTGCTGGTCATACTGGTCTGAATGCACCCCAGGACACCATTGGCTGTCTTCGCTACAAGAGCACACTGCTGGCTCATGATTAACCTGTTTTCCACCAGGGCTACCAGGTCCTTCTCCATGGAGCTGCTTTCTCACAGGTCAACCCCTAACCCATACTGGTGCATTGGATTACTCCTCTCCAGGTGCAGGACCTTACACTTGCCCTTGCTGAACTTTATTAGGTTCCACTCTGCCCAATTCTGCAGCCTGTCCAGGTCTCTTCCTAACTCAGATTATCTTCAGACTTAAAGTTCATGTTTGACCTTGGCACAGTTAAAATTTTCCGGCTGTGATTCCCCATTTCCTGAGGTAGTGTGCCTTCTAAAACCATGGGTTAACACAGGGTGGCCATCTTAGAGACTGAACCTGCAGCTTAACCCTCTGCTAGGCTGTCTCTAGGCAGCTTCACAGGAGGAGGGTAGGTTATGTCGTCTGCTTCTTAGTACCATCTTCAGCTGCTACCCAGTAAGAAGATTAAATTCTTATGCAAATCTCTTTAAGGCAGTTTGTGCTGAAGGGAGGTGAAGTTCTTCAGTCACAAACTGTCCCAGAAGCATCAGAGTAGCTTGGATTTAACACACAAAGTGTTCTGCTCGACTCCCATGAATTATTTATTTTTCATGATACCACCATTGAATTTGTCTCCCGTTGCAGAGGCAGAAGGTTATTGTTTAGAGCATGCTGTGTGTAATTTGAACTCTTGGTTCTGGCAGTGTGAAAGCTCTTGCTGGGTCTGTGGGAGAAATACTGTTGTTATCAGTTGTCCTCAAGCCCCACCTAAGGAGGGTGGTGGGTTAGAGATGGGGTTTGTTCAGATGCTGCAGGAGCAGGTGAGAGAGTGACTTGCTAGTGACTGGAATATAAATATGTCATCAGTATCAGTTTCTGCCTGCTACTCTTTTCTGTTTGAATCTCTTTGAATTTGGGCAAAAGTTGGAGTACATGAAGACATTTTCTTGTGTACATTAATTTTGACCCCCGGCAAGATGTTTGTTTTATGCAGTCTTTTTAATGTTGTGTGTATTGCCCATTTTGTCAGGTCTTGAAAAATTTGGAATTTTATCAGCACTTAGATACAGGGTTTTACAAGGTTTTCCTCTGTTGTGTTTTTTTTTTTGAGAAGCTGTTTTCTTTATGTTTTCTTAAACACATATGGCTGCCAAACACGAGGATTCATTAGTACTTTGGAAACTTATTTTTAAAATTTTACTCGAGTCTTTTGAAAAGCAGATAGCTAAAAGGGAGCTCTCAAGGGACGATCTATGTGTGAGCTAGAGCTATTTGTAACGTTTTTTCTCTCCTTTCCTGCAGGTTCATGTGTTCTCAGTTACCTAATCAGGTACTGAAGAGCATCAGTATCATCGACAGCCCTGGCATTCTCTCTGGAGAGAAGCAGCGCATCAGCAGAGGTGGGTTGTGGGGCTTGAAAAGAACCAAGCTCGCTAGTTTTGGCAAGTCATCATCCTAATCTCTTGGAGGCCTGTTGTAGTGGTACTGAGTGGAGGTGTGTCCCAGATGTTCTTACTACAAGGCCTATTAAACCCATATTTTAACGCTGGATGTAGGGTTTGGAATTTTTTTCTTTTCAAGAGGTTGGGATTTCTGTCATCATGCTGCTGTGGCTGCAAATGGCTCTGGTTGCATGGTCTGTTGACCAATCAGTGCATTGATACTCCTGAGAAAAAGCCTTATTTCCATAATTTTAATTGCTTTCCACAAATAATGAATAGACTTTTCAATAATAGACACACATTCGAGAATTAAGAAATGCTTTATAATAGCTATAGCCCTTTAGGCTGGTCATGTTTAAATACTGAGGGGGCTGGGCTATAAATAAGGTGCTTTTATTGTAGGCACAGCTGCTAGTATTGCTTCTTAAGCTTGCTCAGTCATGCCATATAATTTTCTCAAGCAAACTGTATAATTTTTAGCCAAAAGAGTTAAGGTAGCAGGAGGAAGACGGGATGAGAATATTTTTAATCAAGTAAAATTCTGCAAAAAACTGAAGCCTGTTTTTAACATGCACTTTAAGAGATTAGCTTGTCTTTAAGAAACTGTTAGAACAAAGCAACATAACATAAATAATTTCTTCCATCTTTCCTTCACCTGCATTCAAGTGCCTGTCAGCGATTTGTGGAGTTGTAAATGGTGGTGATCCAGCGTGTTGCTTATGCTGCCCTTTGTTTTTAGACTTTTTCCTGAAAGCAGTGTGTTTCACATCTGTGGGAGTGGAAATAATCAGTTCTTTAACATATTACATGTGGATTTTTTTGAGGAAATCTTGGAATGAGCACAGTATATAGCAGATGTGCAACCATAGTCCTGTCTTTATGTTGCACTGACCATAAGAGATTAACTTCTTAAGACTGTAATCCAAACCAGTCTTTCTTAGCAAACTGATCTACTAGATGTTTCTGGATGCTTTCTTCAGTGACAGAATGTGGGGGGTTTTGTCCTCTTTATTGCTCATACAGTTGTTTAAAGCATGGGGAGAGAGCTTTGTATCGCTATATGTGATACATTGAACTTGTAGAGATGAACAGCGTGAGTGCTCCACACCCATGCAAGTAAAGGCTTGAATATTTTGAAACCAGATAAGTAAAACAAATAGTGCATGTTGGCACTCTTATTTCTAGGTGGAAATAACCAAGTGTGTAACTAATGATCTTTCATCCTGAAAAAATCTTCTTGTAAGATGTCCGCAAAATGTTTATGTCTCAGTTTACATAGTCTAGTAAATCAATGATGATCGCAAATCTCCTACTTCTGCTTCTGCACTGTGGATTCCAGCTCCCGTTTTCCTCCACCAAGAAAAATTAGGTACATCTTTCTCCTTCTCTACTTGTTAATTCAAGGGAAAATGATGCTTGGCAGCGTTCAAGTATCTCTTGCCATTTTTGTACCAGTATAGAAGTGAACATGAAACAAGCAGAAAACTAGAACAACATATGAGTATGCTAATGACAAGTGAGCTATTGTGTGACAATATTTGACACCGTTATGGATTGCTGTGAAAGTCCCAGACTTCACGTGTGGGACAGAGTTGTGTTTCACTGGTAGTCCTGTGTTGCTTAAAGGACCATGGCTCTTCACTGCCATCTAGAATTGCTCTTGTGACTTAACAAGGCATATGACTGTTCCTTTATTGTTCAGACTCCCGTTTCATGATGGTATGTACCTTGTCGATTATTTTTATGGCCTAGCTGGCCTGCCCTTTGACATGGTAAACTTTCACCTGAGATGAGAGTGCTCAATGATATCCTCAAACTCTTATTTGTTTCACAGGCTTTAACTTGACTAGTTTGTATTTCATGATTTATTATTTCAATCTTATAAGGTTTGCCTTGAATACATAACTTGGCATAGTTATTTTACCACAAATGTGGTTCTCCTGTATGCTAATTAGCTTTAACGAGCATGGTTGTACCATAACTAACATTTTGGGAGTCGGCTTCAGAGCACTGTTCTCTCTGTGCCTCAGGCTTGCAGGGCAAGGTTGAAGGTTTCATAGACGTAGCCGTCAGCATGCATAAAGTACCTGCAAGTCACTGTGTGGACCTATTGCGTGCTCTTATGATTAGGCAATACTGCACTTGCCCATGTCTGAAACATTGCATACTGTGATACATTTCCTGTACATGACTGTTGGGCTGCTTCTGCACTTTCCATACAGATGATTTTGTGGAGTACAAACTTGACTCATCCTGTGGTGCTGCACACGCCAAGGCCTGTCTGACCTGCTGTCCTGGTTTTGGCTGGGATAGAGTCAATTTTCTTCCTAGTAGCTGGTGCAGGGCTGTGGTATGGATTTAGTGTGAGAGCAACGAGCAGGCATCTGCGTGGTGCTTAGTTGGTGGCTGGGGTTAAACCATGTCACCTGCTTCCTGAAGGAGTCAGACTGACTTCAGCATATTGATGCTACAAGTCTAATTTAGCACGTTTTGAAGTTTGAGTTGCTTACACTACTTTTTAAATCACTATGTGCCAAAGTAAGCAGGATTCTACAAGATATTTTCTGCTGTCCCTAAATGAAACTGTTAGAGAAGGTTCTGTTTGTAAATCTTCAGACCAATAAGGGTGTTTTCCTACAAACTCTGTGGTGTTACCCCTTAAATTCCCTGGCTGCTTCTCACTGAAAATGGTGGCGGCTTGTGTGCTTCACTATGGGAACTGCCTTTTCCTTTCACTATGAAGTTGATTACAGACAAACATAAGGATGCTTTTCTGTGCTTGTCAGGAAAGCTCTAAATAGGGTGATTCTCTGGAATTTCTTTTCTGACTACTTCACAATTTTGTATTTCAAAACTGTATACTTCAGCAAATTTCTTAAGCTCTTTGTTTCTTTCTGTTTCTCTCTTAAACTTTTGGTTTTCTTATGAATCTTGCTGCCATTTTCTAAAAAATAATGTATATGAGATGAGTGTTTTTCATAATTCCCTAGTGGACTATGACATTTGTAACACCTGATAAGTATTCTTAGATGTTTTCTTTCTGCACATTATCGATGTCTGTTCATATCTGAGTTTTTTAATTACCTTTCTGGGAGTTTAGCTTGTTTCTAACAAAGGTGAGCAGCAGCTTTTCTTATCAGTGATGCTTTAATGTGTTTGATGGAAGAATAGCATTACAGGACCTCAGTGTAAAACCTTCACTCTTTGTTGTTGTTGGTTTTTTTTTTCCATCTCCCCCTTAGCAGCTGCTTAACTAGTTACCTATGAATGGATGTAACACCTGAATAATGGTAGAATTTGACAGATATCGCTAGGAGTAAAGTGAAGCCTTCAGAGACCAACAAAGCCATCAGATGTTAACTTTCAGTTTTAAAATGCAGGAAAACAGTAAAGGGCCTATGTAAAAACACAGGATATGCACTACTTCTTCCCAGCATGTTTTATTTCTAACTCTGGAAAGCATCCAGGCCATGGATGAAGGAACTGATCACTTTCTGAAGGGTCAAAAATAGAGACATTCAAAGAGGCCTCTTGACATCTTTCCTGCTGCTGTTGTCGTTGGGAGGACGCGCCAGAAGCTTCCTGCCTGTCAGTTCAGGGCTGCGTAAGTGGCTGGAGGAGAACGTGCAGACATGTGCCAGCATTTTCCCTGGGCAGACAATGCCTGTCCTTGTGCTGCTTCTGCAGCATCACTGGTGACATTCACAAAGCCCACGTCAGACACAAACGTGCGTATGGTCTGCAAGATTTGGAAGGAACGATGAGTATAAGGAGAGGAGGAAGGAGAAGGAATGTCTGACAGGGTGAGGGGAGGAACTGCTTTTAGAAAGGGGTGGGAGGGAAGTTAGCTCATGATTGAGTGGTGTGAAAGCCAGGATTTCAGCAAATATGGGGAAAGAGGTCTGAGGAAAATGAAGGATATTGGTTGGCTTCCATTTTTAGAACTGGAGACACAGGTAACTTTCTCAGTTCAATTTGGCTTGTGAAAATGTAGTCATGGATTAAGTAAGGTGATGTATATAGTTGTGGCATTGTGTCAGGCTTTCCCTTGCAGTGAGACACTGTGCTCCTCAGTATTAGTCCACCAACAGGAGTGCCATAAGAATGTTATCCAGGAATGCTGGGTTGAGACAGGCTTTCATTAACATAACTGGAAACTTCCACCCCAGACAGCAAAAAGCACCATATTTCCATGTGGGACTGAGCTCCATTTGAAAATCTGTTTTGATGCTCACCTGTGGCAAGGCATTAAAAGAACAGCAGATTGGGGAGAAAGAGAAAGGCTGCTCTTGTCCACCTCTAGATCATGTGTTGTAGCCTTGGTTGTGTGGTACTTAGCACTGGCAGGTGGGATTGCTCCAAGCACTCTGCCCACCCCTGACTGATCTGGAATGTGGGTATGTTCTCTGAGCTTGGAGGCTCCGTGTTGAAGCATCCATCTGTCAGGCACCTTTCTTCTGCTGTACCAGCAGTGCCAGCCCCAGGGGTGGAAGAACTGGACACTTTGCCTGTGTGTGCTCGCAGAGGATGGGTGCCGCCCATCAAGCCTCCCTAATTGTTTTTTGAATTGCAAAAGCTTTGGAACATGGTATTAGGGCAAGCTGGAAATTATTTACCTTGGGCCCACAAGGGAAAGCTGACTGTTTAAATCTTTATTACTAACTGTCACAGAAAATTGACCCGTGCTCATACCGCACATATGTTGCGCAGCTGTGTCTTTGAGTATGGTTGGTGGCTGCCATGCATGGGGCTGGTGCTTTGCCCTCTGCCAGTGACACATGAGCTCTCATGATTGTTCCTCTCATCAGTGTTTCCAGGGCTGTTAACCACATGCCATTTCTCTCCAGCCTTTTAATCTCTGTTGTACTGTTCCATTTTATTCTCCTCTGTGGTCTCTGTCAGCCCATTGCTGATGCCCAACAGTTATGCTTCTGCTGGAGACACCAGCTCATCCCCTCCCTGCAGCTTGGGATGAGCTCAAGAACTCTGCAGTGCTGCTGGTGATCACTGTTCTCCTCTGCCCCTTAGCTGGATACAGGGGTGACTAACAGCTTTCTAATACACATTTTGCATGTAGATGTTGTACCTGCTGAGATGTAGATCCTCAGGCCGGATATAATTGCTGCCATCAGTCATTGGAAGAAAACTGAAAAAATAGCAACAGTAGAGCAGCAAGAGGCTGAGAAGTATCAACACCAGGTTTTTTTGGTCATGTTTTCCAAACTTCTGTGTTGACCTTGTACTGCTTGACTTTGAAAGCCCTAATCCATACACGTGCTATATGTGACAGAATCCTAAACGCATTGTCTCTCAGCGTTGTTCCTTTCAAGATCATTGCTTTGACTAATTTTTTTTGTTCTCTCTGAGGACAGGGTGGAGAAATCATGAAATCAACCATGTGAAACCCTTGGCTAAAATATTTAACCATGTATTGTTTTTCTGTAGTTCAGATATACTACAACGTGCAACCACTGAATCCGTACATAAAACGGATTCAGTTCTGATGACAAATTTTCATTAAAATGAATAGATTTTTTCAGATATTTTAATGAGGTCTTTTTCTTACAAATTTTAAACATGCAGACTTTTCTTTCATTAATATTTAATTCACATTTAAAATGTATCACTAGTTAGTGTACCCTTGTTGACTGTGCCATTGTTTCTGCAGTTCAAAACCCATTTAATGTGTGATGGGAATTTATATAGTTATTTAACCAGCCTTATAAATCAAGCCTTTTAACATATCAATTTGTGGAAAACTTAATAGAATGTAACTTGCTTCATTTGCAATTTTATCTGTTTCATTTCAAGCATATTTCTTTCTACGTGAGTGAAATCAGAACAGGTTTTTGCATAGCTCGGATTGGTACACTGTTGTGACTATGTTGTAACATGCCAGTGACGTAGAAGATCTTGCTTTCTCCCTCTCCTGCTAAACTTTTATAAAGATAAATTATTCATACTGGCTTTGATTGCATTGTTAGTGTGAGGTGGGAAGAGGTCTCTTCCAGCTGTGTTGTGTGTGGCTTTCCTCCTTGCCTCCCTCTTTCATCTTGCACTCAGCCCTTCAGGATCTGGTCACAGGAAAGAACATGTGAAAGCCCCAGATAGTGCTGCTCTGGCAAGGGGACAGATTTTGCATTCCCAACAAAAGAATACTTTAAATGAAAAAGATTACGTTGGCTTTTCTTTTGTATAGCCAGTTAACAAATCTGACCTTCATCCTTTTGGATCTTAATAACACCTTTTTAACATAGCCCTCTCCTTTCAGTTTGATGTGTCTGTGCTGGATTTTTAGTGAAGTTTTATGATCTTTTTTTGAGGAGGGTGGGGTGGCAGGGAAGATGGGTCGTTTACTATTAACTAGAACTTCCGGATTTCACTTCATATTCAATTTGTCATTTTTAAACAAAATATTTGAAACAATTCTTTCTCGTGTTTCTAAACATGGACAAGCGTGCTCCATGACAAATCTTGAGTTCACAGGTTGGTTTTTTTCCTATTACTTTCATGTACGTCTGCTTTTCTTGATGTTGGCCCTAGTCAGGTTCTACTGGAAAGCGAAAAAAGCTAATTTGCTTTTGAGTTCCCTGTTAAAACCAACAACTTGACAGTATAATGAATAATGACTTGACTGAACCACCATTGTTTTAAGAAAAGCTGAGCAACTTTACCAGTTTATTTCTGTTCTTTAAAAGATGCTGCTGAGCACGAGGAGTGGTGGAGAGTGTTTTGCCTGTCTGAACCAGGTGTATGAGGTATTTGGATAATTGGCTTATGTATGAGTAGTCTAAGTGAGTTTTCTTTGCTGGAGGATTGGAAGTTTAAAGGCTTATCTTGCACAACTGAGAAATGACCCAAGATACCCTGGAGGGCTGATAACTGAGCTTACTTTGCTCTTTGTATTTAAATATATACTGTTGGGGGGAAAAACTGCTGATTCTCTTTGGGTTACTTTATATCAGTCCTTGCATTTTGACTGCTTCCTCTTTTAGCTCTGATTCTGAGAGGAGGAGGAGGGGTGGTATGTCATCTCCCTGCTCATACCTTGCCGTTCCTTACTCAAACAAGATGAGTCACATCCCTGCCAAGCCCAATGCCACATCACTGGTGGTCACTCAGTGGATTAAATGTGTCACTTCTGAATAAGGAGCTCTTGAACACTGTTTGTTGTGGGGATTAGGTACCAGCTGCACTTATGAAAGTGTTCAGATAATGGTAGGAATAAGCTTTCCTTTAGAATATCAAAAAGGTTGTTTCAGGTGATCACAAAGGTCACTGCTTGTGTTCTGTAACCTGGCATGTCCCCAAAGCCATCAGCAACACAGGCACATTACTTGTAAATTGTCATCTGTGGCAGAAATAACAGCAAGTGTTGCAATGCAAGGAGAGAAGAGTTTGGAAGTGGTTTTAAAATCCAAATATTTTTGATTGCTGTGTTATGCTGGGGTGCTGCATCAGTGCTGTTTTCCTTGTCAGTACAGACAGGCAGTGCTACCAAAGTGGCCAGTGTTAATGATAAAGAGAGCTTGTGATAAGAGCCCCACAGACTTGCTTAGTTTGGACACCCAGAACTCCTGGGAAGAGGCAAACGTGGGAGTGAGATGGTAACACATAGCAGCACAAAAGATAGTGACATAGGATGGATGGCAAGGTTGAAGGAAGGCAAACGATAAAAACAAAGGACCAGTCTAAGGAGCTGTAGGATACAATTGTCCTCACCTCATTGTCCACAGACACTCTTCCAGGTGGCTCATCTCCTCTGTTCCCCCAGGTAGATGCTATGATCCCCTTGTTCTCTATCCCCAGCCCCACCTTCTCTTAGACTTGCTTTTCTGAACGATAGGACTGTAATAATTTATTCTTCCTTCAGGCTACGACTTCTGCCAAGTTCTCCAGTGGTTTGCTGAGAGGGTCGACCGCATCATTCTCCTTTTCGATGCCCATAAGCTGGATATATCTGATGAGTTTTCAGAGGCTATTAAGTCATTCCGGGGCCAGGATGACAAAATCCGAGTGGTGCTTAACAAGGCCGATCAAGTGGACACACAGCAGCTCATGAGGGTCTACGGTGCACTTATGTGGTCCCTGGGAAAGGTGATCAACACTCCAGAGGTGCTGCGGGTCTACATCGGCTCCTTCTGGGCCAATCCTCTCCGAAACACAGATAATCGAAGACTCTTTGAGGCCGAGGCACAGGATCTTTTCAGGGATATCCAGAGTCTCCCACAGAAGGCTGCTGTGCGGAAACTCAATGATCTGATTAAGAGGGCAAGACTTGCAAAGGTAAGAAAAGCTAAAAAATCTGAATAAATCGGATGAGCAGTCTCTTTTGTCCGTTTCAGTGTGCCCTTTCTCACCCTTGCCAATCTTTCTCTACTTATGAATTGTGTGGTTTTCAGCAAGTGGATAGAATTGTCAGGTTTTCAAGGAAGAGGTAGCCACTCAGGATATAGAAGCAAATAGGAGGAAGTCAAGACTTGTACTGGGGTGCTTCCCTAACTGTAGAGAATGGACTTGATGCTTTTTAGGCCATTAAAGCTATTGTTTGCTTGGTAGAGGATTGAAATTTTTTTTCTAACACTGTGCAGCGAGGTAATCTTAAATACTACTTTTTGGAGATAAACCACTTGTTTGTTTTTTTTTTTTAACAATAGCTGATATGTAAAGAACGTTTAAAAAAAAAAGAGGAGAGGCAGGGGACAAAATACCACAACCACATGCAACCTTCCATATGCTTTTTTGCATATTAAGGAATTAATGCATTACTGTCAATCAGCTGCTGTGGAAAAGCACTTTGACTGAATGCATTTATGTCATACCCTGAAATACAAGACGGATGAAAAGCCTCACTCCTGATGGAGTACAAGTAGTGATAAATTGCAGAGGTGCATGTGCATTAGATTGAAACTTGAGCCTCTCAGATTATGTCGTCTTCATTTCGAGTCACAGAGACACTTGGGTGACACAGACTTTGTGTCATCATATCCAGAAAAACCCCTTCTCTCATTATCCAGGGACATGAGATATGTGCCCTACTGTAGGTAGCCCCTGCCACTGTTGCCCTTGTTTTTGGCTGACCTTCAGACTCCCTACTTAACACTAGCTTCATGTATCTTTTCTTCTCACAGCCTGACTACAATAAGCTTTGGTTGCAGGCTAAAGTATTCCTTTGCCTTTTTCTCTGATTCTGCAGTGAGTTTCTTTATTATAGCACTGAAGTTGCTGTTAGCATAATAGTTAAAAGCACTGTTAAGCTATTTATTTTGAAAAGCTCAAAACCAAAGAGGGAGGAAAAGCTGGTGGTACCAGACAGAAAATCTAATTTCTTATGCTGTTCTCAGACAGAATGTAAGTTATTGCAGTTGTCTTGGTACACATTTTCATGTCGACTTCTAGGCAAAAATGAAGAGGACTTTGATAAAAGAATCGTTGTGTGGGGATGTGTACCATTTCCTGTGCTGGCTTAATTAACTCTCTGCATATAATGATACACCTAAAGCCTGAGCTTTAGGGCACCCTGAAGCAGTTGCTTCTTTGAAAATTCCATTTAATGTTACGTTCCTGGTGTTGTTGTTGCTACGATCTCAATCTGTTTTGTGGATGCTGTTGGCAGCTTTCTGCTTTCATTTGTTACAATCGTTTTGGAAGTGGAAATGTGTCAGATGGATTGTCTTCAGGTGTTTCTATGTAATGTAAAATAAAAATGGATAAAGGTGAATAAAAAATACGATGCTCATAGGGCATGCTAATTAGACAGCTATGGAAGGGAAATAAACTGTTTATCTGAAGGAAAGCAGCCATGTAATCTTTCCACTATTATCTGTGTTCCAAACTGGACTTCAAGTACTAACACTCAAACCCCATTTTTTACAGCATTGCACGGTGTTGTTTTGTCCTGCTTCTATGGCACTCTGTTCTTAATCTCTTCTAAAGGATGTACAGTAACTAAAAACAAAACCAAGCTGTTAACTTGCAGTCAAATTTGGGCATTAGACTTTTTTCTTTCTTCTTTTTTTTTTTTAAGTCCTGTGACTCACTATCCCATTTTGAAGATAGGAACTGTTCTTATCTACAAGAAACACATGTGCATACTGGCAGACCTTAGACCACTTAGCATATACATGTGAACTGGAAACATTTTTCTGGTTTTGCTAGAAGTACTCCTTTAAACATAAGATCCATAAAATTACATACAATTACTTGTAAACTCGCTTAGAAATATCCTTATTGAATCAGTTCTGTTGTACTGCAGAAATATTCATATCTACCCTGTTAGAAGATTTTGTGATTTTATGCAGAAGCCTTGCTCCTTTATGGTCTTTTTATTTTCCTTCTGTGTAGATATTTAAATTTATCTGCCATTGAAATGCCTGGACTCTTTATAGATATGACAAAATGACGTGTGAAAGTTGTGGTCTTAAGAGGTGGAAATAAAAACTAATTACACCATTTTTCTTTAAAAACAAAGAGATTTTTTTTTTTTCCAATTTCCAGTAATCCTCCTAAATAAGTAAGGAAAGGAATGGGAGAGCACTTCCCCTGTACAGGTTGTGTAAGGTTCGTACAGAATACTAATACTACAGGAACATTCTGTCCTGTTTTGGTAGGTTTTAAGTATTTATACCACATTTACATAATCACTTTTTTCTACTGATACATTTTTGTGATAGTTTCTCTTCCCCTGGTCTTCAAAATTTCAGCTTTTTACTGCTCAACAGTTTGATAGACATTCTTGTTTTTCAACATTATTTTCTGTGTTTGTGAAAGTAAGTACCTTCTGTTTTGGGACCTTCTGTTTTTTAATGAAGAAGGACCTGAGTTCTGTAAAGGTTTATCCTATTGTGGAGATCGTTTCAGTGGTCCTGGCAGGATCAGAGCTTAGGAAAGCAGTTTGTTTATGTTGTGAGAGATGCTGCTTCTAAAAGCAGGCTGCCCTTGCACTTCCTTCTTGTGTGCAGAATGGGTATCAGTGTCCACACAATGAACTGGGTAAGTGAACTCACCTCAGTTAAGAAATGCAACCACTGTTTCTGTCCTGGACCAGATCATTCGCTGTATGGCCAAGCAGATCCTTTTGGTAGTGAAAGGTGATGGGAGGATGATAAAGGTGAAAAGATGAGTGGTTTGGGGTAAGGGTGGACGGAGGGTGCATGGGCAGGATGCATCTTTCGATGGCAGTGCTGGATTACCTTGATCACAGCAGATGGGAAACTCTTTGGGCAATGAAGCTGCTGAGGGGTCTGGAAAGCATGCCTTGTGAAGAGCAGCTGAGGGAACTGGGGTTGTTTAGTCTAGAGAAGAGGAGACTGAGAGGAGACCTTATTGCTCTCTACAAATACCTAAAAGGAGGTTGTAGCAAGGCTGGTGTTGGTCTCTTCTCCCAAATTACTAATGATAAGACAAGAGGAAATGGCCTTAAGTTACATCAGGGGAGGTTTAAATTAGATATTAGGAAGAAATTCTTTACTGAGAGAGTGATTGGGCATTGGAACAGGCTGCCCATGGAGGTGGTGGAGTCACCATCCCTGGAGGAGTTTAAAAAATGAGTAGATGTAGCACTTGAGGCTATGGTCTAGTGGTTAGGGAGATGTTGGGAGGAAGGTTGGACTTGATGATCCTGGAGGTCCTTTCCAACCATAATGATTCTATGATTCTAAGAGCTCTGCCAGTATCAGTGCGTTTTGGGATTTGTCATCCTAAATTAACGTCTTTTCTTGTGTGCTGGAAAGGCTCTACTTTTCTCCTTAAGTCTTTGCAAGACAGCCATGGCACACTGATCTTATAGTATACTGACTGCTCTGTCTTCCTCTGGTGGCTGCATAAATATAGACCACAGGTACTTACTTTTCTGGGAGTAATTAGGTAAGAATGCAGTGTCCTTCCATCAGATAGCCATGCCACTTAGCATACTTGGATTACTTGAGGCATTATCCCATTGCTTCCTACAATAATTGACAAGGCAAATGGAGCTACAGATCTCTACCGCTGGGACAGATGGACCAGTGTGGCAGGTGCCCTGTGTATGATCCGTGAGTTTACTGTCAGGATATGATTTTGGGGCCCTAATTTTTCTCTCGCTCTTGGTACTGGTAGAATGCCATCCCATGCTTCTCCTTAAACTGCAAGTGTGGGTCTGTATTTCTTTGAAATGTGTTTGCTTTCTCTCTGCCCCTCAAAAGAATGCTGAAAGCAGCAAAAGCTCGTTGATAACTGTTCAAGTAAACATGGAAGTTCCAGAAACAATCGTTGATAATATCTTATCCTTGAGCTGACTTAGGGAAATGTATTATTTCTGTTTCTTTTTATGACCTGGGTGAAGAACGCTAATGTTGTGTAGATAAACAGCAGTCTTGATTTTAGTTTTGCTTCTTCTTAGGTTCATGCTTATATCATCAGCTATCTGAAAAAAGAAATGCCCTCTGTATTTGGAAAAGAGAACAAGAAAAAGGAACTGATAAGCAGATTGCCAGAGATCTACAGCCAGCTGCAAAGGGAATACCATATCTCAGCAGGGGACTTCCCTGAAGTCAAGAAAATGCAGGTAAGATGATAGATTTCCACCAAAATAATACTAACTTTCCAACTGGGTTACCAAATTGGAAAAGGCAGGACAGAATATCTCAGCATTATTGTTTAGGATCTTCAGCAGTAGTGCAGCTGAAGTGACAGTCAATCATGTATCTATTATGGGGTTAGCGTGACTCAGAAGCAATAGAGAACAAAAAAAAAATTGGTAACTTGCTTACTGTGTGTGCGCTGATGCCAGACTATAGAAATTGCCCTAAGGAATCAGACCTTCTGTCCTTTTAGTCAATATTTGGTTCTTCATGGCAGATAGTACTAAAAGTTTTGTGCAAATAAAGTGGCAGTGGACACTTACGGGCTAGGCTGGTGGTTCTTCTTTGTCCTAAATGTGGGTGTTTATATGGCTTTTGCAATGCTAGCATATACTTGTGGAGGTGAAGATTTCCTTAGTCACATTATTTTTACCCTACTCTGTTTTGCTCTTATTGATATTGTTTGCCAGTAATAAAGGCAATGTGTTAACTGAGAAGTCCGTCTTAACACCTATCTCTTCTGAAAATGGTACCTTTCAGTTTTTTTCTTGACCTTTTGAGCTTGCAGTCTGTGAAGAAGAGAAAGAGAAGTTCTCAATTTATACTGCTGTTGTTAATTTCTAATTACCTTTTGTCTCTTGTTCCTCCTTTGAACTTTATGCAATCTTATTACGAACTTTCTGTCACTTTCTCACCTTTTTATTTCTGTCCTCTGATTTGAGGTGTGTTTAGATTAGAGAGTATCTTAGGGAAGAACAGCTAATGTGTTAGGAAAGCTTTTGAATTGATCCCTCAAGCCTCAATTTGCAGCTTTTGGATCACAGGCTTCTTAAATAGCCTTTGAATTAGAAGATGATTCAGCTTGGAAGATGAAGAACATGAGATCAGGAGCCTGCAGTCTGGCCTGACCGTGGGCTAGTTCTGAGTGTGATGGGGGATGTTTTCCAGACTGACACTTGCCTATCATTCTGACAATTTATGTGGTACCCTTGCTGCTAATCACAAACAGTGATGACTGGCTGAGTAAGCTGTCTACAGGGATGCACAGGTTTATTTTATGAAATAAATATTTAACCTGGGAATCAATTATTAGCACAAGACAGTAAATTATAGATGAAGCACAAGATCTGTTTCAGCTAGGCTTTAACAAGCAGTATTGTTGGATGGGTTTCATAAGTTAGCCTTTAGAAGGAGGCTGTGTGGAAAAGGTTGACTCTTTCTTCCATTGCCACTTTTGTTGGTGATGTGAAACGAGAGAATGGGACGTGATCGCTTATCAGTTTGAATTTTGAAACAAAATTTGAATGGAACTTCATCAAACTAATAGCGCGTGTCGCTAAGCCTCAGCAGCAGATGGCAGCAAATATATACAGGAGAGATAAGTCACTTCTGAACTGAAGAGCAAAATTGTGAGGTGAAAAAACTGCACCAATCCAGACAGAAGCTTTGACCTTTGCTCCCTAAGATTTATTGCATATCATAAATTTATACTGATCGGTTGCTGTAAATCAGGATTGTGTATAAATGTCACCTGAACAGAGTGATGGTTGTTGGTTAGCAAGTTTCCTGTGAGAAATCCGAAGTTCTTTGTGCATGGGCAGAGCCTCTTGTCTGTGCTTCAGGTTTCTTGGGTTTGTATCATTATAGTTCTGATACATATGGGAGCAGCTCCTTGGGGTGATAGATGTGATTTGTTAAAGCTGTTAAACATCAGTTTGAGAGGGGTTGGGGGTGGGGCATTTGAGCTTTTGGTTTTTTAACAGTTTCCACTGTAGCCCTCTCTTCCCAGCTAGCATTCTGCATATAGAAATCATCTAATTGCCTAAACATTTTTAATTTTCTGGAGCTCTGGTGTAAAACATGCCCGGGCTTGTGTTGGAATCACACATATCACCTAGCTAAACATCTCACTGAGGTTGGTAGGAGTTTATGTACAAGATGAAAACACAGCAGGAACCATATGACTTCATGAGTTCTGGCAGTACTTCTCTAAAAATGCTGCTGCTGTTATCCCAGCTCAGTTTTTCTTTATTGGTAAAGAACACTTTTTCATGACCTAACCACAAACAAGAAGTTTAATCTATAAAATCAGATCAGTCTTGCAAATTCTTGGATTTACTTTAAACGCTTGCGTAAGTGCTAGCAGGACTGAGGACCTACTTGCACGCTTTCTTTGATGTTTGGAAGAAAATCACCAAATGGAAAGTTGTTGGGTAACATTCATCAACTGTCATGTTTTTTATGCATTGCCAATTTGAAAATTGTATTGTAAGTGTAATTTAATAGAGGAGCTCAAAAGTGTTGCAAAATTGTTGTAGTGTGTTTGATCAACATATCGGGTGTCAGTTTTTCTTCTTTTCCAAGAGGAGTTTCAGTTATGGAAACTGCTTCAAAATATAACAGATTATTTTAATTGGAAGCCTGTTCTTTAACCTCTTCAATGTATTGGAAGTGTTTCTAACTATTGTCACTGAAACCTTTGTCATTGACAGGAGCTGTTGGAGACTTGCGACTTCACTAAATTTCATTCTTTGAAACCTAAGCTAATTGAAGCTGTGGATAACATGCTGGCCAACAAAATTGCCTCCCTGATGAGCCTAATCACTCAGGAAGAGAGCAATATGCCCACAGAGATTGTGCAAGGTGGAGCATTTGACGGCACCATGGCAGGACCTTTTGGCCATGGATATGGAGAAGGTGCTAAGGAAGGAGCTGATGAAGACGAATGGGTTGTTGCCAAAGATAAACCTGCTTATGATGAGATTTTCTATACTCTGTCACCAATCAATGGCAAAATATCTGGGATTAGTGCAAAGAAGGAGATGGTGACCTCTAAACTACCCAACAGTGTCTTGGGGAAGATCTGGAAACTTTCAGACTGTGATGGTGATGGGATGTTGGATGATGAGGAGTTTGCATTAGCAAAACATCTCATCAAGATTAAACTGGATGGATATGAACTGCCTGGCACACTCCCTTCCCACCTGGTGCCACCATCTCACAGGAAACCTTTCCAGGCAGCAGAGTGAAAAATACAAGGAGAAGAATGAAGATTTGTGGACATCTTTAAACAAATGTGTTGAAACCACCAGAATTTGAAATTAGGCTTAGGTCCTTAAACCTCACAGCACATTTCATGCAAGTTACTGAAATTAGAAGCATGGTGGCAGGGAAACATTAATGTAGCAGTCCTTGCTGACCTTCACTGAGACATGCTTATCACAAGTGCCTTGTATAGATCTAAGGTGGAAGTGTTTTTGTAGTCCTGCTTCGGTGTCTTGCTGCCTTTCCAGCCATACAGCAGAAAAGACAATATATAAAAATCACTGACCTTCACCAAACCTGAACATTTATCAACCATGTTTCTCCAAAGTATTTAAAATAGTGCAAGGAAGCTCTAAATGTTAAATCCACCTGCCTATGCAAGTAACATTTTTTATGCTAAAAGCAACTTTAGGCATCGAGTGAATGTCAGCATCTCTGTAGTTTAAGAAAAGGCCGATATAAAAGGAAATTTTTTATTATTATTTAATAGGCAGTTAGAAAAAGAGAAGAGTAATCTTCTCTTTTAAGAGAATCTTTAAGAGAGATTTAAGACATTTAAAGGAAATTTAAGAGAATCTTAAAAGAGGGAGAGAATCTTTTAAGTGCTCAGAATATGAGTAGACTTGTTTTAAAACTTTGCTGATTATAGCTAGAGCTGCAGAGTACTAAAATGATTCTTTCAATTCGTCATCATAGTGTCCTATGATCTGAAGAGCTGCTTCTTCAGCTTTATACAGCACAATATACTCAGTATTATCATTAGAACTTGATCCTTGGATTTGGATTTTTCTTTTGAGGTTTTGGTTTAGCTGCTCTGCGGACAAATTCCTGAGTTGCTCAAAGTGACAGCAGAACGTTTTCATAAGCTCAAAAAAAAAAAGAAGCGTTTCCATTGAAATCAAGCCTCACTTTCTGTTCATAAAAAGTGCATTGTGCAACATCAGCCTCTTCAAAGGAGATCAAATTGTCTTGGGAAATTTTCATTGATATTTAATTTATATTTTACAGGTAATTATACGGTTCTCTCTTTTATATATATATATAATATTCTTATGAAAAGTTTTTAACTCTTTTGCCATCATGTAGCTGATAACCACAAAAGAGAGATCTGGTTCCTATGGTGACAGATTTGAAAGATGGGGAGGCTAACAGAAATCTTTACATCGCCTGTAAGAAGTGATAGACCGGTCCCTCTAGTGCTATTCTTTTATTGAAAACAATCTGTGAAAGGAATGGATGCTTCGCAAATGTTCATTTTTCTAACAACACAATCAAAGTCGCGCATATTGGCTGCTTACAACTGATTTTTATCAGTACCTTAAAAGACTGCAAATTTTGGTCCTGTGAACTTGAGTGTTTAAGGGAGGGCCAGTTCTCTTCTAAAATCAAACTTGGCGTCAGTTTTACTCCATGTGTGTGAGCAGGAATTGACTTGTATTTCATTTGTAGTTTGAAATACTCCACACATCAAAGGTACTGTAGTTTTGACCACTTCTTTGAGTCTCCGTAAGTGGTAGCAGTAGTGCTTTCTGAGACAAAGCAAGCCAAAAAGTGTTTCAGCATCCTTGCAGCAGTGGTGGGGAGGGAACTAGTTTGGGTATTGTCTCCCAGTTAAGATATTTAGTCAAACGTGTTCAGATTTGTGGGTGACCGAAGAGGAACCTCAGCTTCTTATTTCAAATCGTTTGTGTGTAGGTTGTCAGTCAGGTTTAATACTTCAGATCTTTCTGGACCTCTTCTCTTCCTGCATCTGTTCTATTCTGATGTGAACTTTGCCAGGGCTCTACCATGGGAAAACAATGAAGCTATTTTAAGTAATAACAGAAGAACACCTTTACCTTGCCAGGCTTCCGGGCCTCTATCAAGGATATCCTGGCATGGTTAAATTGTTCTTGAGGACTTGCTTGCCCTTTTTTAAAAAATTATTTTTATTTTTTTTTAATCCTTGGGTTTTTTTTCTCTTATCATTGAAGTATACCAACTTTATCTATTAGACATAAATTAGGAGCCAAATTAGCCTTGGTGCATCTCTGTGCACTTTAGTAGAGCTGTGAAACTTGACCATAAGTCTACCTGTGTGACTGTAAATCTGCAAAGTAACTGAGTTTTTGATGTAATTTATTTCTGATTGAGCAAAAAGTAGTCTGTAGACATTGCAGGAGTTGTTAAAAAACAAAAAAAGGCAAACTTAACAGGCTGCAGAAGTAGTAATATATGCTTGTTTGCGTGTAGTGTCTGCAGTCAGTAACAAATTCATACACTAATGACCAACTTGACTAGCTTAGTAAGTAAGGGAAGACACCAGGAGATAGAAAGCAAGCTGGTGTATTGTGACTACTGTAGCATGGGCAAAGCTGAGAGGATCTGGGAAGCTGCTGATCTTCTGACTCTGCCTTACCTTGCTCTTCTCTGTACTGCTGCACAGGGTTCCTGGGACGGACCCATGTTTGAGTTCATACCACGTGTAGCTCCAAAGGGGTGATGGTCCAGATGCACTGGAGCCACATGATCCCATGCCAGTAGAAATATCCTCCCTCAGTGAGAAGAGCAGGATAGTTTCTCAGTGATTTTTATTTTTCTAGCTTTATTGGTAGCAAAATGGAGAACACAGCCTTTTTCTTCAGTCTCTGTGACAGTGTGCTAACTTGGACTTAGGGAAGACAAACAGATGCATCATTTTGCTAAATTAAAATATGTTTGTTTTAGATGGGGTTGAAATGTTTTTCTTTGTTCTTCTGTAGGCTTTGGAAGGGGAATGCATGAGGCATGTGCAGGAGTAGAGGTGGATTTTCTGTTACCTAGAGGACTAGAAGTGTTTCAGGAGGGGCGTGCAGAGCTACATGCATAAATATATTTCTAGTTACGTGGTGCCATGCGTTAGCGTTGCACTGAGTTGACAGGAATAAAGTACATGTCACATGGGCTTTAAGCAGCAGTTTCTTGTGCAGCTAAATGGATACAGTAGGTTGTTGTTCCTCAAGGGAAAGGGTCTCTTTTCTCCCTACCTCCTCGTGGGCCTGCTCCGTTTGCCTTGCTGGCTCTTGGGTCTGTCAGCTCCTGCAAGCCCGTTCACTTAGTTTAGCCACAGTGCTGCGTGTGGCTGGTTTGTGTTCTGTGGGGTTAGTGAGTCCACGTGTTGGGTGTTAGGGGTGTGAGGAGTGAGCAGGATTTCCTTCCCTCAGGAAATTGTGTTCTAAGTAGTTATTGGGAACAGCCATATGAAGTAACCTTTGGTGTTCGGTTTGATGTACTAATACGTGCTGAAGAAAGACTAAGATGTTGGATTTGGCTATCTTATGCCTAGGATTTTGATCACATTTGCTGCAAGACCATTCAAAACTGTCAGTAATTCATGCTGTGAAATCAGTGCTCACTGGTGTAGTCTGCTGCCGTAAAGCAAAATAGAGACTGCTAGTTTTACCTTTTCTCCAGCTATTCTGTGACACAGTTGTAATTAGAAATTGATTAGAATTTATTAGAGTTTTGTTGTAAATTGGAACAGAAAATGTGGGGCTACCGCTCATAACCACGCTACAGGTCAGCGAGAGCCTTTTAAAGCTGTGAGAGGTTGAAAATGGTGAATTTACAAAGATTTTTCAGGTCAGGGTGAGGTCTCAGTTATTAGTTGGGGATGGAATGGATTCATGTCTGGTCTCAAAGCTGCAGTATCCAGTTCCTGACTTTCAACACCATCATTCATCCCCAGTACTTGAAATATGCCCTATTTTTCTTCTTGCTTCCTTCCCTTCACCACATTCACTCACTTTGGTGGCTCTTTAAATTGTTGGCATTAAAGCAGAGTTTGAATTTTATGGTTTAATGGGTATGTGTAACTTAGCACGAGAGAATGAACGTGAACTTTTTCTACTTCACGTGCTCACCTTTTCTAATATTTTTGTGAAATACTGTTTTCACTTCAGTGGCACTCTGATTTTTGAGGGAAGGCTTGATCTGTGCAGTGTGTTGCAGTTTGTCCAAGTAGGCAAACAAAGTTGTAAGTTCATTATTGTTGCACTTTTATTACACAATAAATTCCTTGCAGATACTGTAATATATTTTAATATGCTTTGTAATCATTTTTAGAAAGTGGTGATAAAAATTGCTGATTTAATAAACTAATATTGAACTACCTGGAATTTTCTTTTGTAAACTTCTTTCTGGAAGGTAACCTTCCAGTGACTAGAATTTTGTAATCCTGCTACTTACGGCTCATAGGCATAGTCACTATTTGGCAAGCTGCTTATTTTCCCACCTCGGTTTATGTATCTGTAATAGGTTATGGCTGTTTCTCTTCTGTGTCCTTGAACGTGTTGCTGAAATTACCACCTGTGCCAAGGCTTGACTCAATAATTAAATTTCTATTTAAAAAGGAAAACAAACCAACCCTCTAGCACCTCTCCATATTTAGCTTTTTTATATCAGAGTGTTGTTTTGGAGTTTCTTAATGTCCAAGACTGGAAATTACTTGAAGTCCAAGTGTGGAAGATAAGTGAAAAACTTCTCGAGTGGATTGAAAGCTTCAAACTTGAACTGAGAAACACTTCTTCTAACTTCAGTGGGGTTGCTAACCTCAAAAATAATCAGATGCTTAGAAAACGTGCTTTGTTGATGGGTTTATCCCCAAAAATCCAAGGGCATCTTCCACGCTGTGCTACCTACTACTTAAAAATAACCAACTATATCAATAGAACATTCATTTTAATCTTGTGCTTAAGTTAATTCATCCTGCCCCTCTCATCCCATATACACAGAACTGTGGTAGCATCTCCAAAGGTGTGTGCCACCAGGATGCTACAGTTCAGCTGTTGCTCCTACTACTTGTCGAATCTAAGATGCTGCAGAGTTAAAGGGTTCTGTGTGTAGCAGCATTAGCAAACCAGGCCATCGTGCTTTCGGTGGTTGTGCTGTATGTCACATAAAAGCACGTACAAACAATGTGTTGTGGGTTCCTGGAGGCTACATAGCTGTGAAATTGCAGCGGTTTGAACTGTTCAGTTCAAAGAAGTCAGAAAGAGTTTGGGGAAGATGAGGCTTTGATGGGGTTTGAAGGTGGGGGTGGTTTGATTTTGGGTTTGGTTTTTTTTTTTTGTACAATGGTGTTTTACATACTTCACATACAAGACATTTCAGACTTCGAAAAAATTGTAATACACTTCATAGTCAGATGTTCTGCTCTAATCCCCAGTTTATATTTGGGTAACAGAAAAAGTGGATGAGTGTCCACACTACCAGTTTGACCACGTTTTGCAGTAATTGTTACTTCTCATATTTGGCACCCTTAACCTGTGAAACATTTCTGTTTATGCCTACTGTACCATTTAGTTTCTCCAAACCTTGTTATTGGCTCCCTCATTTGGGGTATTTCTAAGGGTTTTGGAGCAGACATTGTTCTGAGCTTCTCCTGTCCAAGGCTCTATCACGCTGCCAGTATTTACTGAGTGCAAAGGAACTTTTAGAGAGCTTGGGCTAGCCTACCTGACTTGTATAGGAAAACCAGGAGAAGGAGTTGGCTGCCTTGCTCTGCTTAGATAGATAAACATCTGCTGAAGGTGCCACCCTTCCCTCGGGATTCAAGGCAGTGAGATTCTCGAAAGAAATGCCCAAACCCAGCAAACACCTCATCCTGATTTTGGCTGGAATAAAGTCAGTTTTTCTCCTAGTAGCTGCTGCAGAGCTGTGGTTTGGATTTAGTGTGAGAGCAATGTCAGTAACATGCTGCTGGTTTAGTTGTTGCTCAGTAGCGCTTATCCAGAGTTCAGGCTTTTTCAGTTTCCCATGTTCTGCCAGCGAGCAGGTGCCCAAGAAGCTGGGACAGAGCATGGCCAGGAGAGCTGACCTGAACCAGCCAAAGGGATATTCCATACCATGGAGCATCAGGTGCAGTATAAAAACTCGGGGGGGGGGAAGTTGGCCAGGAGGGGCAGATCACTGCTGGGGCATCCATCAGCGGGTGGTGAGTGGTCACATTGTGCATCACACAATTTCTTGAGTTTTATTTGTTATATGTATTTTCACCACAGTTAGTATTATTATTATTTTATTGTTATTGTATTTCATTTTAGTTATTAAACTGTTCTTATCTCAGCCCACAAGTTTTACCTTTTGTTGAGTTCTCCCCATTGCACTGGTAGGGGAAGGGAGTGATGTGGCTGTGTGATGCTTAGTTGCTGGCTGGGGTTAAACCATGACACATCTGTTGTGATCTAAACACAGTCAGGACCAGGTATATGTGTTTGTCACAATTACATTCCAAAGTCCTGTATCTACACAGCTTTTCTGACCTCTGAGATAAAAATACCTTCTCTCATGGAAACCATGGTATTGAGATGGGTGCCCCCTTTCCCCAGAAGACTTCATGCTAGCACAGGTTTGTGCCTGGCAATGGACTGTGGACTCAGTTACTTTCTGGTCCAGTGAACACTGGAAACTCATTAATGCCAGGTGTAACTTGTTCTTACGCCTGTTCTTTTCTCTGAGACAGAGCTTGTCCAAGTTCTTTCCAAGGTGGTGTGAGCGTGGCAACCCATATTCCACTTCAGTCTGGAGCTCTGAAGATTTCATTGTAGTCAAAGCAGCTCATTTTTTGTGGATGGTATGTATCTCTCACCAGATGCTGTATTTCAGAGGCGCTGTAAGATTTCTACGTACGATTATCTTTTTTTAAACATTTTAAACAAGGAGCTGTTGGAAGATGCTGCTCATGCTTAGGGATTTCCTTTTTGGATCATTCTGTGTTTTTTCTCAAAATTCATTCATTTCATGTCTAGCCTGAAAGTAAGAAAGTAACCAGTGATGTAACTAACCAGTAAGAGTACTGCGTCCAGCTCTGGAGTCCCCAACACAAGAAGGACAGGGACCTCTTAGAGCAGTTCCAGAGGAGGGCCACGAAGATCATCAGGGGGCTGGAGCACCTCTCCTACAAGGATAGGCTCTGGGGAGACCTTATTGCAGCCTTCCAGTATCCGAAGGGGGCCTACAGGAGAGCTGGGAAGGGATTTTTTACAAGAGCTTGTAGTGATAGGACAAGGTGTAATGTCTTTAAACTGGAAGAGGGTTGATTTAGATTAGAAATTAGGAAGAAGTTCTTCCACTCTGAGTGTGGTAAGATACTGGATCAGGTTGCCCAGGGAGGTTGTAGTTGCCCAACACTGGGGCAAGAGCAGGTTGGATGGGGCTTTGAGCAACCTGATCTAGTGGGAGGTGTCCCTGCCCATGACAGGGGTTTGAAACTAGATGATTTTTAAGGTCCCTTCCAACTCAAACCATTCTGTAATTCTAAGTTCAGGGCAGTTTTAGCCTACGATGAAGAGTCTTATCTCTCATCTGCTAAAACTGTTTATGCAATGCTAAGTCTTTTGCCAACTACCTTCAATCATTCCACATGATTGGGTGGCCTTCACAATGAAGCTGGGATGGCTGGACTGGGAGGGAACTGTGATTGTCATCAGTGATCTGCTGACTGGGGCAGTGGGGGACCAAAACCTGAGAGCTCACTGTGGCCTACGCCATCCCTGTGGGCAGGGTGCAGTGCTCTGGCACTAAGGGTGCTGGCAGCCCATCTGCACATAAGTCTCACAATTTTGTTTTATCAATAAGTAGAGCTAAATACTTTATCACTCTGATACGCAAACAACCCCCTAAAATACAGCTGCAATGGAGTTTTGCCTTCATGCAGCGGTCTTCCTTAGTAGCAATGAATAAAAATGAAAACATCTGAACCAGCTGATAAAAATACACTCGTCAGATCTGGCATTTCCAGTGTGGTGATTTCCAAGGCCAATTTTCAGAAGTTTCGGTTTGATGTTCAAAATATTAAGGCTATTCTGTCACTTGAAACCCTTTATCTGTGGTTGTATGAAATGGAAAGAGAATTAAAGTCCTCTCTCCCATGTGTTCATCCCACAAAGCCTTTGAAGCTCTTATGTTAACTATTTGAGGTTCAGAGACAGAAGGAAAATTTCAAGATAATATAAACAGCTCCAAGGAGAAAATGTCTTTAATTCTTGACTAAACAAGCAAACGTATATTTTTCTGTTTCAAAAAAGATGACTGAACTTCTTTGTGCCAGGAAAAATAAATCCATCTGATTTTGCTTTAAGCTGTCCTCTCTTTCAAATGCAGCGAGGGGCTCCAGTTCCTTTAGATGATGTAATTCGACTGTTCTGCTTGAGTTCTGCTCCCTGTTGATGTCATGTCGCCGCTAGCCAACTATTCAAAGAGAAAAGCAACTTCTAGTTTAGACTAGAGCATGGGACACTGAGATTTATAACAACCCAGCTTCCTGGGATGCCGGTTTAGATTCTCTCAGGCAGAGCTCAGCTTTAAGAGGAGCTGGGGCTCTATCAGCCAGGACCCCCCCTGCCCACGGGTGGGTGGCACCCCAGGGCAGCTGGTGACAGCGTCGCTGGGAAGGCAGGTATGTGGGGGGCAGAGGGGGGCTGTGTGTGTGCATGGGGGTGGTGAGCTGGAGCCCCTTGGGGAGAGAAGCTGAGAGAGGTTGGATATTTAGGAATAAAGTTCAGCTGAGTGGCTTGTGAAAGAAGGGAATCTGTGCAGACTGGCAGCTCAAGGTCTCCATGCCTCTTCTAAGCTGCTTTTGACTAACTCCCCAACTTTTCTTCAGCCTTAATATCCCAAATGATCAAATGCTTCTTGCAACAATCACTGCTGGCTGCTCTCTGGTGTTCTCGGTATCCAAACCGTAGCTAAGATTTGCTGTAATTCAAGATGTACTTAGGAAATGCTCTGGGACCGTGGTTCATTTCACCCATGTCCACACTGCCTTAATGAGGCTGAACATCAGGTGTTTGCTGTGGAGGACAGCAGAGCGGAGGGCTACCTGTGGGACCTGGTAACTTCTGTGCTTGCTTGGCACGCTGTGGGCTGTGAGACCTTGGCCCTGAGAGGGGGCTGCCCTCCTACTCCACAGAGTCAAGACCCAGATGTTTGTTGTTTGGAAACTCTCACATGTGGAAGCAACATGGCTAGAGAGGCTGCAGGGTAGAAGGCTGAGCTGTCATGCATGTTTGCACTTAGCATATTTATTTTCTTTCGGATTTATAGAACCTTCTCCTTAGCAGAGATCAGAGGGGGTTTTCATGTAGCTTCAGGAACGCATGTATGCAAAGTGTATGTAATGGAAGGTGACGGTCTGTGCCAAACCTTTCACCTGAGCCGTGTGAATAAACTCAGGCCTCTGTAAGAGCAGGCACAAGTATGGCCACATGGCTTCTAAGTAGGAGTTGGCTTTGCTCAGCGGCAGCTCAGAGCATGGATGTGTAGCTTGGTAAAATGAGGGCTCATTTAACTACAGGACTGTCCATTGTGATGGCCTCATGCAGGTCACATGAAGGCATCTGCACCTACCTGTGCAAAGGTATTCCCCTCTGGCAGACTCTTCCATCCCAGTGGGCAAGGGCATTGATGGAGGGAAAGCAGCACTGCTTCCTGGAGAGCGGGGGAAAGGAGGCCTCTCCAGGACCAGGGCTCTGCTGTCCTGGGAAAGCTCATGGTGATCAGCCCTCACTTGGGTCAGGGGTGGGAGTGGGAGCAGCAAACTCCACATCTGTGACCCTCTACCGGTCCCATGACTGTCGCTTTTGTAGGGGGATTAAACATTTCTTCCTGTTTCATAGAGGAGCTGGGAATTCACACACATGTGGTACAAGGTGGTGATTATATTTAAAAAAAAAATTCAAATAGGTGGAAAGGAAGTGTTTGTTTTACACGCTGTTGCCAGGAGTGGAAGAGCAGTGGGGGGGAATGGCTGAGGGCAGAGGAGCTTTGGGGCTGCAAGCCAGGCTGCTTGGGTGTGAGGTCCATTTGATCTCCACCCTCTCCGTTTCCCTCTTAAGCGGAACAAGATTGTGGGCAGATAAGAAAGGGTGCCAAAAAAGCCTAACACAGCTTGCCTGGCTGTTACTTTGCACAAGGGAATCCCATATCAAGATCCTTCCTGTTAAGAAACAAGAAAATGCTGCTGCCATCATGGAAAACCACATCAGACCGAAAATGGGGCAAAGGGAGGGTGCTTTTTGGGTCGGTCTCCTTCTTGAGATTAGTGGCAAGGCTCCTCTTCTCTGTGAAGCCGGCAAGAGAGGGCCCATAATTAGCCTGGAGGGGTGATTCTTCTTCCCAGTCTCTCCAGGAAACTACATACAAATATTGTTGTGCCCTTCCTCCTACCTCGTTAGGATATAAATAACTGAGGAAATGGCTTTTTTTTGTCAGTGTCACATAAATGTCCACCATTTTAACTTTGAACTGTAGATAGACACTACAAATGCAGATAGATAATCAGGAGTTAGTGAAATTTTATACCAGATCTTTGATTGCCTTGTATCATCATAACAAGCAAAGCCAGTGTTTCCCACGTTTAATTGTTTAGATAATAATTAACTTGCAATAGGGAGCATTGCCTGCATCCAGGCCAACGCGCCTATTGGTCCTCTGCCTTCTTTTTTATAGGAGCAAGGACGTTTTCTCAACAAACACAACCTAACTAACCTGTACCAGACTTAGGACAACAGCCTTTAATCCTACCTTTAGAAGAATGTAGGTAGGTAGGTAACTAAAAGCAAGACAGAAAAAAGTGGAATTATAACCAAGCAAGAAGAGATGCAAAACAGTTGCTGAATTTATATCCCTTTCCTCCTGTCATCCTATTCCCATGTAATGATCACGAAGAATTACATTGTATTAGTTGGCTGGTAAACACAAGTTGAGGAACTTGGAGGGAATATTTTCAGTAATACCTGTAACATATGTATTTTTTTTATTTTTAGCTGTCTTATGTGATACAATGTTTGACGTTTCTCTAGGGGGTGCATGAAAATACACATGTTGTTGATCCAGGTCTAATCTGTACTGAGTTTTGAGGTGGATTGTTCATTTCTTATGTGTTTCTTCCCATCACTTTTGGATGCTGACTGAGCTACACTTGCCAGAAGGGAAAAGACTGCTCTCTCCTTAACTCATCTCTGAGCTGGACGTCTTCACTTTGAGCTTCTGATTCAGAAGGCAGGTGCCTGCCTGTTTTCTAGGAGTGATTCCCAGCAGCAACCCTCTAGTTCCTGGCAATGATGCCAGGTCAAAGTGTTATGTGCTTGTGCGACCTTGCAAGTGACAGAAAGGACTCACCGCTATATAAATTACCAGAAATGTTTTTCCTTTCATTATTAACAACAAGTCCATCAATAGTAAACTTCAAAAGCAGCTGGCACAGCCAGCTTGATCCCAGCTTGTCCTGCCGGCAGCAGATGAGCTTCCTCAAAGCAATGACTGGCAAATTCCTAACACTTTACAATTTCACCTGCTCATTTGGTGTATCTCAATTTAACCTCTCGGGAATTGCTCTGGTCTTTGTACCCTCTACTGTGCTTTCATTTTCAGACTCCATTGTCACGTTCCATTTCCTAGGTAAGAATTCCTTTAGAAAAGCAGCCTGTGACCAGTCAGAGCCTCCAGTGCAATTGTGAAAGATGCTCTTTACCAAAGCATCAGCATGGTAGATGACTATTTTCACTGCTTTATAGCAATTTTGGTGCCACTGATACATCATTTTTGAGCTTAAAAATTGGACAGGGCCTGTGACAACCTTTACTCATTATGTTCTGATGGGTTATTTCCTTCAGATCAAATGAAAGGTTCAGAGGTAGATCATAAATACTTGGTCTCTGTTCCTGAATTCAAAGGTCACTTTATATGAAAACGACGAGCTGAACGTAGGAATAGGAGTGGATCTACAACTGAAAGTCATTCTCCAGAATGACCAACTGCTAAACATCAGAAAGGAGCTTCTCCGAACCCAAGTAAGCCCATTTTTTTCCATGTTCTTTGATTTTTATTCTGTAACGTATCATTATAACCAGATTTGGCTCTTAGCACTATATTTGCATCCTGCAAATTCAGATAATCTATTTCAGAACTTCAGGTAATCATCTACCAATGCAGAGAGCATTTCTAACTTCATTTCATAAAACAGGTGAGCTATTGTGTGAGACAGTAACTCAATAAATAAGCTGCTTTTGCACCTAAATGAAATCAATTTGGTTATTGTTCAGGGTGGCTGCAATGCTTTGGTAACAACCTTTTTAAAAAAAAAGGAGCCCACAGATATTCTGGGAACAATTTGACAAATTCAGAAATATCATCATGATGTGGGTTAACTGTACAGGTTTATTACATGGGAGTGAGTTAATATCACCCCTCTGGCAAGTAATTCTTTGAATAGTTGCTCTCGAGATGAACAAAGTAGGCAGTGCTGAACTAGACCAAGAGATAAGAAGATATAGTGAGGATCTTCTTTACCATTTTATTTCAAACTTTGCTAAATTCTGTTTTATAAGACTTTCATCTATAGTTGTGATCATTCCCTGTGTTCTTGCTGAACTGCCAGGCTTCAATGCTGACCCTGTGTTGCAGAAGTCAAGCACAGGCAGTTAAGAAACATCTGGGAAAAAAAAAAGATAGAAAATGCAGGAACAAATAATTGCTCCTGCACTCCCCTCACCTTTTCACCTTTTAAAACAGCAAAATACTTCATATTTATTAGAGCGTGCAAAGCTATCACGCAAGCTACTTCCCATTTGCAGTGGCTGCTGTTGCTACCTCCCTATTGCTGTATTGTTGCGCTGGTTTTCACTATTTTATGTCTTATGAATCAGAAGGGCATAGAGCCCTAAATATCTCAGCATGAGGCCTTTGCGAAACAGCCACAGAATGTTTGGGAAGCAGGACACCCTACTCCACATCTCCACCGCTTGTCAGAGGTTTTAATTTTGCATTCCCTTCTCTCTTTGCAGTGAGTTGACAGCAGCAGACACCTCTCTCCTCTTCCATGATTAGAACAGGTTTCTTGGCTTTGCAGCTAGGCTGATGTCCAGGTAATGCTTATAATTATGGCGGTAGTCCAAGCAGGTGATGTTTGGTCACTAAAGATGTCTGTAGCCATGCATCTTATGCTGATTTTTAATTTTTTTTTTTAATTGATTCTCTTGTCTTCATAGTAGGAAGGTCACTGCTGTCACAGAATTGTAAAATGACTCCAAAAGTGTTGTTCAGTTCAGCTGAAATGCAGTTTATTGTGTCACAGACTCCAAAGGGAAGACTCATCCTTTCTAATCTTCTTGAATGTTTGGCTTGGGTGCTGTGGTGAATTACAAGGCTGATTTTTCATGGATATGGATGAGGCAGAGAAGTCTGTGACAGCCTGGGGAAGAGGGATAACACTTCCTGACTCCCACCCTAGGACTTATCCATGTGGTTATGGACCTGTGTCACCATCCTTACAGCAACAGATTGGCAAAAACTGAACTCATGAGAGGAAAGAAACAACTTGGTTCCATTTCCATTCTTTTGATTTCTGTTGGAAATACTGTGGTCTGAAAACCAATAGCAGCATCTCAACCAGTCCTCAGAGAACATGACACACTTTAAAGCACTGCATTGGAAGTGATTTGCAGATCCCTCTTTCTGACAGGGTCTAAGATGAGCTCTCTGTCATGTGCTTCCAGCACACCCAAGGAAGCTATTGATAACTTTCAGATCATGGTGCTCCTCATGGAATCAAGTGACTGGGAAGAGAATAAAAGAGAGTAAAGCTACATGGATACATATCACATTTTCATCCAGAAACTAGAGGTGTTTCAAAAGGGAGAACTCAACTAAGTTAAAAATAAAGTTGAGTGAAATTGAAGTGCAAAGTACAAGCATAAGGAAATTATGGTATTATACTGGGTGTGGAATGGAATCTTGTACCCATTGGGGCTGGATTCCCTACATAGACTGGGCATGTTAGTGCTTTTGGAGCTGGCCAGGCAGATCTCTTCTGCACCTCATACCTCACTGGCATTTTTGACTTCCTAGGTGACCATGGGTACTGAATTTGAAAAAGATCATATCAAAAAGCTGCAGGAGCAGCGTATGTCCATGCAAAAGAAAACCTTCACCAACTGGATGAACAATGTCTTCTTCAGGAATAATGTAGGTAGTTCCTTCAATCCTGGCATTTTTTTTTTTCCTGGTTTTTACTTTATTTCACCCACCATCTTATTTTTTTAAGTTATTTTTTATATATTTTTCCTGAGTGTTGATTACGTATACATCCAGCAAGGAAGGCTTTGACTAACCAGAGTGCTCCAGCCTGTATCTTTTACCTTGCATCTATCTATATTGTCCTTGTTACAGATCTTCCCTGAAATCAGGGTTTGCTTTTGTAGACTATATAACCCTGTTGTATTGTGATGTCTGCTGTATTCTGATGATCAGCTCAGAGGAAGCTCTCTATTTGCTCTTCTTTTTTCTATAAGTAAAGTATCTGCAGATATCTGGATTTCCTCAAACAATGCTCAAATCTTAATTGCCTGCCCAAAATGTAAGACTTCCTGCTTTTCCTGATCAGTCCAGCTTGAGCGGCTGCTCAATGGCTTTGAAAAAGTTGCCTCAAGTCTGGTGATTTTAGACATGCTACCGTGCAAGTATAGACCAATTTCTTTTCAGTGTTTCAGACTTCCAAAAAAACCTTCAGAGCTAGTGTACAATTGATTTGTGCATTCAAGGCAGCTCCAACATATTCCAAAAGTCTCCAGGCTTACTGCAAATAAACTCATTTCAGGTGCAAATGGTGTAGCTGTGTCATAGCTGGGAATGACATAATCCAAGCCAATTTCCCTTTCTAGAGTCTGTAGTTGATATTAATGAAAATGGACCCTGGTTGACACCAAGCAGGACCAAACCTCTTGGTTCCATTCTAGCTCATCACTGTTACATGATGTTTCAATACTAGATGGATTTTTTTTTACAGTGTAATATTTTAAGTTGGTGATTGGTGCAAAGACAGCCTCAGAGCACAACAAACGTATACATTTATTTTCCTTATCAGGAGAGAAGAACTGCAAATCACATTCCCATTTTGCCACCTGAAGAAAGTTACAGCTTTATGGTGTAGGAAATTATTTCTGTTTAGTACGTGAATAAGTGTACTTTCTCATTTTAAAAACACCTTCATTTCAAAGATTAAAATATCGGTCTCAACTTCCTGCACAGTACTTGTTCATGTACCATAAAAACATGGGGAAAGAAGCCTGTGAGAGCTTTCCAAACCATATATGGTAAGAAATGGTGCAGAGACTGACAGCTTATCTAGGTCTTCCCAGCAATGTAGTCTCAGCTTTTCAACACGCACTTTAACATGTTTGGACTATACTTCACGACACTGCAGTATTCTCAGTTTAACTTCATGTCTAGCACTAGAGATGCTATTGGATTGAATTTGTTAAGCAATCTGGGACTGGTATCTTTGAGAAGAATGACGTAACAAAGCTATTTAAAACTATTGCTGGGTAAGGCATAAAGCAGATATGTGAAGATCGTCTCTTTACAAATTTAAATGGAACTATTATTAATTTATAGAATTGTCACAGAATAGAACAGCTTTAACTTTTTTTTAATGGTAATATACTGTAGGCAAAATTTTAAGTTTATTTAATATTTAAAAAAAAATAATGTTGGCAACTAAACTGGGAGCTTTTCCTGTAGATAATCAGTCAGAAAAAGTTGTAAATTCTTGCTCCACACATGGTAGACACTGTGTTGCTTTAACACTTCCACTGATTTCTTCCCTCTCTGGAGAAAAGATCTGTTAAACGGATGAATAATTAGTCAAGAATGAAAAAGCACATGTCTGTTACTTGTCCTTTTTTTCTTTTTTTTTTTCCCCCCTACATGTAACTATTATCTGAATTTTAAAAGTTACTACTTCAGGATTGTAGTTGGTTTTTTTCTGAAGACAAAAAAATTATTTACTGTGATTTCAGAATCACAGTAAATTATTGTAGGGTTTATGGTACAGTTTTAATGTCACTTCTTGATGGCTGGTGGCATAAGGCCAAAGGGAAACGCCCAAAGCAAGTTCTTGTTAGGTCAGAGTACACACTGTGTCATGTTGTATCACCTAAGTACTGGGTGACCTCACTACTGCCAGCAATGAAATACAGTTTTGTAGAAGATCTTAATCTTTTGCTTAGTGTGAGACTCTGACTAAAAAAATGGAGACATTGGGTGGTAGTGCAGGTTTAAGCAGGATGTAACCGACTTTTTTGAGACTGCTGAGTAAAAGCCAAGTCATTGAATGAGACCATGAGCTCAAATTTTAAATTAAATGCATTTCTCAGAATAAAAAGTTAAAAAGATTAATTTGAATTGAAATAAAAAAGATCTGCACTTCTCAAATGTTGGATTTAAAAAATGCTGATTTTTTTTTTAGAAATATTTTTCAAAATCTCCTGCTTTTTGCTTTATTTGCTCAGTCTTGGGTTGTTTTGTTTGTTTGTTTTTATTTCATAACCATTTAATAAATAATGTCAGCCCTCCTGCAAATCCATTTTCTGTGAATTAAGATTAATCACTTTTTGCATATATGCACTGATACAGAAGTTTCAGTGAAACAACACGAAGCTGGTGTTGGTTTCGTATTAGAAGCAGAGGGTCCTGCGGGCCAAATGTTCAGCCAGAGTCTGTATTGTCTGACTGCTCTTTGCAGGTAAAGATTGAGATAGAAGACATTTACACAGACTTGAAGGATGGCATCTCTCTTATGCAACTCCTGGAGCTGCTCTCTGGAGAAGCTTTGCCCAAACCAAACCGGGGAAGGATGAGAGTGCATTTTCTAGAGAACAACAGCAAAGCCATCACGTTTCTGAAGTCCAAGGTAAGTTAGTCACTGACATTAGAGATCACAACGGCTTATGTATGTTACTAATTATAATATTATGTTCACTATAATTTCCCTCTCTAATACACAATAAGATATCCTTTGAAGACAGGCCAGAGGTTTTGTTAAAAGAAAAAAGGTTATCAGATTTTATTCCAGTTTTACATCCTTATTTCAGCTACATGTTAGTACATCATATTTTTTTCTTCTCTAAGCAAACAATTTGTTGTAGACCTCTATGCAAAATCATCACATAAAACTCTGTGCTGGGAATTCCAAAGGAGCAGAGGGGTTTCATAGCAGTAGATGTGGGGAAGTATGTGATGTATGGATTTTTGCTAATTAAAAACCAAATGCCAGACAGTGCAGGGCTCTAGCTAACACGTGCCTGCTAAGGGTGCACACCGTGTAAGGCCCAGTGGTATGTGCACAGCCAGGCTGTGCCAGCTGGACCAGCTAACCATCACACGAGTCCAGCCTCCAGAAAGGTGATCATGCAGATAGCAGGAACCCGTATAGCATGCTCAGGCTTCTTGAAGAGATATCACCTTGTTGGCATAAACTACAACCCTGCTTGCTGCTCGAGTAGTAGTGGAGAAGGAAGCTATGGCTTGTTTAGTAGGATGTTTGTTCTGCTTGGTGAGCCCAAGAGCTATAGGCTGAGCAGCTGGCTGGAGACCAAACAAAGGAGATATCTCTGTGTTTGCCCTGCGATCACTCCTTTGGAGGAAAGGAGCAGTGAATTGTGTTTCTTCCCTCTCCTTAACCATCAGTTTTCAAAACCCTTATAGGAAGCTTAAACATTTGAGAGCACTGTCCCTTTCCCAGGCTTTTGCTGAAACTCATCCTTGGTGAACATGAGAGCCAGGGTGTGAACATGGGAGCTCGCAGGTGTATAGAGAAATGAAGAGATCGCGTAAAACCTCTTCCTTAAGAAAATAGCCTGAACACTCTTCTCAATAACAGCCTGTTACACGGAGATATCTCCTTCAGAGAGCTAGACATGAATACTTTTATGCTGAATGGATGTTGGTTTATTAGCAGGTACAAGTAAAAGTGATTGGTCCCGAGAATATTGTAGATGGTGACAGAACCTTAATCCTGGGACTTATCTGG
This sequence comes from Eurystomus gularis, assembly GCA_013400335.1. Classification (NCBI taxonomy): domain Eukaryota; kingdom Metazoa; phylum Chordata; class Aves; order Coraciiformes; family Coraciidae; genus Eurystomus; species Eurystomus gularis. Next base: position 56,395 of record VZZY01016935.1, read on the forward strand.
ATCATTATACTTCGATTTCAGATTTCATCTATCAAACTTGATAAGGTAAAACAGTATCTTTGTCTTTTTGTCTGATTAGAGTATTCAGAGACTTTGTAGAGGTTCCAGCTGGCAAGAACTATTTTGATGAATTTTCCCAACCGTTTTGATCATGCAGATCTTATTATGCAGTTAGCCAGCGATTTCTAAAAACAATTGAATTCATTTTGTAGTTTCTTGAAGAGACAGAAAACAGTAACTTGGAGATAGGTGGGATATTCGTGTTTGTCACTCTTTTCCACAAACTTTTACTGTCTTTTGACTCCAGAATTTCTCTAACAACAGTTCTCTCTAGATTTGAACTATGTGCTTCTCCTTTGCTCTGTCTTTGAAGAAAAATATTCTTTTAAAATTATTTAGCATGTACTCTAAGTTCATGAAAGATAAGATCCTATGAAGATACTATGAAATCAAAGCTAGTAATTTTTAACAATAGACCTGGATACGTTATATTTTGGTTCCGAGTTCTAGTTCACAGCTAAGGAGGCAAATAAACTGAGCTTTGCTTTCTACTTACTTCTACAAACCTTGCAGAAGAGAAACATTTGAAAACTTTTTAACAGCTGCGTTTCATATTAGAATTTCTGAGTTCTTTTTTATTTCTTTTTTTTCTTTAATAGAAAACTTCTACTTTTATGTTACATCACTCTACCTTCACGGCAGATACAGTCTGCAAGTCGTGACTTTGAGGGGATTTGTGAATAGGCCAGCAGTAATGCAAAGTGATCTCTGGGAATAAAACCATAAACACCTTGATGCTACTTCCAGTTATTGTTCATGCGGATTTTTCTTTTCCCTGCTCTCTTCGCAGGAAGAATTTGGAGGCAGAGCTGATGTTCTATTTGCCAACGAAGCCTTACTACTTTGGTGCCAGCATAAAACTGCCAGCTATTCCAATGTGAATGTGAAGGACTTCTCCAAAAGCTGGAGTGATGGCCTGGCCTTCAATGCCCTCATACATGCTCACAGGTAAGATCTGATGGATCAGTTCAGGAGGAGTTGCTCATTGCTGTCTCTGTCTCTGGTACAAGTTGTTCCAGGGTCTTAATTACAAGTATTTATCAAGAAGTTGTCAAATTCTCTTTGCCCTTTCTCACTGAAGAATATCCTTTCTTAAAAGGATATCCTTTCTTAAAAGGATATTCTCTTTATGAGGATGGAAGGTCTGAAAGCGCCTGCTTAGTCATTCCTTTAGTTGGGTATAAAAACAAATTTCCAAGGGAATATCACACATCTGAATAATGCTGCTCGTTATTTAATCTTAGCTTCTCTCCATCATGTTCCCTGTTCACATTGCTCTTCTTAAAAAGTTATGATTTTAGAGACTGGTTTTATTGTACAAACTTTGTGAGCGTGTATACCTTCTGGCTCAATTGTAACAGAGTAAGCAACCTCTCAGGCTCTTTCTTTCTTCCTTCTTTTATCCTTTGAAGAAGTGTGAAGAAAACAGCCCACAGCAGGAGAGAGAAACCACCTAGACAATCTTGAATATTTCTTCTCCCATTCACAGTTCTGCCACATCTTCTGGCAGGATACCATGGTGGGATCCTGTAGCTTCCCCAGCTGGGACTCACATCCTTTTTCAGAATTGCCTCTGTTTTCATCCACCAGTGAAGAGGAGAAATAAGTGAAGAGCAGAGATTTGCTGGGAGTGGTACTTCAATTTTATAAGGGACGATTTTCTTCCTGTTACGTAGGCAAGGGATGATGCTCTTGAATTAACTACTCGGACAGAGTAATTTCAGTGTTAATGTCACATTCCTCAATCTAATAAACAGTTTATGGTTTATAATCTGAAAGAATTTATGACAAACATAAATCTTTCTTCCTCTCCACACCCTATTCTTCTCCTTGCCCAGGCCTGATCTTATCCACTATAGCTCACTGCGGCAGGACCAGCCCACCAAAAACTTGAACAATGCCTTCAATGTTGCTGAGAAAGAGCTGGGAATCAGCAAACTGCTTGATGCTGAGGATGTGGCAGTACCCTACCCAGATGAGCGATCCATCATGACTTATGTGTCACTCTATTACCACTACTTCTCCAGAATGAAACAAGGCCAGACAATACAAAAGCGACTTGCCAAAGTAAGTCTATTGCTATCCTCAGAAGTTAAAAGTTAAATACGTAGAGCTAAATTGATGTTGGAAATGTGGGGGGGTTTTGTGCATGCTCTACTCCCTTTGAAGTGAATCAAAGGGCACAGCCGGTTGAGACCTTTTATCATCACTTTAATCTTGAGAAGTCTCTGTAGACTTGCTGATCTTTGAAGGGGATTGCATTTATGTCACTGAAAATGAATCCCTTTTGGACCTCACAGCTTCTGTGAGAACTGATGTAGTTCCAAGGCCTCCCATTAGTCTTGGGAAGATTACTGGTAAGGAAAAGCAGACCTAGTCAACAATTTTTTATTTAATAGGAAAGATGATCCCTTATTATATGAGACTACTTTTGTATTTCCTGTGAAAATCCTCATCCTTTCTCTCTAACTCCTTAGTCAGGTACACAATGCAAAATGCCAAAAAAAAAAGGAAAAAAGACATTAAAAATGAGACAGTGCAAAGGAAAGGGAAACAGTCCTAGGGGAAAGAAAACCCCAAAGCTAGAATTTTTTTTCAGTTTCCACATATAGGCTGTCTCACTTACGATCATCAGTTGCTTGCACCCTGTTGATGGAAACCTAAAGGAATTTTATAGCTGTTCCACTGAAGATCACTTTCCTTAGAGAGAATTTCTTTTCTACCTTCAGAATAATCTATTCTGGTTTTGTCAAAGGTACAAAAAAGTAACCCACAGAAAATCCACACACCCAGGTCCTGCAGGAACATACATGGGTCCTACATACAAGAACTGCCTGTACAGTTGAGAAGGGGAATATATTGCTTAATGTGAGGCACAATAATCCAAACTAAGACTTCCACCACTCCTCTTGGTGGTAACAAGGTGAAAAGCTTTTGCAAAGCAGGGTTTGCTCAGCTAACAAAGCAGTCTGGGACAAGAACAAGATGATCCTGAAATATGTACCAGCAGCAGTGATGTCCTCTGAAGAGAAGCATTAGATGAGAGCAGGACTTGGAATTCGGTCAAACAAAGCTTTGGCAGCAGTAGGATTTGACTGGTCTATATGTGAGTGTCTGGATTTGGGCCAGGAGATACTATTTTTCTTCTGGTAAACCTGAAATAGTCCTTGAGTCACTGAGCATGTATCAGAGGAACCATAAGGATCAAATATGCCATAACTTTTGTATTACGGGGAAAAAAAAATGCTGAAAGAGTATTTCTGACTTTGTCCTTTTTCAGTTCCTGTCATGCTCCACTGTTTTTTCCTGTGTTGTGTAGGTATATTTATTCTTTCCTTTCTCTCTCTTTCCATTTACCTGCTTCTTTTTCTCTCTTTGCCTCCTTCCCTATTTTTAGCCTGTGTCTGATATTGCATTCCCATCTTCCTGCATTTCTGACCCACACAAACATTCAGAAGGAGAACGAAACAGATGTTAATCTCTTCATGTCCTTAGTCCCCTCAGATAGGCAGCTCTGAATTTACTAATAGGATTGGGGAGGGAAGACTGAATGTGTCAAGGAAGCCTTTGAGTTCAGACTAAGTGTGTGACCAGGATGGCAGAGAGAATCAGCTCGGGGAGGTAAATCTCCTTTCCCCCTCCCATGGGAGGTGACCATGCATTTGCTAGGATCTTTCAGCGAGAACTGGGTACGATGGCAGAAAAAACAGAAGGGAGCCCTGATGTCATGGGCTGCTTTTCCTGCACTAAAGGTTGGTGCTGTTTTACTCCTCTTCCAGTGCTGTAGCACTTCCTCGTTGCCAAGCGCACTTTCTGGTAGGTAAAAGCAGATAATCACTTGCAGGGACTGGGTCTTTGCTCAGTGCTGTCTTGTTTACTAATCTGCCTGGCTAGTGCAGGTGGGCTCAGGGGAATGACAGAGGCAAACAACGTCGTTCAGCATTAAACCTGACATCTGCAGGAGGGCTGCTAAGATAGGGCAAGGAAAAAATTTAATATAAGGTAAAAAGACAAAGATTAAAAAAAAAACATAAAATGGAAAGAAAGAGTGACTTCACGCTTAGAGATTTTTGTTCATTAGGGACTTAATTCTAAATGTTTGCGCCATTGATTAACTGAACTTGAAATAAAGGCAGGTCAGACCACAAGTGGAAGAGATAAATGTTCTGGACTTGAAAAATCATTATTGAATCAGAGCTGACATCCTTACCAAGCCTCTGTTTGGCTAGAAGACTTCTCTAATAATTTATATAAAGAGAAACAGCTCCAACAGAGAAGACTGAGAAGAAGCTGTTTGACCACAGTCTGGTGCGTGCATGGGAGAACCAGGATCTTGTCAGACAATCTCTTAACAGCGTAAGGTGGTGAAGCTAAGAGGGTGTAATTGCATATTAAATTGGATAGAATTGTTTGGGTTTTAGGGAGGAGAATGGAAAAAAAAAAAAAAAATCTATTTTTTTCCACTGTGAAAAAGTCTGAACCTTCAGCTTAGGTTTCCTGCTTTCTAATCAGCCCCCATAGGACCCGCTGACAGTCTCCACATGCACGAGTTTATTCTAAAATTTCCCTTTTCTTAAACAAAAACTAGAGATGAGACATTAAATAATATTTATTTATTCTGTGTTTTGTGGAAGGTTATTCTAGGTTTCACCTGGCCTCAGATATGACAGCTATCCTCAGATTGATCTAAAAAAGTGATGACTGTAGCAACCTGCTTTTAAATACTATTTTCCTGACTTATATTCAACTGTTTGAATCCTAAGCTTAGTTTATGAATATGTTTTTTGCTCATCCTCCTTGCTTCCTTCTGCTTCTTATTTGACTTGTAACTTCACATTCCCATCACAGATCGTGTTCTTCCTGAAGGAGATAGATGACTTGAAGCTTCTATACGAGCAGATGGTCTCTGACCTCCTGAAATGGATTAAACAGAAGGTGATGGAACTGGATGACCGTCATTTCCCCAACTCTCTTCAGGAAATGTGGCTGCTCATGGCCAACTTCAAGACCTTTCGCATGGTGGAGAAACCCCCCAAATATCAAGAGAAGGGCATGATTGAAGCTCATCTCTTCAGCATCAGGACTAAGCAGAGAGCCAACAACCAACGGCCATACTTGCCTCCAGAGGGGAGAACACTGCAGGATGTGGAAAAGCACTGGATTATCCTGGAAAAGGCAGAGCACAACCGAGGAAAAGCACTGCAGAAGGAAATGTTGAGGCTAGAAAGGCTGGAACAGTTAGCCCAGAGGTTCCTGAAGAAGGCAACCCTGCGTGAGTCCTACTTGGAAGACATGAGGAAAGTGATTGGGAAGCAGGACTTCTGGCCGGAGAGCGCAGACAGGATGGAGGCTGCCAACAAGAAGCTGGAAGCCATTGTGGCAGATGTGCTCCCCAGGAGGGAACGCTTCACGACTTTGGAAGAAATGGCCACAGTCATCAGTCAGGAGAACTATCAAGGCAAAGATCAAATCGTGAAGAAGTGAGTGATGGTTATGAGATGGTATAGTGGTGGAGGTGGAAATGTGTTGAAATTCTGTGATGTGGTGGAAGAAAATGAATTGTAGCTATGAATCATGGCTCTGCTCCTCATGAATAGAGCAGGCAGGAATTTATTCTACCTGTGAACACTTTCAGCAGATAAGACAAATGCTTCATCTTCTTTAAAACTTTAATTTTTTTTTTCCTTGAATGATGAAACCCTCAGACTGACTTCTGGTGAAAAATAGTTTTAAGATATTTTCATTTTATATGGAAATACTTTTTTGCCAAAAATTCTATCTTCCATCAAAAATGCTTAGAAGGATACTTTTTTTTTTTTTTCCAAATCAACACATTTCTTTTTCAGTGTGTAGTTTGGGGAGATACAGATTAGTTAGGGCACAAAGTCTTCTCATATTGATTCAAATTTGGAGCAAATCTTGAGAAACTATGACTTCTCCGGTAATCAGTATAGCCTAATTTGAGAATGGCATAGAATGCCGTACAAGTATCTTCTCTTGCGGTATTTTAATGCTTTTCTAAGTTCAGACAAAATCAGAAAACTGCCGGAAAACTAAGCAAAACAGTTATAAAAGAGTAGATTAAACTCACTATGAGATCAAATTGTGAGTCATTATATGATTTACTTTAATTTTTTTTTTATTTTAAGCAGCAATTTAAAGACCACTTCTTTTTTTCCAAGCCTTTCCATTGTATCAAATGAAAGCAGTGTGAGATATCAGGTATGAGGATCCATAAAAAAACCAATGTCTAAATTTTTAAAAAGTCAGTGACAGTTGATATGCTAGTCAAAATTCTTCTCTGTGATCACACTGATTAGATAACAGCATTTCTTTGTGTGTGTTTTGTGATCTTGGCCTGTCCTCTTGCACTAGTGGCAAGAGTTGTGTGTGTTCATTTGGCTTCTCTAAAGCGGCAAGCACCAAGAAACTCCTCGTGCTGCCCAGAGTTCAAGTTGGTCATCTCTCTCCCTTCCTTTGTAGGCAAAAGAGCATTTCAAAGCAATGGCAGGATCTTCTGGATCAGCTGCAAAGGCGACAACACTCCCTGGCTACGATGCAGGAAATTCTGGGCCTCCTGAGAGACATTGATGCTATTACGGAAGAGCTGAAAGAACTGCAGGTACTGAGCCCTCTCCACTGGCACACAGCCCGCACTGCTACCAACTCGTGTCCCTAAAAAAGCCCCCATGTTCCAGGGACTGTCTGGTGCCAACAGAGAATGAATCTATCAGCTGTAGAAAAAATACAGCATTTTTACTCAGGTGCCTAGCCGTGCATTTTAATTCACAATTGCAGGTAACTACATGAGAAAAAAAAAAAAGGGCTTTGCTAGAGGGGTTCTCCCTAGTCAGAAGGTCAGATATGGCATTATAGGGAGTGCACTACAGCTTCAGGCTGTGTAGTAAAATAAAGATAGGAAATAATCTCACCTAAATTTAGAAGTGTGAAAGGAAAAGTGGAATAAACCAGCCTCCTGTTCCCATTCTACCTAATTCTTCTGAACTACCTTCTAGAAGTACCTCCAGTGATCATACAGGTGGGGACTAGCTCAAGCATATGTCTGGCTTTCAGGTATTTACTTGTGAAAGAGAAAAGTTTCCCTGTAAATGCACAGTGATGGTTTTTAGCAAGAATTTCCAAGTGTTACCAGTGTCAGAGCCCAAAGTCTTCTCTTTAGTATAGGAAATAATTGGTTTCATAGTGATTTTTGTAAAGAACACCTAATGGTAATGCAGTTGCTGGAACCATGATAGCTTGAGGATGTGGGAGAAGATTGGTAAGGGAAGTTGACATCCTACGATGGGATTGATAATTGTATCCATTGATCCAATTAGAAAGAGGACAGACTTTTAAGTACTTGCTACCTTCATCAGCCACCAGTTAAATACTATGAAGTATTTATTTTCATTATTTAGATAGCAAAGGCAAGTGAATTCCTCAAACAAAAAAAACATTGCAGTCAAACCATACCATAAAATGCGATATTGTAGAGTTCTCTGAACACAGACTGTAAATCAATCTGCCTATGGATGCATATATAGCAAAGAGCTCTTCCTTGCACCCATTAATTCTGAGACCTTGAGTGCTTAATCAATAGAAAAAACTTCAGTGTGAGGACAGATGCTTATTTGAAGAGACCGTCAGTTGCACTTCAGTAGATAGAAACTCTGGATTGTTGCCATTAGCTTGTGAAATTGCAAGAAAAGTATGATTCCTCTAATTAGGCAGCTTTTCAGCTTTACCTAGCTCAGATCATTCTTTTACATTTCGAAGCTAAGAGAGTCAACAGGAACCTTTCAAATGATTTCTTGGTACTAAGCCACTGGATGCACTCTCTGCCAATGTCTTTTTTTCTCTCTTTGTAGGTGCTAGTGAATTCCCAGGATTGTGGGAAGCAGCTCCTGGAAGTAGTAGATTTGCTGCAGAAGCACAACTTGGTTGACTCACAGATCTCTTCCTATGGTGATAGACTGACACACATCACCCAGAGGACAGCAGAAATCAGCAAGGACAGCACAGTTAAACTGGAAGTGCTTTATGCAAAAGTCCAGATGCTTCATCAGCTCTATCAGAACCTCACCGCTCAGAGCAAGTCACGGTAGGGCTGTGCTTATGCCTCTGTTCTTCCTAACTAGAATGATCAATCACTCCCTTAATCAGAAGACACACCTTCCCAGCACTTGAAATTTTGCATTTCTCCATTAACAAAGGCATAACACAAGCAACTAGAGTGTCTTGATTGCAGTTGACTGAAAGAGATCCCTCATTTTCATGGCTGAAGAATAGTTTCATTCTTAGCATTTATTACAACTTGCTTTATGTGAAGTCTGAATAACATGTGGTTATCTCCTCATCTTCTAGAGGAAGAGGGAAATGTAATTTTGTCTCCTTTGTTGTCTTCCATGAATAAATTGATCTATAACAAAGGGGAATTAAAGGCATTCAAATTTTGGATTTTCTAAATTCTTCTTTGATTATGCTACCATTCTTTTCATGGGATCCTAATTCTGGCTGAGATATTTATTTATTTGTTTCAGAAAATCTCAGCTAGAAGAGGCTTTGAAGCTTTTTGAATTCTTCCGTGACTGCAAAGAGGAAGAATCATGGATCTCTGAGAAATGGAAGCTAGCAAGAACAACAACATTAGGGAAAGATGTCAGCCAGATTACAGCCTCGATTCAGAAACACAAGGTATCTTACTTTGCTGATGGTCCTTTGGTTCAGTCAGTGCAGCACTTATAAACAAGCTCTCAAACTACTCATTATCTCAATTGCCATGACCAGTGTTTGGTATTTTAAAAAGTTGTATAGGGTAAGGATTTTTTCACCAGGAGTGGAAAGAAAGGGTAGAGAAGGAATATTCTTCATCCTGCACTAGAAGTGCAGCTTCTAGTAAAGACACTGGGCATACTTTGGATGGGAGGGAAAAAAGTTTGTTACTTTTTGGTTTTCCCACTTACCTGGCCAAGAGAGATGTGGGGAAAGAAAGACATGGTGAAAGGAAGATAGATATCAGCAGGCAGGATGGATAACATTCTGTGAGCTTACAAATCTGTTACCGCCTCCCCTAAGAGCTTGCTGTGGGCTAGTGTAAAATGTTTAGCTAAGTGAGCTACTGCCTTTTTACCGGCAAAGAATCACTGTGAACAAGTGAAGAGACCTGGGAACTTCAGAACATGCATGACAAAACTGAAAGAGGAGCCTCTTCTGTAGTTTTAATATGCATTTGTGTGCATCTATTTGTGTATTTATTGCTTCTGGAAAGCATAAGACAGCTGAATTGGTGGGCAACAAATAAGTATCTCCTTCAGAGAAGACTGCATAACAAACTTCACATCAAAGGCAAAAAGTAGGACAGTAACTTGTGTGTCTGGAGCCAAGGGACAATCATCTCAGGGCTCAGGAAAAAGTCATAGACATGGATAAGACACAGGGCTCCTGGAAACATAATGTATCACAGCAGCAGAGAACAGGTTCACCTCTTTGCTCTCGGCTGGTGAGAAGTGAGCTATACTGACATGTCCCCCATCCTTCTGCTAGGCTCTCGAAGCAGAGTGCAATTCTCACAGGGCTATATGTACAGATGTGGTGAGGAGGGGCTGGGAGCTGAGCCAGAAGAACCCCATGCGTGAGGAGGACATTAGGAGGCAGACAGACAACCTCCAGATGTTGTGGCAGCTGCTCCAAGAAGAGGTGACTGATCGCAAAAACCGCCTGCAGGCAGCAGCTCTCATCAAACAGGTAAGCAGGGCTCTGCTGTGGTGTGTGGACACAGATGTGGTTCAATTCTGCCCCATGCCCCCACATGCAGGGCAACAGTGGCGCGAAGCCTTCAAGTGTCAGCCTCCAAAAAGATCTCCAGTAGCAAAATCCCAGTCCTCCTGCAAGCCAGCCAGGCAGGACATCTGGGCAGCTGAAAGTTGCTCTAAGTTCAAAATGCTAGTGGAAGTAGCTCATGTAATAACGCTGATGCAGAATCTGTTTTAGGGTGGGATCTGGGCAGCTATGTGACATTTTTCTAACGTGAAAAAAAAGAAGCAAACCTAAAACCAACAACAAAAGAAATGTGCCCTAAGACCATGAACTTCCCAAAGCCTGGGAAACGTGTGACTCTGCCATTCTGATCTACACTTTTACATCTGCAAGAATTCACACGTGCAAATAAAGAGCTCTTAAGACACATTCACAAATCATATAACATTGCCTTAGGTATTCTTATTCTCCCTTTCACAAGTTTTTTGCTCAGACTGTTGTCCTACAAGACGCTCGAACGAAACTTAACAGCTTTGCTCTTGACAAAATCTAAATTCTCTCTTCTGTGTAGTAAGTTTAACAGCATTATGGTGTTTTAGTTCTTCTTTCTTTTTCCTTCACTACTACAGGTTTTGTTTTTTCCTGTTGTACCTTTATTCTGTATCTCAAAATTGTTTTGGTTTGTTTTTATTTTTTACAACCATATCCAGGCAAACTGCAAATTCTGGGAAAAAGAAAGCTTTTGTTGTAGACTGAGTTCGTTGTTTGTTGTTGGACTACTTCTTAGAACATCTATTGAAATAAGATGGCGCCCACCAGTGTCATACATTGTGGGTTCCTTTCACTGCTTCTATTTAGCACCATAAAGTTTTTGGTTGGTTAGGAATTTTTAAAGAGTTATACAGACTGCCCTTGAATTGATTTAGTCACTGTGATTCTGTGAATTGTCTGTGCTTCATATGATCAGGAAACACCTCATGGACTTAAAGCTACCTTACTCATAGCTTTCACAACACCTGGATGTAACCTTATAGCTACAGACCTCATGGCATTTCTCCTTATTCATGATTTTCAAAAGAGAAAGGAGCTGGCTATGATACTTTCAGGATTAAATCAAGCATTTTATTCCCTATGTTCCTTCAGTACTTTGCTGACATCGATGAAGCAAATTCATGGTTGCGAGAAAGGCAGCCCCTTCTGGCCAGCAAAGACTACGGAAAAGATGAATCGAGTGCTGAAGCACTGTTGCATCGTCACTTGCGCCTGGAGAAGGAGATTGCAGCCTACTCCTCTGAGATGAGGCGCCTGAAAGAGCAGGCCGACATTGCAGCAGAGCAAGCTCCAGCTGCAGTAAGTTGATGGGGGGCTGTGTCATGTTTTGTTGAAGAATGGAAATGAAATGTTTTTTGTAGACATGGCACTTAGGACACAGTTTAGTGGTCATGGTAGCCTTGGGTTGACGGTTGGAACTGATGATCTTAGAGGTCTTTTCCAACCCTAATGATTTATGATAAATTATGTAAAATATTTTGATTTTGCCAGAATAGAGTATTCTGAATGACCTAAATAAAGGCATTCTTGTAATTCAGAAGAAATTTTTTATTAGAATTGAGGGAAATTTTTAGATGACAAAGAAGTTCATTGACCGCTCAACCTAAGCTCTGTGAAATGCTAGAAATATGCTTGTCTATATTAGTCCCCTTTACTGGTCCTCACAAATACTTTCTCGCTCTTCATTCTCATAACATTATTAATTACAATCAGCTTTAAAAGGCAAACATTTACAAATTATTTCTGTGTCCTAATGTAGTGATAAACCATCCCACAGCTCCAGGATCATCCCAGGATGAATGTTTAGGGCACATGGGACGAAGTCGACCTCTGTAGGTGCCCCTCTTTTTCACTGCCTAGAAAGGGTACTTTTAACTTGAGCTCAGCTCATTTGACAACAGAATTCAGGGGAGATGAATGACACATTTGATGGCTTGCTTCTTTCAGACTTTTATGATCACTCAAGGTTTAACCAAACCTGTTTGAGAGCTATGAGCACCACTTCGGGTCTTTCTTTACCTCACTATTCCAACATAAGTTTTTATGAGAACACAGATTTTATTGCTTTGTTGTTAAATGTGAAAAAGCATGTGACAAAATTACATTAACGTGCAAAGAAAAGCATTTGTTCACTGGGGCATTCACAGGGTTTGAAACTGGATATATTCAGGTACTAAAACATCACCACAAATAGAATGGTGAGCATAGTCGATTTCTTGGTTTATTTGCAATTTAAAAAAAATATAAAAAGCAAGCAAGCAAACAAAAACCAGCTTTGATGAGGGCACAAAATGAGATTTTTACTAAATAATACATTTTTAAAAGGGTTAAATGAAACTTCTTTAAACAAAACTTCATTGTTTTTTCAGTGATTTGGTTCATTCTTTCAGAATAAAACAAAACAGATCCAAACAAACACTAGAAATATTTTGTTTAAAGCGTCAGAATGCTGTCATTTGAACAAGCAAGTCCATATTTTCCTTCCATGTGAAATTTTTGTCCAAATCAGAAATATTCATCCATTGATTCTCTTAAATTTCGCTGAACAGATGGTGAAGACAGAAGCCCCAAGCAACTTAAATCAAAAGACAACTAAGCTATCATTCAGTCGAACCTGGGCAACATCTGAAAATGCATTCTCTGGAACCTCCAGTCCAGATGTTCATTTTCTTCCAGAGAACATCTGGAAGACCCAAGATGAAGTAGATTCACTTTATGAAAATCTACAGAGCATGGCTGAGGTACAGTATCCCCTCCAGTGCTTAGTAGTTCAGAAAAATAGTCAAGTCCAAAGCAACGCAAAGTGAGGTTATGTGCTGTGCTAGCTTCTGCTTTTCAATTTAATAATGTGCCTCAATCCTGTAAATTCTGTGGGACTTTGAGGCTTGAGATTACCATTGAAGTTTTGCATCAAAACACATTTTATACTGGCAAACCTCCCATTTACCTTCTGGTCTTTTGCTGTATAAAGAGTGGATTCTTTTGTGTAATCTTTTTTTCTTTTTTTTTTCCTAATATTTGCTTCCCGCAGCTTCTAAATCTTTCAGCTGTCTTACCTGATACCAGAAAAATTAAACAACCATAGTCTGCAACCTCCGTTTATTACTTTTCACTCCCACCTGCTGCAGTCTTGCCATAAACACCAACAAAAAACCTCTTGTATGGGCTTTTTACATATTCCTGAGATCACTGAGGTAAATCTTCAGTCAGCAGCAGCAGCAAGCAGCAGAGCATCCTTGCTGCCTGTCTGGGGCTGAGCACTTTCCAGCTGCTTCTCTTATGCTTTTAAACCACCATTGCTGTGGGAAGAAGTATTGTGATCTTCAGGTAATGTGTTCTGTTCTCCTTCAGCAGGGTTTGGCAGAACTACTAAGCTACTACCTGTGTACTGTAGTTTAAACACAAGGATCTTTTTAGTATTTCAAATGGCAAGGAGTTATTACAGCAATACTTAAGTCTTCATCTGTTTTATAGGACAGAAAAAAGGCTCTGGAGGAGATGATTGGATATTACCGCTTCTGTAGCTCTTGCGAAGAATTTCAGTCATGGATGAAAGATAAAGAGAACATCTTCCGGACTCTTCAACCTCAAGCAGGCAATGTGGAGGTCATGCAGCAGAAATATCAGGTATCCCTTTTGCCTGCTCACAGATTACACCTTTTAAATCAGACTGACGTTGGGAGAATAGAAAAAGCTGAGAAATGGAGTTTTGAGAGTCTTTCCATTCATTTCAACTTAGAGAATAGTGCACAGATCAGATATTTCTTTTGTATAAACTATGCCAAGCTTATTGAAGCTGATGTAATTATGTGCCTTTAATTTCCTCTGTGAATGTGGTATCCTGTACAAATATCATAGTACAAAAGGACTCTTTTTGTGGTTTATATTATGCCACTTGAAGAAAAACGCCAGATGATGAAAAAATCCTGCGGTGCACTTGCATCCCAGTGAAGCGGGACATGTGTGCACGTGTAGTAAGCACATCAGGGGAGGTGAGGAGGGCTATGGGGGAACTACATGCGCAGGCGTGTATGGTGTCAGCAGACAGGTAAGTGAAGAAGCCACCTGTAGAAGTGTGACATGGGTGGATATGATGGATTATTAAGAATCCCATCCGTAGAAATGGAAAACCCTCAAGTTCTGCATTCTTGTATCTTTTCTGTTTTAGAGCTTTTTAATGGAACTGGCTGCAGGCAAAGGCCGGCTGGGAGATATTGAAAACTTAGCTATTAAATATGGAAAGATCAGTCCCAGCAAATATTCTAAGATTCAGATTTGGCTGGAAGAGATCAACAGCAGGTAAAGTGCTACTGATAACACAGTTGTCTCATGGGGGCTGTTGGAGACCTGACTTTTCATGCCCCATCTAGACTACATTGAGAGAATACTCATCTGATTTTGAACATGGCCCAGAGGTGGCCTGAGGGGTGGTTTTCAAGTGTGGCTGAAGTTTGCTGGGTTCAGGTGTGGCTGTTGCCACCAAATAAGGACTGAGGCAAAGGGCACAGCAAGGGCTGGCTTCTCCCTTTGGGTTGGGGAAGGAATATCCCAGGGCAAACCTGTGATGAGAGTCAGGACCAGATGTGAGTCCCAGTCCTCAGAACTGCCTAACAGCCTGTCCCCAGTGTCACCAGTGGGAAGGGGGCAGCTCTCCCACTGTGACAGGGAGATACTTAAACTGCAGCCATTTGTGTATGTGTGTTAAAGCCCAACATGAATCCACCCCCAGGTAACAACGAACAGTTCTGTCCTCTGTATTGCACTGCAGCAGCTGATTTAGTTACTAAACCATCAGGGTGAGGGTGCCCTTCACAAATATTGAAAGGAACATCAAACCCTGTTTGACTTTATTAAGTATGTTTAGTACCTGTTGTATATGTGCTCCTGGCACCATGCCACCCAGCTGGAACTGAGATGCACACCTGGGTCCTGATTTTGGCCACTGTTGTTTATTGGCATTGTGTCCAGTGTGTTTTGGCCACCTGAGCAGGGTCCTCTTGCCTGAGAGGCACTGAGATGAACTCTGAGGTTGTGGAGGAGAGCTAGTATTCACCCTCTCAGCCTGTTTAAGTCGTGATGAAATCTTTATACAAGACTTACCCAGCTTTTGAGGGTGCTGGGGGTCCATCAGTTCTGGTCACTTTTTAAGCACCACCTCCTAAAAGCGCAAGACCAGGCAATTCCAAAATGCCAGAAGTCAAGCAGGCAAGGTAGAAGGGAACCCCGGCTGAGCAGGGACCTCCTACTTGAACTAAGGCATAAAAGGAAGGTGTACAGCCAGTGGAAAGAAGGACAGATGACATGGGAGGACTGTAGGGATGTTGTTCGCCACTGTAGGGCAGAAATCCATGCGGCTAAAGCTCAACTGGTGTTGAAGCTGGCCTGCACTGTGAAGGATAATAAAAAGGGCTTTCAAAAATATGTTAACAGCAAAAGGCAGGCCAGAAATAACATTGGTTCAGTACTTGATGATCATGGACACCTCACAAGCAGGGATATAGACAAAGCAGAGACATTTAATGCTTTCTTCGCCTCTGTCTTCAACACTGATGATGGGCTTGGGCACTCCCAGAGCCCTGGGGTAGAGAACCAAATGATAATCTCCCAATCAACCCTGAACTTGTGCAGGATTTGCTGCTTCAGCTGGATCCCTCTAACTCAATGAGGCCTGATGAGATTCATCAGAGCTGGCAGAAGTCATAGCGAGAATTCTCTTAATGATTTTTCAAAGCTCTTGGGAATCTGGAGAGGTACCAGTTGATTGTAAGTTGGCAAATGTTGTCCCAGTCTTCAAGAAGGGCAGCAGGGATGACCCCAGTAACTACAGACCTGTTAGTCTCACCTCAGTGCCTGCTAATATTATGGGGGTTGGACTCGATGATCTCCAGAGGTCCCTTCGAACCCCTAACATTCTATGATTCTGTGATTCTGTGATTCTGGGAGCTATTGAAAAACACTGGAAAGACAACACAGTCATTGGTCACAGCCAACACAGGCTCATTAGGGGAAGGTCCTGCTTAACAAACTTGATTTCTTTCCATGACAAGGTCACCCACCTAACTGACCAAGGGAATCCAGTTGATGTAATCTTTCTGGATTTCGGTAAGGCCTTTGATACTCTCTCTCACAGTATCCTCATAAACAAAATGTCCAGCATCCAGAAGGATAAGCACATAATAGAACGCATGAGCAATTGGCTGATGGGTCAAGCTCAAAGGGTTGTAGTAAATGGGGTTACATCAGCCTGGCATCCAGTTACTAGTGGGGTTCCGCAGGGATCCATCTTGGGGCCAGTACTCTTTAATATATTCGTAAATGACTTAGATGCAGGACTTGAAGACTAACTAAGTTTGCAGATGACACCAAACTGGGGGGAGCAGTTGACACTCTCAAGGGCAGAGAGGCCCTGCAGAGGGATCTGGACAGGTTTGAGAGCTGGGCAATCGCCAATCCCATAAAGTTTAACAAGTGCTGAGTTTTGCACATGGGAACCCTGGATATACATACACTTTGGGGAGAGGGAGGCTGGAGAATAGCCCTGTGGAAAGGAATCTGGGGGTTCTGGTTGATAGCAAGTTGAACATGAGCCAACAGTGTGCTCTGGCAGCCAGGAGGGCCAACCGAGTCCTGGGGCGCATCAAGGATGGCATTGCTAGCCAGTCAAGGAAGGCGATTGTCCCGCTTTACACTCCACTGATGTGGCCCCATCTCGAGTACTATCTGCAGTTTTGGGTGCCACAGTAAAAAGGATATAAAGCTACTGGAATGTATCCAGAGGAGGGCCACGAAGTTGGTGAAGGGTTTAGAGGGGATGCTGTATGAGGAGTAGCTAAAGTCACTTGGTCTGTTCAGCCTGGAGTAGAGGACACTGAGGGGAGACCTCATTGCAGCTTACTGCTACCTCAGTAGGGAAGGGGAAGAGCATGTGCTGATCTCTTCTCTCTGGTGACCGATGATTGGACCCAAGGGAATGGTAGGAAGATGTGCCAGGGGAGGTTTAGGTTGGACATTAGGAAGAGGTTCTTCACCCAGAGGGTGGTGGAGCACTGGAACAAGCTCCCCAGGGAAGCAGTAATGGCACCAAGCCTGACAATATTCAAGAAGCATTTGGACAATACCCTCAGACACATGGTGTAAGGGTTGACAAGCACTGGACCGGGCTGTCCGGGGAGGTAGTTGAATCACTGTCCCTGGTGATGATTAAAGAACATGAAGATGTGGGGCAAGGGAACATGGTTCATTGGTGGACGTGGTAGAGTTAGATTAGTGGTTGGACTCAATGAACTTAAAGGTCTTTTCCAACCAGAGTGATTGTGTGATTCTATGACTTTCTCTGAGCAGAAAAAGGATATAGCTCATTTATAACAGGGACTATAAATTGAATCTGCTCTCTAGGTGAAGGCAGGTTCTGGGGTAGTGGCTGAGCCTAGATGCAAATAATTGGGTTATCTCTCTCCAAGGTGGGAACGCATGGAAACTCTGAAGGAGGAGAAAGGCTCCGAGCTGATTGGAGTGGCTGATGTGAAGACTTTTCTTGAAGACTGTCAGAGCATAGGAGTACTACTGCAAGGCAAGATGGTCCAACTCAGGGATCTGGAACCAGGGAGCTCACCTGCTGGACTGGAGTCAGACAAGCGCAAACTGTCTGCAGTTGAGAGAGAGGTCCTGGTGATAGAGAGGAAAATTGAGTACTTGAGGAGTGTTGCAAAATCGTAAGGAACCTCCACTTCATTCCCATATTCTTTCTTAGTTCTCTAAGATTATGTTGTAAATTATGGCTATAAAGAAAATGAGCAGCTTGTGAAGTTTCTCTTGAAGTTTCTCTTTCTAGCAACCTGAAGAACTGACTGGATTGAGATCATCTCTATTGGGTATGGCTGGGTGATTGGTGAAGTGATTGCTTACAGACTTCATTGTTATAGGAGAATAAATACCACAGGGATTATTTGTTGCTCTTAACAAATTATCTCTACTAATGGGAATTGCTTCCACATTTTGAACTAGGTACAATTTAGGTCCTGAAAGAGAGTGATCAGGGAAAGCAAAGATGAAGGAAGAAAGATAGAGACAATTGCGCACAGGAATTTTAATTTGAAACATGAATTTAAAGTTTTTTACATATTCACAGTGAGAATGAACCATTGAACCACAACAGTGTTACCACAGTCTTTTACAGGGATGAACTTTCAGCAGTACATCACATTCACACCAGTATCTCTTGCTAGTTTGGAGCATTTTTTGCCTTAGTTGACTCTCTTTTTACTGGAAATGTAAATATTCAAGTCCGTTCCTTTTAAAGAGTATTGATTCAAGCTCTAAATCCCTGAAGTGTTCATCTAACTGAATGTGTTTTATGTCTTTTTGTAGGATTAAGGACACTAACCCTGCAGAGAGCAGGGCCATCACTGAGCAGGTGGAGAACATGGAGAGACTTTTGGCAAAGCTCAAGCTGGAGACCCAAAAGAAGCAGGACATACTGCAGTGGTCCCAAAACCAACAGTCCTTCCTGCAAGACAGCCGCAGGCTCCTGCTGTGGGCAGAAGGCATTCGGGAGAAACTGAGCAGTGAAGAAATGGGTGTGGATGTGGCTTCTGCAGAGCAATTGCTGAAGGAGCATCAGGACCTGCTGAAAGAAATTAGGTCGCATAAAGAAAGGTAGAGAGATTCTGTCGGGGTGGGCAGAGTGGGGGATTATGGCAACAATACTGTGAAGATGTAACGTGTCTATTGAGTACATAAATTGTGTATGGCAGCGATGCTGAGAGTTTAGTCAAATGCACTTGAAACTTGGTGCCAAAGGGGGACTGTAGAACGCAAAATCCAGTTAGTTTTTACATAGTTATCCTAACGGATGATGGAGAGGGAAGGAGGAGCTGTATGTTTGGAGTAGTATTCCACACTCTCCTGACAGTTGCAGAGTGTCTTCTGCACTTAAATTCAGTTCCTCTAGTCCTTCCGTTCTCGGACCTTATGCGTCCAGATGCCATCATCTTGTGTTCACCTTCTGCATGGTTATGAGGTTCCAGACACCCTCCCTTGTAATGGGAAAGCCTACTTATGTGGGCTTTCAATCTAAATGGGGAAATCTCACCTGTTGCCTCTAGCATGTATCCCTAAGCAAACAACCGGCTGCATTTTGTGTTTTACAACCATGGCTGTCAGGAAAAGAGTGAAAAGGAGGGAGAGAGGGAAGCTTAATGTCTACGCACTGCCAAGAGAGCAAAGAGCTGTGATGAAAGAATTCATATTCCCTCATGCAGTGAGGTCTCACTTTCTTTTTGACTCTGGGAAGATTTGTGCAGCTGGAAGAGCTAGGGCGCAAAGTGATCCACGAACAAGCCAGTAACTGCAAGACTGTAGATGTCCACCAGTCCATGGAGAGGCTTGCTGTGGAGAACAGCGAGCTGGAAAAAATATGGGAACAGCAACGGAAAAAGTTGCAGGATGGCCTGGAATTGCAGAAGTTCAACAGGGAGGGAGACCGTATCAATGCAGCCCTCTCTGGCCATGAGGCCTTTCTCCGGGGGGATGACCTTGGAGTAAGTATAGCAGCTGATTTTGTTTTCCTCTTTCATCTCCCTAGCCAGTAAGCAGCAACAATTTTCTTAATTAGATTCGTTTCCTCATTCTTATGGTCATGGCATTGTAATACTTTAGAAACTAGACTTTCAGGTTCTTATTAACGTTCTTATGTTCTGTCATCTTAAAGAGAACAAAGCTCATCGTCTCTCAGAAAAAATGTAAAAGCAGCTAGAGTTGTGATTTGTTGCTGTGTTTGTACATGTCAGACAGTTTATATACAACTGACTCGTCATTTTGGTGGCTAACCACTAGAAAAAAAAGTTTTGGCTTCAACTTAATTTTTTTTTTGTGAAGTAAAGGCCTGATTTAAAAAAAAATAAAGCTTTTTCTTGTCATTGAGTATTTTAAGAACATCAAAGCAAATGAGGGGAAAAAACAAATGCAGGCAATATTCACAGGATCGGTGAAGGAGGAGATTGGGGTATCTCACCATCTTTTACATTTTCAGCTGAAACTGAAACCTTTATACTTTTGGGCCAACTAAATGGTTAAAATATGACCTTTAGTATTGCATGTACCTAGATGTGCCAGAGTGCACAGATTTTCTTAAAAGGTGAAAATGGAGCCATAATGGAAATATAAACTGGAAGAACCAGATATGAACCTAAACAGCTGCTGCTAGTTTGTAGCCCTGAACATCCTTAGGCACATGCAAAATACACACTATATCTCCTGCCTTAAAGAGAAGGGGGAAAATATGGTCTAATTTTTTTTTCACTGCTACAGAAACAGCATACGATCAAGAAAAAACTTGATCCAATTTTCTTTCTTAAATGCAGGACCATGTAGATGCTGTTCGAAGTCTGCTGAAGCAACATCAGGAATTTGAGCAGCTGCTGGTGGCACTGAAGAGACGAGTTGAAGCACTTAATGAGAATGGGGTGAACCTAACAAAGAGCAGGCACTTTGCATCTCACGTGTGAGTCCAAACACCTTCCTTTTTTATTCAGCTTTAAGAAATGATCCAGTGTGATTAGAGTGGGATGAAAAATTTTCTCTGAGCTAGGATTTAGTTGACCTCCAAGATGTGATATGCTGGATAAGGGAAGGAAAAAGGGATTTTAATTTTTTTTTTTTAATGGACTTTCTGTGCTCTCAGGATAAATGAAATGTTTTAGGTTAGAAGTGGAGTTTGACAGAACCCTAGAATAATATGCCTTGTATCATACACATATATTAAATATAGTGTTAAAACTTCTTTACTGTAAGCTCATTAAATGCATACATAAAACAGATTTTCCTTCATTTATTAATGTCACATATTAGAATTAGTTTGTGGTTAAAAAGTTACAGAAGACTTCACAAGGCAATGACTTATCAGGAGCACCTCCTTCATGTTTTTGTCGAAACTGATCTGTCATCTCTAATTCCTTTCCCGTGCTAAAGCCACTACAATCTAGTAAGGGGACCGCTGCATAAACAAGAATTAGTAATATAGAAACTCTTGGGTCAAAAAGACTGTTTTGTTGTGATCACAAGTGATAATGTCTTGAATATTCCCTCCACAAATTTATAAAACCGCCCTTAACATCTGATTTCTTGCCAGCACTTCTACCATTAGAAGGCTATTCCAGAGCCTCATAGCACTTTCATCACAGAGAAAATTATTAGTTAAGGTGGAATATTTGAGAAAGAGAAAGGTCTAGATGTTTTAGTCAAGCATACATGACTGCAATTCATAAATGTAACACAGCCATACTAAAGGGAAGTCCAGAGCAACTGGCAAGCAATAGCTGCTCTCCACAGCCCGGTATGGTGATGGGACAGGGCCGTATATCCCTTTGTCCTGTCAACAGAGGTGTTGAACCAGATTTCATTTATATCATAGTACAACAAAGGGGAACCAATACGAGTAGTAGCGCACTGAACTTTCTGTTTTTCTTGGTAGCATTGAGGAGAGAATGACCACTCTCCGGCGAAGGTGGGAGCAGCTGGTACAAAGCAACGCCAAGAGAAGACAGATGTTGTTGGATTCCCTACAGCTGCAGGTAAAAGGACTGAAACTGCAGATTTGGTCAGGCATGTGTGAAGTAAATTTACCGTTTGTCTTAATATGGGACGAATCTCAAACTGCTGAGCATTCCTACTGCAACTCACATTCTCTTTAGCTATGAGAAAAAGTACTTCACTTTCCAGGGAGGAAATGATGCATTGGTGATAAATCTTACAAAGCCACGACCATGGCAAAATATCAAAACAAAATGCAGATATCGAATGAAAAATATCAACAGAATATTTTGTCTACTGGATAAGTTTATTCTGCTCATTACTCATTATTGTTCTGGGCCTTAATAAACTGGCACAGTCACTTATAGTAACTGTACTTTTGACATCAAATTTAGCTTCTAGTGCTGAGATACAAAGTTATGCTGAAGGACTGGACCACTTATGGTTAAAATAGTCTGTCAAAAATGCACACCTTCACTGACAACAGGTTAGGCAACATGTGGTATAAAAAGAACTAAGATTTGACTCTGAGGGCTTAAAAATTCCTCCATGGTTCAAGGTCATACCTCTTCAATTAAGAGTGTTGATTAAGTAGAACAACTTTTATATGAAAACATATCACATTTCCTAGCAGCTAGGGAAAAAAAATCAAGGGGTGATCTTAATAGCAAGGGTGGACTGCAAACCCACACAGAATCAGAAGTTAAATCAACTTAATCCTGTTTGGTTTTCTAAGGAGTTTAATCGTGATGCTGCTGAGCTTTTGATATGGATGGAAGAGAAGTATAAGATTGCATCAGATGAATCCTATCGTGATCCAACAAATGTTCTACGTAAGCTGAAGTGGCATGAGGCTGCTGAGAAGGAAATGATGGCTAATGAGGAGCACTTTGCAACACTGATAAAGGTGAAGGCAGTTTTGCAGCTACATCTTCCATCTTGTCCCAAACTTCATAGTTGCTGATCTGCTCAAAAAAATTTTGTGCTGTGTTTCTCCAGAAAGGAAATCAACTGATTCAAGACAACCATTATGCTGCAGTTTCTATCCAGGAGAAGATGACAGAGCTTCAAAAGAAGTGGAAGAAATTGTATGGCAAGATGATAGAGCGAGGTGACAAGCTGAGACAAGCTGGGCAGCAAGAACAGCTCATGGAACTGCTCCAGGTGAGGAGGTGATAGGGAACAGAGGAGAGGGATGGCCTAGGAGCCTGGTTCCTCTGTTGAGTGGTCCTCACAAAAAACCCCCAGAATATCATCCAGATAAAAAAGTGTATTTTAAGATGGCCATTTTGTCTACAGTCTCAGGAGATTAAACCCAACATAACGCTGACCAAGCTTACTCTAAAGCTACGTGCAGAAGAACAGTGCAGCACAGCACCACAACACAAAACTGTTGTACTGGGGCTCAACCCTGCAGCTGTATGGACATCCTGTACTGGGAAAACACAACTCTCTGCATGGGTCAATGCTGTGCAAACCTAACTGCTTGCTTGGAGTCAGTTTGGGGATTGGAGGCATGGCACTGTGTTAAGTACACTGTCATCCAGGCAAATTGTGTAAGAGGAACAACGTGCTGTGAAGCTGTTTCAGTATCTGTACATCATGGAACTGCTGTTGTGTTGTAGCTACAATCTGAAGCCTTTGAGTATTGCTTGATTGTTTCTGAACTATCTTCTATCACTAAAGATAGTTCAAAGAGACTGTTTTTAATGATGTGCTTCAGTGTCTCACAGAGAAGAGTACTCCAAAACATTGTGGAAAACAAAATATTTCCAGGAGATACCTCTTAGAGAGGCCATCATGTTACCAAGAAAGGACATATGGATTTAAAAATTGTGTCCAGGAAGCTGTCATGGGAGGGGATGAGTGAAAGAAAATGATGTTGAAAGGTCAGTATGAGTGTGATGTCATTTTTTTCTTGGCAGGATGCCAAAAAGAAGATAGAGAAAATTGAGAAAGTTCTTCAAGAATCTGAGACAGGCCATGATCTGCGCTCCAGTCGTGATCTACTAAAGCAGCACAGACAGCTGGAAAATGAGACACATGAGCTGGCAGAGAAAATGAATTCTATTGTATCTCATGCAAGGAAAATGGCCACCAATCACTTTGACTCCCAGAGGATTCTGGATGAAACACAAAAATACCTGAAAAGGTGAGGTGTCACTCTCTTTTTGTCTCCAATCCTTGTGACAAACAGCACTTTTTGTTCTACCTTCTAGAATAGGTCTTTCAATTGATTAAGTTTAACCCATATTCAGGAACAGCTTCTCCTCCCAGCTGTACCACAACTATGCTTTGATCTGCACCTACAGAGCTGCCTGTTGACCCACCTCAACCTTTATTGCTGAACCTTGATCCTTGCGTGCTGCACTTCTTCTCCAGTCCTTTGCTTATCAACAGGTTATCCACTGCTTTCCAGGAGGTGCAGTGATCCAGCATTCAGTAATGAGTAGTTCCTTAAAATGCAGTAAGAGGAGCCCAGAACTTAAAAACTGTAAGTCACTTTTCCTCTGCTTATGTTTAGTGTTGCCATGTAAGTCTACTTGCCAAAAGTAACCTTCTGGAGAAGGGATTTTTCTATGTGCAGCCAGCACTAACCATGGAAATTTAATTGCAAAGAAGTGTCCAGTACTTTCTAATCTTCACAGTGGTATCATAGCTTAATTCCCTTAGAAGACTCAGGATAAAGCTTTATTTTAACATATATTTAATGAATGATCCCTAGGTTTGAGTCTCTGCAAGCACCTCTTAATGAGAGGCGTAAGTTGCTGGAAGCTGCAGTGGATCTCTATGAGTTCTACCATTATCATGACATGGAACTGAACTGGATTAATGAGCGATTGCCTATTGTCCATTCCACCAACTGTGGAAAGTCCTTGGATGTGGCTCAAAGCCTGTTGCAAAAACACAAGGTAACTCATTTAATCAGGTGTATTGTAGAATGTTGGCACGTTGCATTTCACCTCACCCTGCAAACCAGCACCTGCACAGTTTTCCTTTACCTTCAGGAAGCCTATTGCAGAATGTGTTGCCTCACTTCCAATGAGTTCATTCACTGATTCCATTACTAGCCAAGCTAAAATGGTTCCAGTGGATTGAGACAAGTCAGCAATATGGTGATGAAATTCCTATGGGAACTGCAAAATTTGTCTTATTTTGCAGTATTATTATTCTGTGAAATTTTGTAGCTCTTCCCATTGAAAGTGGATAAAAAGCTAGTCTACCTCATGCTAAATAGAAAAAAATGAGGTTTTTTGCTTTGTGGGTTGATCTGGGTTGAATATTTTGACTGTTGTGTGTTCATCCTATTTAATTTCTGTGCTTCTTGCTCCGTTATGTATGCAGTCCTGAGGTATGTGCATGCTAGATTCTCTAGGAAAGCATATAACAGCCATGTAATGTTTATTTTAGTTCTGTACTGGTTGTAAAATGATTAGAACAAGCCACAGTCAATAAATTTATAAGGACCAGTTAATACTGGTTTCTGGAGGGTTCGATTCTTTGTAGTAGTTCCTCACAGCCAGAGGGGCACCTCAGTGCTGCCCTGCACCACATGCAATGTTTTTTCAGGTTCCATGGGAGAGGTTGTAAGACCAATGGGAAGGCTTTATGGAGCAGTAGTCTAATGATTTTCATGGCACTGTTGACAATGTCTCTCTTCCCATCATCCTCCGGCCCATTCGTCTTCTGGGATATTTTTTTTTCCCATCAGCAGCTCAACATTCTTTTCTGAACACCCCAGCTATGTATCTCATCCCTTGTCCTGCTCTGTTCCCCAAAATTCCCTGGCTGCTGGGCAGGGAAAGGGGCAGTTGTCTGGTAAGGAGAAGGAGTAGAACCCAGCTAAAGTACGACAAGGGGGTCTTCAATGAGTAAAGCTGAGGGTGTAGAGAAGTTAAGGGATGCCTGCCGTCACCTTAGACTCTTATGTCCTCCCTCAATGGTAGCACAAGAGCAGAACATTATACAAGCGACCTGTGGATGAGGCTGCAGCTGTTGTAGAAACAGACAGTCCTTGTGTTCACTGGATATATTCTGCCCACCATCACCAGCTGATAGTTTTGCTTAGGCTAGGAGCACATAGAATTTCTTTGTCCTCACATACCTTTCCTTTATTCTGGCTTTTTCTTTTATCTCATTCCCAGGAACTGCAGGCAGAAGTGAATGCCCACAAACAGCAAGTCCAGCGGGTCCTGGATAAAGGAAAGACAATGGTTGTAGGCCAGCACCCATCAGCTCAGAAAATAAGTGAGAAATGCCAGGAGCTTGTGACTGCCTGGCAGGGCTTGGAGAAGGCCTGTGAGGAAAGGATGAAGCAGCTGCAGTACTCAGTTGGCTTCCAGGAGGTACAAATTACACCAAGTACTTACACAGTAACTTCTTCAGACAAAGAAAAGAATCAAAGTTTTAAAGTGAATCAAAACAGCTTTGCTGGGACTGATACTCACTTGTGTCCCTTGAGGCCATACCCATGGGAGTGGAGTTCTGGGTTGCACACCTTAGTGCAGGCTCCAGGCTAGAGCTGCTGCTCTAGAGGTTTGCCTTGGACTCTGTACCCATCCCTTATGGTTGTGTGTAGGACACACATTTCTCCTAGTAGCAACTCTTTTCTCACTATCTTTACACAGCCTCAGGCTTTAAGTAATGCAATGGATCCTAACCTGGCCCTTCATACTGGAGAATTATGACAAGGAAATCAGAACAGAAGGGATTTCTTGTGCCACTCAATCTTTGAATCTTCCAGGCAACAAAATGATACTGAGAAACTGATAACGCTCTTTCACACTCAGAGCGACTTAGGACATTTCACCCTGTTATTTTCAACGGGATACTGGACCTTTATGCTTAGCCTGTTTAAAAAAAAAACAAAAAAGCAAATATGTAAGTACAAATACAGGCTGGAGGGTGGATGGATTGAGAGCAGCCTTGCAGAGAAGGACTTGGGGATATTGGTGGATGAAAAACTGACTGTGAGAAATTAGGAAGAAGTTCTTTACTGTGAGTGTGGTGAGACACTGGAACAGGTTGCCTAGGGAGGTGTAGATGCCCTAACACTGATGTGTTCACAGCCAGGTTGGATGGGGCTTTGAGCAACCTGGTCTAGTGGGAGGTGTCCCTGCCATGGCAGGGGGGTTGGAACTAGATGACCTTTAAGGTCCCTCCAACACAAACCATTCTATAATTTACCTCAATAATCCGAATTATTCTAGCATCAGGGGGTCATGTAGGATTCAGATAGCACATGCAGTTTTGTAGACATAAACAGCATCTGCAGAGATTTCACAGACCCACTTAAAGTATATTCCCTGGGGAGTCTGATCGTCTGGCTCTTATTTCCTCCATCTATAAAAACAACTGTCCATACTGTAGGCTTTATCACCTTTTATAGGTGACTTGAACATCTCAGGAGGGGGAAGAAGGAAAATCACACTGATATTATCCAGTTAGGCCCTACCCTTAGTGAATAAAGTAAAGGAAGAGGCAGGTGTAGTGGGTCTGGCCGAGCTGGATTTCCACATAGCAGCAGTGTTTTGTGCTGGGAGCTAGAAGGGTGTTGGTAGCACAACTGTGTTGTGACTACTGCTGAGCAGGGCTCGCACAGCACCAAGGCTCTTCCCAACATCCTCCCTCCAGTGGGATGGGGTGGGCAAGATCTTGGGAGGGGACACAACCAGGACAGCTGACCCGAACTGACCAAAGGGATATTCCATACTATATGACGTCAGCTCAGCTATAAAGCTAAGGAAAAGGAGGAGGAGAGGGGGGCCGTTCTGTTGTCCTCCAAAGCAACTGCTACGTGTCTTGGAGCCCTGCTTCCCATGGAGTGGCCAAACATCACCTACTGTTGGGAAGTAGAGAATAAAACTTTGTTTTCCTTTGCTTCTGTGTGCAGATTTGCTTGGCTTTTCTTCTATTATTATTAAACTGCTTTTGTTTTCTCATCTTATTTTCCTCCTTTTTTTTTGCTCTGCTGAGGAGGCAGAGGGGAAAAAAAGGGGGTGATAGAGTGGCTTGGTGGGGACCTGGCGCTCAGTCAAGGTTAACCCATCACAGCAGGTAAATATAGTGATGTAAAGGAAGAATAGTGAGATAATTTAAAACTTACTGCCAGAGATTTGATGCCCAGAGAAGACCTTGTTTGTCCTGCACTGAAGTCATCCATCTGTGGCCTTCTTCACCTTTGTATCTTTTGACAGAACAGCAGTGTGGAATGGTAGCTGTTGGAGTTAAATATTATTTGTTATTTAATAAAACATCACAGAAAATTTGGAATTCATTAGGTTAAAAAATGATGTATTTTGGAAGTTGAGGTAGAAACTAATTTGCTTTCTCTTTAACTAATAGTTTTTAATGAATACCTCAGACCTGGAGGCTTGGATAGCAGAAAAATACCCACTTGTGACAAGCAAGGACTATGGTAAGGATGAAGATGGAACACTGAAACTCCTCAAGAAACATAAGGTATTTCTCTGCTTAAATTCTGTATGCTGGCCTGATCTTCTGGTCTGTCTGTGGTAGTAAATTTTTGTGTCTCGTTGGCACTTAAGTGTCCAGCCATTCGCAAGATATTTTGCATTGATGTAAGTCTACGTGTGAGTGACTGATCAAAGAGATCAAGACAGCTTAACACGGTAGGAAAAAATGTAGTTTGGGGAAAAAGAAGAATGATGCATCTTCACATCTTGTTTTTCTGAGATCAAAACTGTGATCTTGATATCTGTTTTTCAGTCTCAAGAGATACGTGTAGAAGCTTTAGTGTTTTTTTTCCTAGAATCAAAGATACAGATAGAGTATTATTCCAGGAATGCTTTACCCAATCACGAAATTCTAATTGTCTTTATTCACCTAATTTGTTTGAATTTATGTACACTGTTTTCCAGAAAATGTTGCTAAAATGTCACATGCTTCCAAAAAGCTTTTCTCCTCCTTTAACATGAAGAAACATGGTAGAGTGGGAGGTGTCCCTGCCTATGACAAGGGGGTTGGAACTAGATAATCTTTGAGGTCCCTGCCAACCCAAACCATTCTGTGATTCTATTATCTCAATGACTACATCACAGGCTGGTGCAAAAGTTCAAACAGTGAATATCTTTGACAACTGGCTCTCAATTCACTCTCTTCCCTGCCAGGCACTGGAGCATGAGATTACCATTTACCAAAATTTGATGAAAGAACTGAGTGAAAGTGCCCAAATTCTTCATCTTGAGGGCTCCATCCAGTATGTTGAGGTTGATGCACCAAAGGAACAAGTTCATTCAAGACTCCAAGAGTTGCAGGAACTAGCAGCAGCAAGGTACAAACTAGAAGCACCTTGTGGATCCTAGGTCTGGTGCAAAGCTCACTGAAGTCAATAAAGGATTGCTCTAGTTACCACTCTGCAGTTTAGATCATATCCATTAACTCTCCTTTTTTCAATGGTGTTTAGGAAATTGTTTGTTTCTATATTAGAATTCTGTGTACTTAGTGAACTTTTCATTATTGCTAAGCCAGAACTGTTTAGTTCAGGGAGTTTTGCTAGATATTAAGGATTTGAAGCCCCAGAACTTCCTCTATACCCTTCATCATCCTTCTGTAAAGTGACTCAAGATGCTGGATTCTGACTTTCCTTTGTGGTATTTGGAATCTGCTATGAAAAGGAAAAAAATGTTTTTAGAATATTTCCTTAATGTTGCTTGAAAATCACAGAGTTCATTGCATAGCAGAAATGAGACAATTACAGTGACACTTGCCTTTATGCTTGGTGGCTGTGCTGGTATAGGAAGGGTTTTATTCTTGAATGAGTCCTTTACTTTCATTTCACTTCCTTTCTGTTATTGTTACACTGAGATGTTTACAACTGGACAGTTTGCTTGTACGCAAGGTCTTTAAACACTTAGAGTTTCTTGTCAGGAAGGAATAAATGTCTGAACAGTTTAGTTTTTTCCTCCACAAAAATTTCACTTAGAAAAAGAATGGGGCTCTGCAAGTAAAATAATGAATAAATGAGTCTGGATACTAGAATCATTAAGCGTAGAGGAAATGCTGATATTTTACCTTTCGTTTTTACTGAAAAAGTAAAAGCATCAATAGAAAATCCTGCGGATGAAAGGTTCAGAAAAAGAAATAATCTAGAAATATCAAAATGCTTGTGTGTATTGAACACAAAAATGTTTTGTGTTCATTTATGCTTAATGTTAACCTGGGTCTCATGGTGCCTTATTGGTGCTCTGGTTTGTATCTCTGGTCTGCATTCTCCTTGCAGGGTGGACTCCCTCAGCCCACTACATCTCTTCTGATGAGCGTTTGTGATTCAGACAGGGAAGCCAGGTTCATCTTTCCTGGAGTATTTGCACAATGGCCAGGCAGTGCTAGTAGATGGAAAATGGATATTTTGTTTACTATGGAAGGCCCTTAATGTGTCAGTCTGTATTATAAGATACTCTAGACAATCAGAAATATGCAGCAGGTTGCAGCAATTTTGCTGAACAGACAGTATGAACAGAATTGCATAAAATGGCTTTCATAGCCCTTGCATTCTTGGGTTGCACTATCCTCAGTTAGAAATACTCCCTCCTCATTTTCATAAGTACTACATTTCTCTTTAGAAAGACAGATCAGGACATATCTGGAAAAAATGAAGTGTAAAAAAAACCCAACAAACTAGCAACAAGAACAACATAGACCAAAACTAGGAAGAGAGTTCAGCTAGGCACAGTGCTTTTCTGGGATACTCAACCAATGAGTCTGACTTAACTGACAACTGTCATTCTACAAACATAATTTCCAGTCTTGAGAAATAAAGTCATTCTCTTTCATTAAAGAGAATGAGTCTTGATGGTGAGAGGTTTTGGGGACTAATAGGAAGAAAGTTACTGATTG
Organism: Eurystomus gularis; assembly: GCA_013400335.1. Classification (NCBI taxonomy): domain Eukaryota; kingdom Metazoa; phylum Chordata; class Aves; order Coraciiformes; family Coraciidae; genus Eurystomus; species Eurystomus gularis. The sequence goes on from VZZY01016935.1 coordinate 86,650, forward strand.
CCCTCGTCTTACATTCCCTCAGTCTAATTGTATTGTCTTGTCTTCTTCCTCCAACAGAGGAAAGAAGCTGGATGAGACTCTTGTCTTGCATGAATTTCTACGAGAATATGAAGATCTGCAAGACTGGATCACTCAGAAGAAACAAACAGCCAGCTCTGAAGACTACGGAAATGATTATGAACATGTCTTGGTGAGTTTTTTGAGTAACAGATTGAAAATCAACCAAACATTATGTAGTGAGACAGTAAAAAGATTCTAAGGTTGTCCTTGAAAATTCATAAGACAGGTTAAGAAATAAGTATAAATAACTGGGAGACAGGAAGAGAAAAGCGTGAAGAGTGGATGGGAAGGCACCATGGCCTAACACATCCTGTTGCTGTGGGGCTGAGCTGCATGAAACAACTGCATGCTAAACTCCTCTGTCTTTTTAATAACTAGATATTTCAGTGTGGTGTCCATTAAGGATTTTTTCCATCACAAATGCTGATGTACGGACATCTACAGCTATATCTCTTCACATGGCACAGAAACTAATCTAGTGTCAGCCCATTAGAAATCAAATAGCTATTCAGAATCCTCATTTTATAATTTATTTCAAAATATCTTGTGTTGTGACTCTTAAAATTGGACATTATTCAGTTATAGTACTGAATACAAATTTCTATTCATGAAGTGGAAACATATCATTTAATAATCGAAATTCATTGTACACTGAATGTTTGTTTCTATCCTTGATAATGTTTCTTCCTCCCCTCTGTATCACAAACCTTATGTTTTGCTTAGAATTTGTAGCTCCTCACAGTCTTTAGAGGTAAAATCTGGTCATTCTCTGCAGTTTCTTCATCTCCAAATATGATCAGCTGTCTTTTGGCTGTGCTCTGATAGCTGAGCAGGTATGTTGGGGAAAAAAGAGCACTCAAAATGTCTTTTTGTTTTTGTTGTTTTTCCTTCAAAAGAAACTTTGTGCCAAATACGACACGTTCCAACACCAGTTGGAAGCCTCTGGGAAAAGACTTGTGGCTTGCCAGCAACTGGCAGACAACTTGCTGAACCATGGGCATTCTGAGTCCCGGGAAATTCGGCAGAAGCAGAAAGAGCTAAGGTAGGAAGCTTGTGTTAGCTCTATAACACTTTGTCCTTTCAATTCACTCTTGAGGAGGAGAAAGTGAGAAGGAATCAAAAGAAGCATGGCCAGCAGGTCAAGAGAGGGGATTCTGCCCCTCTACTCTCCCCTGGTGAGACCTCACCTGGAGTACTGTGTCCAGCTCTGGAACCCTCAACACAAGAAGGACATGGACTTGATGGAGTGTGTCCAGCGGAGGGCCACAAAAATGATCAGTGGACTAGAACACCTCTCCTACGAAGACAGGCTGAGAGACTTGGAGTTGTTTAGCCTGGAGAAGAGAAGGCTCCGAGGAGTCCATATAGTGGCCTTTCAGTATCTGAAGGGGGTCTAAAAGAAAGCCAGAGAGAGGCTGTTTACAAGGGCTTGTAGCGATAGAACAAGGGGCAATGGTTTTAAACTAGAGAAGGATGGATTTAGATTAGACATTAGGAAGAAGTTATTTATTATGAGGGTGGTGGAACACTGGAACAGGTTGCCCAGAGAGGTGGTGGAGGCCCCATCCCTGGAGACATTCAAGGCCAGGCTTGATAGGGTTCTGAGCAACCTGATCTAGTTAGAGATGTCCCTGCTGACTGCAGGGGGTTTGAACTGGATGACCTTGGAAGGTCCCTTCCAACACAATTCATTCTATGATTCTATGATTCTATGAATTTGCTCAGGATAAGACGTGTCCTCCCAGTTCTCCAATTCCAAAATATGTGGTTTTGCTCACAGATACAGAGCTGCTGCCATGCCTCCTTTAAAAAGTCATTGGTTCAAACTGGCTCTAAAGAGAAGCACGGATAGTAGGGTCTGACTCAGTCCTCTAAGTCCTACATATAAAACCTGAAAAGAGTATTGGAGAGGAGCTCCCTTATATAGGACCATCTATTTAAGTTCCTGGAGCAGACAGGAAGACATGGACAGAGTAAGCTGAGACACATGCTGCCCCTCAGAGAATCACTCCAACAGAATTTAATGGCAGGAATGGAAAACAAAGTGTAAGAGGAGGTCTGATTCAGTCTTTCTTCCGACTGTTAATTTTCTTTCCTCCTAGTTTGAATGTTTTACATGAATCTTTTCCCCATATTCCCTTGTAGGAACTCCTGGGAGGAGCTGTTGGAAATTACCCGATTACGAGGTGAGAGGCTGAGAGATGCTGAGGCGATTCACAAGTGTTACCAAGACCTGACAGATGCTCTGTCCCACATTGAGGTAAAAAATAATGGGAAAGCCTCGTATAATGAGAACTTCATTTCAGCTTTATTTGTGGAGTATTCTTACAATTTTCAGCATGCTTACTACTGAATTCTAATAAAATTCAAAAAAATTACCAAAAAAAATACAAAAATAAACTTTTGTTATGATGCAAATTTCTTTGAACCTTGTACAAACTTTGACTTTTTAAGTCTCAAAGAATGTGGTTCAGTATCAAATTCAAAATGCAAATCGATTTATATGTTAAAAAATAAAGATTAGTACTGCTGGGTAGGCTAACTCATGTATGTCCACAGCTGCCTTTGCTTCAGTTTGCTGCTCTGGGCTTCAACATCTCTCTTATGAAGACAGGCTGAGAGAGTTGGGGTTGTTCAGCTTGGAGAAGAGAACACTCCAGGGAGACCTTAATGCAGCCTTCCAGTATCTGAAGGGGACCTACAAGAAGGCTAGGAGGGGACTTTTTACAAAGGCCTGTAGTGATAGGACAAGGGGTAATGGGTTCAAACTGGAAGAGCATAGATTTAGGTCAGAAATTAGGAGGAAATTCTTCACTCTGAGGGTGGTGAGTCACAAGAAGTGGTTGCCCAGGTGGGCTGTAGATGCTCCACCCCTGGAGGTGTTTAATGCCAGGTTGGATGGGGCCTTGAGCAACCTGGTCTAGTGGGAGGTGTCCCTGCCATGGCAGGGGGGGTGGAACTAGATGATCTTTCAGGTCCCTTCTAACCCAAACCAGTCTATGATTCTCAGTAAGAAATCTGTGTGATTGCTCAAAGTGTTAAAAATATAATCCTGGGTAATCCTTATATGCCTGATTGGTCACCTTATGAAAAGCACTGGTGAAACCAGGTGCAGCTAGAGTTGCTGCTCTGTGGGATAAGCCAAGAAGACCAGGGCTTGAACTAAGTTGTCTCACAGTGCAATGCATATAACAATGTTATCTGCAGTCACCAGGCCTGAATAAGAAATTGTTTGCTGTCTGACTGGGGTTCTTCTTTGTTCACCATTGTGGCTTTGTGTGCTGAAGAAAGAGCTGTCTTGTAAAAAAGGCATTTGTCTGGATTACAGTGACCATTAGCCTGGAGGGCTGACAGGCAGTCATGTCACCCGATGCAAAAAGCTGGGCCAAAAATATTTTCTTCTCATTTCAGTGCACAGTATTGGCAAAAATGTCAAATAGTCCCAGTGTGAAAACTGAGGGGAGAAGTCCAAATAAAAATCTTCAGGCTTCTTTTTTATCTGAGCATCCTGAAGAATTTCACAGAGAAACCACATCCTTGCTGTAATGAGGGGCATGACTTCCCTAATGCAGATGTGTACAGGAGGCGGTGATCCAACAGAGCTTTCACTGTTTGCAAGGCAATACAGCTTTGTTAGCTTAGATGTGGTAGATCTTCTGCTTGCTTGTGCTGGAAAAAGCTGTCTTGTTCAACTATGTTACTCCTGTTTGCTTTCCCTGTCATGAATGGAAAATCAAATGTCATAATATTTCACTGTATACCAGCTGGGGTTTTCAGAACCTGGTGCATATTTAACTTCAGTGATGAAGTAGTTAATTCTGTGGCAGTGACAAGTGATAGTTCAGAAACACTTCAAACACCAGCTGTTGGTTTATCCTCATGCTGAGTTCGGCCCAGGCAACTAATACACACTTCTTGCATTGCATCTTGTTAATAAGCTTCACTACTTAGTGGGAGAGCAATTCCGTCATCTTGCCCATCCCTTCCTTTGTACCCTGGTTGGACGTCTACCAGGAACAGCCATTTCTCATTTGCATTGCATCTTGTTAATAAGCTTCACTACTTAGTGGGAGAGCAATTCCGTCATCTTGCCCATCCCTTCCTTTGTACCCTGGTTGGACGTCTACCAGGAACAGCCATTTCTCATTTGCATTGCATCTTGTTAATAAGCTTCACTACTTAGTGGGAGAGCAATTCCGTCATCTTGCCCATCCCTTCCTTTGTACCCTGGTTGGACGTCTACCAGGAACAGCCATTTCTCATAGGAACGTAGTCCTTGCTTAAGTCACCAGCTCCAATGCCATCATATCACAAGCAACTACAGTGTGCATCTCCTTTTACAGCACCTTATCAAGATGTGTTGTTGATACCCTAAAGGAGCCTGTGAATCAGTTACAGAAATGCATATCTCCAATGGTTAGAAATGTTCTTCTAATTTTCACCTAAATAGACCTGGAGCAAGATTCTAATAATTTTATTGTAGCAACAGCCTACTCTTCCAGCTGAAAAGCCATTTCTTTTTCCTTGCTGTGTTCCCAGTGCATGTCCGTGTAACAACTAAATCCCCTCACAAACTTTGTTGAGCAAAAGAAACGTTTATGCCTCCTTTTACATAATGGTTTCTCCTTTCCTCTCATCTTTGCAGTAATCTTTCTCTGCATACGTATGATTTTTTACTCATCTTTCCGGAGCATATGTAGCTGAATTTTTATCTAAGGATGGTTCACAGATAGACCACCTATATCCAAAGGATGACCTGAAACTCTTGGTTGTTAGTGATACTTTTAGAATTCACACTATGTCACTGCAGTAGCTATTCAAAATTGATTCCTAACTCAAAGCCTTTAAGATGTTCTCCTGTATTGTCTGATCAAGGAAAGACCTGAACCTTCATCCCTCACAGTCCAGTTGAGTAGCTTAATCACCAGGATACTTACAAGTGAGTTACTAGGACAGATATTTCAAGCTTCCTTTTACTTATCATAGTTGAGTACCCCAGGATGGCCTTAACTGTGTGGTATGAGCTGCACTACACAAAATGAGTGAAGTGGGATTGTAGTGTGTTTTGCTTGGAAGTAGAAACTAACAAAGCTTTCTGTAATTTCTTCCTTCTAGGAGAAGTCCAAAAGTATTCCAGATGATGTTGCTAAGGACATGAGAGGTGTGCAAACCCAGCTCCGGAATCATGTGGCCCTGGAGCACGAGCTCTCTGGGAATGAGCAGCAGGTAATGATAAGTCATTTGTGGTCTTTTGGTTGAAGCCAAAATTTAAGTTTCCAAGGCAATCATAGTAATGATTTGGTATTTTGAATGAAATTATTACAGACTTGCTGTGAGAGCATGGAAATCTCTAAGGATTTTCCTTAGTCTTCCACTTTATTAATATGTTCAAGGTTTGATGGCAATTATGAAGTAGATCATTTTAAAACCTTACAAATAAGGGACATAAAATGGGCACTGATCATTGAAGTGATTCACAGAGATATTTTGATCCCTGTTGGAAATGTATGTTTATTCCAGGCTTTATGACGCATTTGCTGCCTTCTTCAAAGTGTTCCAGGTGACTACAAGTTAAAATCCAGAGGCTGTTCTGTGTGCAGAGAAACTGAATATTCACTGAATGCAAAATGCATCAATCAACTATAGAGCATTGTAGAAGGCAGGATGGAATTTTCAACAAGTTTAGAGGGGTAGGAATTGGACTGTGAGAAGGAAGGATAGGTCTCATCATACAAACTTGTGAAAAGTTTCAGCTCATGAGAACAGTTGTCATTTAGAAAGCTGCCTTGTCTACAGGTGATTTGCTTACCTCCAACTAGACCAATAAAATTAGAATGAGTTTTCATCCCTCTGTTTAGTAAACGTAATGGCATAGTTAACACAGCATGTATTATGTTGAGATCAGTGAAGTAGTTATCCCAGTATCACTTATTAGTGGTCTCGTAACTTGGCCTTGCGGCAGATAACATTAGAATTAATTCCACTAACGGTTTTCTACTTTTAAAGGTAAGAGAGCATGAAAAGAATGTAGTCGCAGTTAATCTGTATTATCACTGGGGAAAACAAGATATGCTTAGCTATTGTTTACATTACTCATGTACTAAGTGGTAGGGTAAAAAGGAGAAACAGAATCTGCCTGCCTATTTGGGAAAACACCATTGTGATGAGCCTCAGCAAACACTGGATGTCACTGTTATCCCATAGAACTGAAACTAGAGAAGTTTGTTTAGCATGAGAAAAGTTAGGTCAGAAGATGTTGCTTGAATTGTGGTTTCATGTACAATTAACAAAGCCCTTGTAACTTTTCTGATATTAACTGGATCTCTACGACTCTCTCTTTCCTACCCTCTTCTTTCATCCCTGTGTATAGCTGCAGGAGCTCATCCACTCGGCAGATCATGTGCTGACCCATTGCTCAAAGAAGCAGGTGGAAGACTTGAAAGCAACGCAGCAGGCAATAGTGACCAACTGGAAGGCCCTGAAGTCTAAAGTGGAACTGCGCAAGAAACTTCTGGAGCAGGCATACAAGCTCTACCAGTTTCAGGCACACGTAAGCACTTCTGCTTTCTGTCCATTGGTACACTGGGTTCAATGTATGTGAACCATAGGTGTATTTCCAAGCTGCAAAGGGTGACATAAAGGGCTGCAGGTGCTACCTGTGTTATTAATCAAATGTTTAAGTGCTTATAGCTATTTAGAAAAGTGTTAGAGGACGAGGATCTTTTACCTTCTGAAGGAAGGAAAGCTTTTATCCAACTGTGTATGGGACAATTGAGAGCTGTCAGAAACAGTCGTCACTTTGCAGCAGTAGCAGTAGTAGTCTTTTCAAAGACTGCAGTTCCCGCAAAGAGATAAAAACAGACATTAGACTCACATTTATAACGGCTAAAAGTTTGTTCTCTCTCTCTCTCTCCGAGCATGCAATAACCCTCAGTTAACTTAGTTCATGGAATGTGTGAAAAACAACTAACTGGTCTTTGTAAGTAACCTCTCAAGTTGCTTAAACACAGTGACATGGATATATCAGCATAATATCATCACCTGCAATGCACACAGTAGCTTTGTCTCCAAAGAGCTCAGTAGGTCACTGAGCTATGATCTGCTATGGAATGCTTTGTGAATGCTAGTAGTCTCTCTAGAACATCTTTACATTCCTTGTATTCTTAAACCATTCCAGGCATAATTTCTGTGTTAATTGAAGATAGTTCTGGTAGTTCACATTCTGTTTCCATGTTTGCTGGGAAGCAGAGAATATCCAGGGTACACTCACCTGGAAAAAACCTTCCCAAATGTTTAGCTTAAGGTTGTGAGATGGATCAAGATCACAGTGGAGTGTACATGATGCTCTTGTGTCTGCACATTAGGCTAATCCATGTTGAGCCTCTTAAAAGTGTTCGAACCAGAATTACCTGTCCTATTTCATCCGAAAATACATCATACAGTTAGAGATAAAGGATGCTTATGGTGCTTTATTGTTTTGAGGGTTTGGTTGGTTTCTTTTCTAACTGTTAAGAATCCATTATCTTGTGCAGAACTGTTCATGAGGAAATGAACTAGAATATGACTTAAGCAAAACTAGAGTGGCTCTACTGATGTAGGTGAAAGGTTCGCTTGTCTACTCTCTTTCTGACTATATCTAGCAATGACAGTAAGAACAAGGAAAACTTCTTCTACTCTTTATTCTTCTAACATATTAGATTTTTGAAGTCTTCAACCTGGGGGCATCTTCATCAGGAGACGGGTCTCAATGGATTTAGCCATTAAAACATAGTCACTCAGAGTTCACTTTGTTATTGATTTGTTTTATAACTTGTCATAAATTTAGTTATTGACTTCAGAGAGAAAATGTCTGGTTGATGGGGTTGCTTTTTTTCTTTTTATTGCTGGAACCATATAAAATACCTTTGATTTTAATTTTGTCTGAAGTCTGTGATGCATCCTGTGATCTGAATGGCAAATCTGTAGCCCATTTCTTACTCTGGCAGTGTGTCCTTTCATCTGCACCATTAAATTTACAAGCAATGAACACCTTCAAAATAAATAATGGGTTGACAGTTAGACTTGATGATCTTAGAGGATTAAGGCGTTTTATTAAGATCGTAAAACAAACAAAACAAAGCCAGGTACTGTATTCTCAGTGATGTATGGAGATGGGATTATGCCTCAGGCATCTCCCTGTCTCTTTGATGTTAGTCTGTTGGCAAGATGTATTCTTGATCCTCTCATTTTTCTCCTCCTTTCCTGACAATAATTCCTGAAGAACTGAATAAATTGGTTTAGCTCATGTTTCTGCCCAGATGGGACAAAGCAGGATTATACAGACATGTCAAATGACTGCAAGAATCTTGGTAGCTCTATGGCAGGTTAGAGCAGCTTTGCTGCAGAACATCTCACATGTTCCTGAGCACAGAGAGACAGCTTTGTTCCCTTTCCTCTTTCAGCTGTGCCAAGGGCAACGAAGCTGGTGAGGGGTCTGGAAGGCATGTCTTATGAAGAACAACTGAGGGAACTGGGGCTCTTTAGTTCGGAGAAGAGGAGACTGAGAGGAGACTTTATTGCTTTCTACAACTACCTAAAAGAAGGTTGTAGCGAGGCTGGTGTTGGTCTCTTCTCCCAAAATACTAATGATAGGATGAGAGGAAATGGCCTCAAGTTGCATCAGGGGAAGTTTAGATTAGATATTAAGAGGAAATTCTTTACTGAGAGAGTGGTTGGACACTGGAACAGGCTGCCCGTGGAGGTGGTGGAGTCACCATCCCTGGAGGAGTTTAAAAAATGAGTAGATGTAGCACTTGAGGCTATGGTCTAGTGGTTAGGGAGATGTTGGGAGGAAGGTTGGACTTGATGATCCTGGTGGTCCTTTCCAACCATAATGATTCTATGATTCTAAGAGGTCCACAAACTTAATGTTAGTAACAGCTGCTGAGTGTACTTTTTCCACTAGTATTGTTCACATGCAGTCCATGGGGCTTTTTCCTTACAAAATTGTACACAGGCTAAGGGAAATGAAAACAAATCAGCCCTTCCATGAAATAAGATTTCTGCACAGTCAACTACCCTATCCCTTTGCATCCCATCAAGTACAATTTTAGTCTGATTAAATAGAGCAGGCCTTGACTGACAACACAGTAACAGCAGAGGGCTCCCAATCTACCAACAAACCATGTCAAGGAAGAGGGATTCAAACATAGACCCAAAGTATTTCTGAATGACCTGAGATTCTTGTGCTGAAGTTTGTGCTAGGATCTGCATGGTCTTAGTCAGCCTCTGCTTAGAAGTCTCCTGCAGACTGATGCCTAGTTTATCCTTAAATTTTCCTGGTAGTGACAGTCCAATAACTCTTGGTTTATTCCATTGCATTAGACATCCTGAGCTCTATGGATTTTTTCCTATTGCTTGGTTTAGTGGTCATGGTAGTGTTGGGTTGACAGTTAGACTTGATGATCTTAGAGGTTTTTCCAGCCTTAATGCTTCTACAATTCTATGATCCTATGTGGGAATCAGTTCTGCAAATCAAAATGACACCAATGCATGTGCACTACATGGGCCCCTTTAAAGGACTGCAGTCCATTTAAAGAATCATTCAGTAGCTGTGTTCACTGCCTTTAAGAAAAGAGTATCTTGGCTATAAAGTCTAAACTCTTAGGACCGCAGATTGGCCAATTTCAATTTTGTGGTGTTTTTCTGAAAATATTTCCTCCTGGCTGGCTGATTCACAAGCTGAACTTTGAGCTGTACAAAGTTTTGATGATAGGGTTAAAAATCATGGGTAAAATGGAACAAGCAAGACACTATTTCCATTACATAGTTTCCTTCAGCAGAAAAACCAGCAACAATTCACAAGAGAAAATTTTTAGATCTCTGCAGTAAAAGAGCATTTTTCTTCAGCACTTACTATAGATAAATCTTCTAAAACACACTCAAAAACTAAAAGACCATTTACCACCTTAGAACTGCATCAACTAACCCAAACACAATTAAACTATAACAAAATTTATTTAATAATCCCATATAAACCCCAGTACAGTTCCCTGCAGTTCTATTTTTTACCAACTGACACATAAGAGCAAAATACTGAATATAGATTCAAATGAGATGCTTAAAGTGGGCTGGTGAAGATGCAGAATCAAATGCAGCAAAAGACATCCAGGAAATGTCAAATTATTTTTACTTGCACAAGTTTCTTCAATCACAGTCAGAAAATAATTCTCAGAGAATTGTTTTAGAATTTTCTTGCTCATAATTGCCTCAGCTGAATGCTTCAGACATTTTAAGATACTGTAAATACGTTTATCAGTTCATCAGATTTTGAACGTAAACTAGCATTACATTCTTGTTCCTTCCAGAATTGTTTCTGTGCTAATCTCAGCCATATAGTTCCACAAATCAAGAGCTGAACCTGCATACTTGATAGACTTAATCATTTTTTTCTGACCTGTGATTTGCCTTTTTCCCACCTCTATTAGATTGAGTGCATTTGTTTCTCACTTGAAAATTCTCAGTCTTATATTAGGGCATGTGTACAACTTATATTTCCAATAGACTTTTGTTAGCTAAACCTAAGTCACAGAAAAGTAGGGTGATATTGTTTTATCCTCTGTGAAGGAATAATGCCAGAAAACACTTAAGGAACGATAGACTGAAGGGCAGTAAGTGATATCATGTTTTCATTGATGTCATATGACACAGTTTGATTATGACATTACAAAACATGTATGATTTAATACAGTATGTAGAAATTCCTGCAGTCATGTTATCCACCCTTGTTAAAATTCATAGAAGTCCTCTAAGCCCTAATGAAATATTTTCTTTCTTATCTGTGATTTTATTGCCTAATATTTATTTAAAGTTGAACAGTCAGCCTATGATTTTCCTGCCTGACAACCCAACCTCGAGTTCTAACCTCAACTTTCACATTTTCTTGTGTTCCAGGTGTGGGACTATTTCTCATGGACAGCAGAAATAATAAGGGAAATGAGAGCCAAGGAGACTATTCGGGACATATCTACCAGCAGCCTGAGACTTACCCAGCATCAGCAGCTACTGGCAGAGATTGAAGCACGAGAAGAGAAGTATAGCCATGTTGTACAGCTAGGACAGTCACTCTTGCAAGATGAGGAAATAGGATCGAAAGAGGTAATTGAAGCTCATTTGGGTTCAGTCACATTCAGCTACTCAACACCACTGTAGCTATCCCTCTATACTATATCACCCTATAAGCATAAAAAGGTGTGTGTACACTCAAATGGGATCCGTATGCATGCTATACCTAGCTTGGGCACAAAAACCTCTGTTTCGTTTCCTACCACTGCAGTAGATGGGCGCTGGCATCTAGCAAAAGCCCACTGCAGCAAAACCGGGCTTATTCAAGAAGTTCACTGCGTTCCAAGCAACAGAGATAATTCCACCCACTTCCCAAACAGGGTTTTCACACAAGTGCTTCACATTGCAGTGCTATTTCCATGCCAGACCAGGCTGGGCAAAAACCTGTCAACCACAGAATGAAAACACACAAGAGTTTAAAGATGCATTGAAACATTTTCTGTAGCAATGAATTATGCTGCTATATTTAACTCCCCAGAAATGAAAGATGGAAATCAAAGTGTCAGCTTACTCAAGGCAAATAGCTTCTAAGATTCTCACAGCACTGGTTTTTTTTTCAGTACCTCCTAGATTACTTCTCCCCTGGTAATTCATTTACATGTCTCTTGAATATCTTCAGAAAGCTGCAGAGTTCGTGCAAATTGCTCTGCCGTCTGAACAAGCTACTTTCTGAAAATTTGTTGAATATTACAATGTATTACTATAGTAACTAGAAGTCTTCCTGGCTGTAAAGTCCTTTGCTTGTAGAAAAATGTAGGGGGAAAATTATTCATAGAAAGCCTGTATATACAGACTTCATATATACACTATACGAGAAGTCAGACATTGAGGCACGTATTCACTGATTAGGAGAATATGCTCTGTTGATAATTTATATAAGTAACCATCCTGTCACAATCTGAAGTGCTATAATTGACTGTCATAGCTGAAGATTATGGAGAATTAGGATTTTACGTTAGAAGGTACACTTGAGGAGCAATTACCTTTCCTTGCTCCTGACTTGGACTGCTGTTTATGCTGTAAGAAGCACTCCTTCATTTCTGAAATGAGGCACCTCTGATTATCTCTCTGCCCAAATATAAGTGCTAGAATGCATTTTACTTTTTTCTGTTTTATAATTTTGTTGGAATTTAAGGGTCTTATCCACCACTCCACTTAATCCTGTCTTCTCCTACCTTACCCTGGCCCACCGGGTATAAAAACTAACATGAGTTTTTCATTGGAAATTGTGTTTAGATTCAGCAGAAGCTACAGGCTCTGTTGGAAGAGAAGCAAAATGTATACAATGAATGGAAACAGAAGAAGGAGTGGCTGGAGAAAATACACCAAGAACAAATGTTCTACAAAGATTGGGACCACCTGGACATGCTCCTGAACTCACAGGAGGTGAGTGAATTAGAAACTGGAAACAAGCAGTTAAACTCTTCAAGCATTTGAACTCTTCCAAGCTTAAAGGGGCACTACTGTTCACCTACAACTTAAAACCCTTGGGTCGATGTGTAGACAAGACACTCTTTTTATTGTTATTATTCTCATTGTGGTATTACTTGGAGACTGTAGCAATGTACAAGACCCTCCCTTTCTTATGGGGCTTAGGTGCAGGACAAGAAACAAAAAGATGGTCCTTGCCTGAAAGAGAAACATGAGCTAACAGATGAGAGTCACAACAGAAGAGGGAGACAACAGCCCAGTATTAGTCTGCTTTACAAACAGATCTCAGCATGTCAACAGCTTAACCACTAGCAAATTGTTTTGTAGGCTTCAGAGAAAAGGGAAATTGTAAAGAGGGTTTGAAGTTAGGCATGGAGATTACTTTGCTGATGTTGGTGGAAACCTCACCCCAGGCTAAGGGTTAGTGTTGAGGAAATGCAACTAGTGGAAAATGGATGTTAGCAGTGTGAGTCAATCCAGGAAAAGGAATTTTCTCAGTTCTGCAAGGGAGTTGATAGCCGTGTGAAGAACAACTAGGAAAGAATTTGATTGTGAGAATATTCATTTCTGTTTGATGCAGTGGAGAAAGATGAGCTAGTGAGAAAAGCTGTTGGAAAGAGAGGATTGATATAGTTAATGAAGAGACAAAAGAATGTTCTTATTATCATTATTTTGCAGGCTTGGTTTTTCTTCACGAATATTGAATTATCTTTTGCCGTTCTTGCACTTACCTGCATTCATGAAACTATTTAAAAAGCTTCCAGTTTGAGGTCTGACATTTACTATTGCAAAACTGAGTGCAGAATTCAGACGTCTTTTCTAGTTGCTCTGTGCAGATACATGGATTGATAGATTGCTGTAACTGTACTGAGACTTGGTATGCAAACCACATCCAGGGGTTGAAGATTGCCAGAATGAAGGGTTGAAGCAAAGCTGAAGGACGTTGTACCTCTGGGTGATTTCTTCTGACAGCTTAATATTATGGCTTTCAGTTTGTGCTGAACTCTTTTTTTCCACCATTGCTTTGCCACTGGCACTAAATCTTTTGGAAAACTGACCCTGAGCTGTGCCATGCAGCGACACTCAGCCCTTTGGGACAAATGGACTTGGAGCTTTCTGCTAGTCATTCCCTGAAGGAAATGAATATCTTCATAATTCCTTTCAATTTGCACCCTTGCCAAGATAGCCTGCATTCCAAGTTTATGCCAAATCATGAAGCTAAGAGAGTTTCACCTGGGTTCAGGTTTCTGGAGTAAAATATTATGTAATTCTTTATTTGTTGCAAATGACCCAATTTGCATTATATCTATCTCAATTCCCTACCAAGCAAAGATACATCATGGCCAAGCTCCTGCATGGGTAGCATCATCATCAGAGACAATGTAAACTCTACAAAATTTTGGCCACTGTATTCTTTCTTTTGTCATGAGATGAAGATCAGCCAACATATAGAGACGCTGTGATTGCGGTATCTGCTTTGCTGTGCACACTTCAGAGGTAAACGTGTAGGAAGCTACCATAGGTTACTGTTTCTTCCTGCCCCTCAGTCATGGGTCTGGGTTACAAAAGACTATATTACTCTTACCTAAAAGGGGTGCAAACCTGTCATTTTCAGTATGCCCCCACACATTCTGCACAGGTAAACTGCACTTCATATTAATTCTATATTCTGGTAAATTTACCATTGCCATGTGCTGGGTTGTTTAGTCTGGAGAAAAGGAGGTTCAGGGGAGACCATCTCACTCTCTACAACTACCTGAAAGGAGGTTGTAGTGAAGTAGGAGTTGGTCTCTTCCAAGTAACAAGTGATAGGACAAGAGGAAATGGCCTCAAGTTGCCCCAGGGCAGGTTTAGGTTGGACATCAGGAAAAAAATTCACTAAAAGGGTTGTAAAGCACTGGAACAGCTGCCCAGGGAAGTGGTGGAGTCATCATCCCTGGAGGTATTTAAAAGACATGTAGATGCTGTAGATGTGGTGCTGAGGGATATGGTTTAGTGGTGACTTGACAGTGCTGGGTTAACAGTTGGACCATTCTGTGATTCTGTGCTGTGAGGCAGACTGCCACAAAAGGGGTGAGCGTCCGTCGTAGGCAGAGTAAATTCTCTTGGTAGGATCAGTCACAGTGCCTGCCTCCTACCGCAAGTTTCTTCAGCCAAAACAAAGTCTGAGAGCAAAAACTGTGACCTTGAGGACCATGAAGGACAGTTCTGTTATCAGAATCTTTCTTTCATAGTATTTACTGTGTGAAGTTCCAAGGAGCCTGGTTCTCATTGTTCTTACTGGGACAAGGAGTTCAGAAGGTGGAACAGTAAAGCTTGGATACTTGGCTGATCCTCCCAGCACCGTATCACACAGATGGCATTTTACAGTCAGGGAGAATCACATGAAAGTAAGGAAAAGGGAATGAAGACAAGATGATCTCATCCACACAGGTATAGAGAATGAAGGAGCCACAGTCATCCTGTGTTTTTATGTTCCTTCAAGCAATCTCTGCATCTGATTTTTAAATTTTTTTTTAAAGAGCATTCAGGCTGAAAAGAACACTCTAGCTATGGAAAGCAGTTTTTGTTTCTCTTTTTTTTTTTTATTCTGTGCATGTAGAGCATTACAGTTGCATGCTCACAGAGCTACTGTTATAAAATAGAAAAGTAGGTCAGAATGGTGTGACCATAGAGACAAATATCCCTGATATTGCAGTCAGTGACCAAGCAAATATCCCTGATATTGCAGTCAGTGACCAAGTATCTACCTGAAATATACCAGGGAAATTGAACCATGGATTTCTAAATGAGTAATCTGCGTATCACAGTCAGACCTATGTCTCCTCCTTCACTGACACAGTCCCTACCGTCACCAAGATGCTACAATGCCTAGAAGAAACTGTTATGGATTAGTGCCCAAATTTCATCCAGGAAATGTGTAAGTCCTGTTAGGTAAGAAGAGATGCTGAATTTGTTCATACCCAAGGATGCAAACAAACAGATCCTCAATGAGCTGTGAGCATTGAGGATGGTTTTCAACTTTCAGTTGAGGCACCAATTAGGCCAGTTCTGAGAACAGCTTTCCTTTCAGAACTTACTATCTTTCATCCATTATAATGACTCACTCCAGTCTTGTCCATTCTTGTCATCTTGATTTTAACCCATGGCTGACACTGATAAAAAGTACCATGAAGAAGGGCAGCTACACAGGAATATCAGCTTGCCTCAGAGCTAAAGGGTACTGATGAAAGCACAGCTCACCTGTACTTCACAAATTCCACTGCTACCTGCTCATTTTAAGTCATATTTTACTGTCTTTAAGACAGTTTTACTGATTCGAGACCAGGCAATGTTGGCAGTCACCTCAACATTCAAAGCAGTGTCAGTTCACAGTGAGTATAAATACAGAGGAATGCAGGTTTAGGCTATTACGCTGCTGAGCAGACAGAGACTATATGTGTTTACATACAAAATAAGATGTATCTTTGAAGAACGAATGGGATTAAATCAGTAAAGAAAGCAATTCATTGCAAGAAGAGGCTTATTTGCTGCTGTTCACAGAAGAACACGAAGGAATTTACCTTCTACTGGATTCTAGTCCTTCTTTAATCAGCCTGGCCCTGAATAGAAATGGCGACACTGTTCTGATTCCTCTACAGCTGGAATTGTTATATGGCCAGAATATCCTCCGTTACTTTTGTTCCTTCATCCCTAAACATGATCATTCATCAAATGGGTTATTCCTGTGCTGCAGGACTCCCATATGAATGAGGGAGAAGTAGCAAGAACTGCGAAGCTGTGCAGCTGGATCAGTATATACAATTTGACAGTGAACCGAGGTTCCTTAGCCATTATTTGTATTTTACTTCTTTGCATTTGAAGAACAATTGGAAGAGGAATCTATTCCTTTTGGATGGAGCTCTGTTACTACTACACGGAGTTAAAATGTGGCTGCTCTGCTCCCTGGAGGAGACCGGCAGGATGGTAGGAAACCAGTCCTTTCCAATGCATTTTCAAAAAGTATTCAGCCAAGGCATCAATTGAAGACTCTCAAACCACTTTCCCAATGGGAATTTTGTCATTTTCTGCTTTCAGAAAGGACAAAACCAAACACACATTCAGAAAGGGTTCCCATCAGGCAAACAAACAGAAGCAATTGCTCCACCCCTTGTTTCTTCTGATTTTCATGTTTGAGGCAGAGCTTAATCATGTGCATTTCACTTTGCACGTCTGTAAAATATGTGTATAAGAAAGCCGTTTCTGCCATCCCATAATTTCTGGATCCTATTTTTCCAGTACTTCATATGTGTTAGACCAAGTCTCTCCCCCAGCAGCAAGGAACAGGGGAAGGAAGAAGGCAACAGAGGAGCCTTTTAAACTAAGAACTACTACTGAGAACTGCTCTCTCATTCACTGTCTGTGCCAGTGTGACAGGTTTGACTTTAAGCCAGCATCTTATATTACATCCAAGTTACTTAAACCTTTGAAGGATTTCTGCAGAATTTAGTCTAGGATTGTTCTATGCTGAAGAAAATAGAGTACATTTGAAGAAAATTAGGCAGACATCTATCTTTTAGGTTTTTTATTTTTATTATTATGAATTCAGTTGTGCCATCGCATGGAACTGTTGCAGAAACTCTCCTAAGACCTGCAAGCTGAGATCTTACCACTCGGAGTGCAGACAAGCAACAGCTGAAAAAGAGAAAGAAGAAAAAAAAATTGCTTTTGCTTGGAGCAGAAGCAGTGTCCAGCACACTCTGCTCCGTTCTAACCTTTTCACGGCAGT
This sequence comes from Eurystomus gularis, assembly GCA_013400335.1. NCBI lineage: Eukaryota > Metazoa > Chordata > Aves > Coraciiformes > Coraciidae > Eurystomus > Eurystomus gularis. The sequence continues at coordinate 104,012 of VZZY01016935.1, forward strand.
AGATGCGTTGCTCAGGTTAGCTGCTTTTCTTTTTTCCACAGATGAAATAGCAGCGAGCTCGCAGGCTGTCTCTGGCAGGCGTTTTTGGCTCCCTCCTACTCGAGCTGCAGTCTCACTGTCAGAACACTAAGGGAGCAGAGCCTCATGCTCCGTAATTTATCTTTCTGCCCATCCCACACTCATATCACTTTGCAGACGTGACAGGCGGTGGTAGCGTTATTAGAAGAGCTGTGCGGTTTTTATTTTGAATATGGATTTTTTTAGTTTCTCTTTTTTTTCCTGGAGAATGTTTATTCATCTCTCATTCCTTCGCTTCAGAGGAAGAATGGAAATTTCCAGTGCCAAAGGAAAAAGGATTAGGAGTTGGTTTTAAAAACAGGGGGAAAGCAAGCTTCTGCGGCTTTGATTTTTGCATCGTTTAGGACTAAGCTTCAGAATGTCATGCAGGGACCACCGCTGCAAACTTTCATCTGCAACCTATGTCTCCACTGTGGAAGTGGTGCTGTCTTCCAGCAGAATGACCCCAAGTCCTCCTTTTGAATCTGCCGTGCGGGACAGGCCTTTTCAAAGGATGCCAGCATCAGCATGGCATCCTCCCACTGGTCAATCAGTTGCAGAGCTTGCTCCAGGAAATGCCAGCTCGCCACCAAGCAGTGTGTCTTCTGGACCTTACTGTTCAAGATTAGATGTTGTCCTGGCACACACAGACCAAAGGAAAGGTTTTGGGAGTGCTAGGCACTGTGTCAGTCTTTCTGATAAGACGTCCATGTGTTCCGGTTCTCCAAGGGTCCCTCAGGGCCATGGATATGAGGGTTCTGGCATTCGGTCAACAGCTGCATCTTACAAGCAATATTCAGAAAGAGAAAAAAGTTTTCATCGTATTTCTCCTGAAAAAAAAGGAACCTTGAAGCTTGCTGTATCTTTGCCCTCTGATGTCCTTTCCTGCAAAACTCCACTGAGCTGGAGCTCACGCCTAGATGTTGATTTGTCTGAAATTCCAGCTGTTTCCACACTCCGCAGCAAAAATCTGCAGGCATCCCTGCAACCTTGTGATTCTCTCCCACTGCAACAAGGCTGTAGCCAGTGCAACGTCCAAATGTCAGATCTCCATACTTCAATGAAGCTTTACATTTCAACTTGCAGCTTGACAATAAAGCCTTTTCGAGCAGATTCCCATGGAAGCAGTCATGCTCATTCAAGTCTGCTCATGCCGCAACTGGAGAAGGTGCCTGAAACTCCAGCTGGTCTTCCAACAGGATCCCAGGAACCAAAACAAGGGTTCCCTTCAGGTGGATCTCCAGCCCTTCAAATCACAAGATTTCATGTGACTTCCTCTAAGTACCCTGGTCTTCACCAGCAGACTGTCTCCAGAGATTTATGGCTGTCCCCAGCTGTGCTGACTGGAAGAGGAAATTCAGCTAGTGGAAATGAGGTTACAAGCAAGGATTTAAATCCAGAGCTGATTGTCTTTCAGAACCACCCTTCCTCTAGGCCAGAGTTTAGGAAGACTCCACGTGATGGTCTAACACCTGCTCACCACAAGGTTTCAAAAATCACCCTGATCCTTGCCACCCCTTGGACTGCTATGCCTATACAGGTGGTAAGAGAATTTAGAAGAAGCCCAAGTCCAACAATCTTTATCAAAGCACATGATTCAGATACAGCTAGTCCACCCTTTCACCCTATGGAGATTGGGGCTGGCCTCAATCTGTCAGTGAATCCAGTGTGCTGCTCAGGATTGCTTTCTAGCCTTTGGGCAAGACCTAGTTTGAGACCTTCCCAGGAAACATGCACTCTAAAAAGTGTGTGCCCTGGCAACCTTTTGACAAACATACCAGCTCACACCACGTCTCCAACTCACAGAGACACAGAGGATGCATGGTGTCCATCTATCGCTGTCAACATTGCGTCCTTTGGATCTGGGAGGAGAGTGGTGAAGATTTCCATTCCGTTCTAAGAACATTTGCAAACAGAAGTTTTAAGTTGTGTTAATCAAGCCACGTGGATTTCTTTCTGTATGCTTTCTGCCATGTTCCCACTCCCTGGAGATGACTTATGGGACAATCAGAAAGCTACTTGTGTTCTGCTGTTGCTGAGGCTGCACCTACAGCTTGGTCATCCTAAACGAAGCTGACCGCTCTCATCTGATTGAGTGCTTGACATTCATTTTCATTTTACCTATCAGAGGCTGTTGTCAATGTGACATGCTCAATGCTATGCATGTGCTTACAGATTTTGCAAAATTAGGCCATAGGGCTCAGCACTTTGAAGGTTCAAAACTTCAGAAGCAAGAACTGGTTTTCTTCTCTGCTCGTCTGTCTGGGACCTGGGACAAATCTTCAGTGTATTTTTTCTTAGTTTTTTTCTCTTTCACTGCTTTCATTTTCTTACTTGTCAGATTATGCTGTATTTCTAAATGGTTAATGAATGCTTTTGTAACTTTTAAAAGTAATGCTTGCTCTCAAAACCCAAAATACTTCAGGGTGTAGGAAGAAAACACTTTTTTCCTCCTCTTCAGAAGAAGGGAGGTACAACCCTTTCCTGAGGGAAATGAAGGGAATTTGGTCTCCACAGCATCTCAAAGTTTCTAGCAGTGAAACTATGGGGAGCTTAAGAGGAATTTAGTCTGCCTTCAGACAAATGTTTCATAAGTGAATATTTTAACAATGATGTTGTAGGGGCATAGGATTCTGGTCTGACACCCACTGTTTACAGGATAGGGGTCGAGCTTATGAATTTTGAAGAAGGAGGGGATAGGTGGGTGGAAGGAATTGTAGCAGTTATGGGAAAACAAACTGGGGTTTCTCTCTGTGTGTTTCCCATATGTATTTCCAGTATCAGAAAACTGTATCATTATGCTGATGAGACAGAGTGCAGTGGGAGGAGGGAAGGAAATTTTAAATGTATTTAATGTCAGAATTTCACATCTAGATCGTGAAAGTCAGAGGCAAATGATACAGTGATGTCAGTATGATAGAAAAGATGTATGTGATTTTTTTATAAACAACTGCAGTGTGTTTTATTCTGCTTATGGTTATAGTACGATACCTTGTTATAACTTTTACTGATACGAAGCATAGTACAACATATTTGTGAACCAATTTACTTTGTTAAAATGAATGTAAATGTGTATTTTTCATTAATTCTTGTTTGTGTTTACTTTTATCAGAAATAAGTCAAATCAAACCTTCTTGTTATCTATCTGGGCAGAGAGTTTGGCCTTGATTACATGATTTAAGCAAAGGCATTTAAAACTGGGAGTAATTCTGGCTTTCAGTACATGCTTGGAGCTGAAAGATTTTCAGTGGAGTTCCAGCAATCTCAGCAGCAAGCCCAGGGCAGGCAGTGAGGGGCAAAATCTGTGGATCTTGTTATAATATGAAGAGCAAAAGCAGGAAAAGGGAGTGAATTTGCACAAATACTTAAAATAGTTTTTCCTCTAGAGAAATAAAAACTACACTTCTTGGAAGACAATTTATACACACATTTATTCAGTGTGTATAAATGTGAAGTTGTGGCATCCAGAGAGCATAGTTATCCTAATGACTAAAATGTTTCATTCATTATTTCTGCAAAAGCAGCTAGACCTGGCCTGTGCTGTCACATAAGTGTATATACAGTACTATTTTATTTTAAATTAACTTGTTTCGTTTGTTTTTTTTTTAATTGGACTTCATCTTTAGTTCTGCATTAACTTGTGTGTAAGAGGTCTTACGACAGTGTGGCTAAATCTATGCAATGAGCTCAGAAACAGGGAAAATCTCCAGTTAAGTAGGGTTCAAACCTCTGTTTCTCTACTTCACATTGTTAATAACTTGGTTATTTGTTACATGCTCCATTTCAAATCTCAAAAAAAGCCAAATCCACTTTGTGGTTTTAAGCATCTTTTCAAGTCTTCACATAAAAATGAGTTCATTATATAGTGAATGGTCAAGTCTTTGGTGCTTTTTATGGATAAGCATTAAATTCCTGATGATGGGCCATGATTCATAACAGAAATGAGCGTGAAAGAAAGTTAATACCTGCTGTGTGCAGGGGGAGACCCTGGTAGGTTACCTGAGGAGAGCTATGCAGTGTTTTCTGTTTGAAATCAAGACATCTCATTCAACGCAGGAGTTTGGGGACCTGTCTAAAAATATGCCAAAAAGTNNNAAAAAGTGATGTCATTGGCCACAGGCCAGCATTGCAGTGTGGAAGCCAGTTTTCATTCTGCTTTCAGAGGATTAACAAATGCTTAAATGAAAAAAAAAAATGTTGCGGTTCTGATTCTAGCAATTGCTGTCATAAGATTTCTGTTTAAAAGACAAATGGAAAGTTTTTACCTCACCAGCTCTCCGAGTAGCGCTGGTAGTGCTACTGGGGTTGCTTTCTCCTAAGCATGTTTCCATCACCTCTTCTCTAATGTACTCAGCCAGCTTTCTTTTGCACTAATTTTTTGTGCACTGGGTTTCTTTCTTCAGTATTAAAGCCTGGTTTCCCAGGAGCACTCTTATGGGCTTCTACTTGGAGGACTTGGTCCAAAGGTTTCAGAATTCAGAAGGACTTTTTCCCCACTGCTGTAACAGCTCAAGGACTGGGGCTTTGAATGCTCAGTGTTATTTGTATGTAGTGATTTTCAGTGGGAGCACTCTAGTGGCAGCTGCTTAGGAGTCAGCATCCGACACTCCTGCTTTCAGATGTCTCCGTTCTCTTTTTCCAAAGAAAGTAACCATCTCTACCAGTAGAAATCCCTTGCCTTTTTCTCCCACCACAGATACAGGAGCAGGAAAACAAATGGCTGGCCATTTCTTCAGGTATCACAGAGTTTGCAGTTTCACTGCTAACAGTTACTAAATAAGTGTCCTGGACTGATACATGTAAAATTATGGGAATTTTCTCTTTCCTCAGGTAAATTTTTTTGACCAGAAATTGTAGATAATCTGCAAAACTTGACAGAGAAGCAACAGTGCTTTTAAAGCAGTGTTTCAAGCACCAAAATTGAGATGCAGAATGTGGCTGTATGTTTATGTACCCTAGACAAGTGAGTTAGATCCAGCTGATAACTTTTTTATTTCAATGTAATCGCAGTGTAAATATGGATTGTAATTATAAGTGGTTTAACAAAGCACTACAGTAAACAGACCTGGAGCCAACACATGTGGAGATCTTCCTCCATAAGAGCAAACCAAATCCAAAAACACTCTAAAAAAAATAGCTGTCATAATTTCCTTTTTTTTTTTTTTTCCTGCTTCTTAATTGTTTGATACTATACTACCGACCTCAAATTCTTCTTCCATCTCTGCTAATTGCACTTTAGCCAGGTAGAGCTCCTGGCTGGAATTTCTCATCCTTATCCAAATACTTACAATTCCATGAGCTCACAAAATGGATTGTACAGGACTATGTCCCAGCCAATAAATACAGTCCCTTATAGCAGCCTGAAGTCCAAAAGTCTGTCCAGTCATTTTCACTCTACTGTCAACATTCCCACAGATAATTTTTGCCCATGTCCCATGAGACTCTCTGGGGAGGGTCTCCTGGGATTCATACTGGCCTGCAGAAAAGCTTATTTTTTTGTTGATGATAGATAACTGCATTGTTTCTTCTTTTACATTTGACAAAAAAGAATGTAACAATGTGTGGGAGAAGTAACTGGGCAGTCAGTTTTCTTAACATCAGAAAAGAGTCAAGAAACACTGTGGTGCCTTAGAGATGTATGTGAATTCGTTAAAAAAGGTCCTCATGGTGTTAAAAGTGAATAGCACACAGGTCAGTTTCCTTAAAACTGTGTTTGTTATTTTAGACTAAGGTTTTTCTTCCTCAGAGACTGACAGGACAGATAGTAAATAAATTTAATGCAGGCAAGTTGGAAAGATGGCCTGAAAAAATAGCAGATGTCATGCACTTGGTACAGGTGCAAGCTATGACATTGTTCAGCAACAGTCAGCTGCATAAATACAGAATGGGAAAAGCTTGTCTGAGAGCAGATCTTCTGAATAGTTTCTGGAAGCCTGTAGTAGGTTGCAGGGTGAACTTGAGTTCATGGTATTGCATAAAAGATAAGCACCGTACCCAAAGAGACGCAGAAGATTAGAGCTTGAAAGGCACGTTTAAGCTGTCTGCTATCTTCGCTACCTTCACGCTGGCACCTAATTGCTTATTGCTGCTTATTGCATCAAGTATTAGGAACCTCATTTCGAAATAAGTGGAAATGGAGAAAACCCAAAGGGGAGCAATAAGAATATTCACAATCAGGGGGAGACAGCCTTTGTGGAAGGATTGATCAGATCAGGGTAGTTTTAGCCTAGAGAAGACAGAAATCCCAGTGTGTAAAATGCTTGCAAACATATACAAAGCTGAAGCAGATGTAAAAGGAATTGTCTCCTTAGCATGATGAAGATGGCAGTATGTAATGAGGTGAAGTATTAGCAATGCTTTTTCAGGCTAGATATTTGGAAAATCTCGCTAATAGTAAAGGTAACAAAGCACGGGAATAAATTGCCCAGGAAGTCTCTGCTATAGGAAGTCTTCTAAGAAGGAACTGCACAGACATCTATGACATGACAGCATTCATCTTGCTCTGGATTACAAGGATGTCTTAGACCTCTGGAATTCACTGCCAGGCTTGTGACTTAGTGATTGCAATAAGCAGTGATAGGTCACTTTCCTTAGCTGGACCTGTTAAAGCTCCTCTTTCTTGCTCAAGACCATGGAGCTCTACTATTTAATTTCCAATTTCTGTTGCCTCCAGTTCCTTCTTTTTACCTCTCAAATGTACTCTCAACTGCAGAGTTAATGTCTCTTCTCACATTTATGAATCAGGTTTATGTGATAATTGAATCCACTGAGAAAAATATTGAATTCTTTTTTTTGTAGATTTATTTGAAAAGCAGTGACCTCGGAAGCTCTGTAGGTGAAGTAGAGCAACTGATAAGGAAACATGAGGCTTTTGAGAAGCTTCTGGCATCACAGGATGAGAAGGTACAAAAATCAACAACAAATATTCTACCAACCCATGAGCTAGAATGATTCTTTTTTTTTTTTTTTTAATATGGCAACGCTGATAAGTGTCACATGCCTGATATGCTTGAACCAAAGAGAAAATGGGGAAACTTAGTGAAAAAAGAGGCAGAGCAGTGGAGAACAAGTGTGAAACACTCCATGTCAAAGTTCTGCCTTGCAGTAGACAGGAAAACTGCTTAGTAAGTTGAACAGGGGGACTTACTGGAAGAAATACTTAAAACAGGCCAGGTTGTGTGTTATGGATAGCAGAAGCTTCTGATTTTTTAATTAAAAAAAATAAAAATCACTGTCTTTTAAGGCAAGTAAAATACAGTAGGTCAGAGGGGATGAATTGTCTAATTATTTAAATACACTTTTGGTATACAACGTGTGCCCCAAATTGGCTAGCATCCTTGCACCTTTGGAATAATTGCAGAATTGCTCACCCACACGTGAAGGTATCTGCCTGGCTGGTGGCCACTGCTGCCATTCATCCAGGCTAGGGCTAAACTCAAACCTGGGCTGTGACTGGTTCCCCAAAGCAAATGAGCTCTCAAAACCTGTGCCAGCTCCCTGCCAGACTGATGTTCATGTTGGGATCTACCTTCCAATACCTGATTTCCACAAAGCAATAAAACCTGAGCTCTCATGGGTGTCAGGCTGGCTCTATGATTCCTTGCACTGGATGATCAGTGGCACAGGGGCTCCTGGAGCTACAGCTTTAGTTCATTTAAGCAGCCATGGTGCACTACAGAGACCAATGACAAGGATGTCACAGATGTAACATAGTACAGAGTGAGGGTGGGGGGAATGCCGGTTAACTTGTCCCTGCTACTCTTGGTTCATTCTAGAAAAAAGGAGAATCTTTTGGGTATAGAAAGGAGCCTTGTTTTGTTTCTTTCACACCACCTGGAAGCATAAATTAATTTCACATTTGTTGCCTCCTCAGATGACATCTCTTCAAGAACAGGCAAGCAGGCTAGAAAAGATTGGTGGGCTGGAGGGGCTAAAGATTCAGCACAAACTGGATGCCATTCGTGAGAGAAAGCAGCAGATCAAGGATCTATCCCAGAGTAGGAGAGAGAAGTTGCAAACCACCCTTCTTCTGGCGCTTTTCTACCAGAACTTGGAAGAGGTAAGAGGATTTTTGAGTGGGATGGAGGTGGAAGACAGAGGAGCTGCATACCCTTGGATAGAGTGCTAACCCCTGCTAGATATTATCTACTCTGGTGCAGCAACTCCTGCCACACCCACGCAAAGGGGTCCTGCAGTGCCATTGCTGTTACTATACCATTGTTGTGGCATTGTGCCCATTACAACTGCTTTACACACCAGGAGCTCTGCTGAAATAGAACTAATAAAAGGAAAACTGCCAGCTACTACCATATGTTTCCTTTGGTGGGAAAAGGTATTTCAAATCCAGGTGAATGCAAAGTGGAAAGCATTATGGCAAGCTTTACTGGTGGGTTTTCACTGAAGGCCCTCAAAACAGTGCTGTAATTTAGCACAGCTCCTCAGCTACTCTAGACTGGTCTCTGCAGAATATATTTGTCTCCATCTCCTGTTCTGACCTTACTCCATTAACTGAGTAGCTCTGCTTATGGCACTACTGTTGGAAAGACCTACTAGGTCAGTCTTTCAAAGGGCAGCACAGTGTGTATGTGACTGAAAACTGTGCTAGCATCCGGTGTGCTGGCGTAAAGAACAGCATGCAGGCCCAGAGCGACATTTGCTTGTTGGTATGGTACGCACTGGCTGGTCTGGTATGCACCCCTTCTGCTGCTGCATCCCATGGAACATCCTCCACGGTTTAAAGAAAAACTGCAGGTGCTTCTCACCTCCCAGCCCACAAAAGAGACACGTCCTGACACAGGTCAACTTGTGATTGTCACCAAAGGAGAATGAACGCCTGTAATGCAACTGCTGCTAACAACCAAATTTGTTTCTCACCCCCTGCCAAAATAATCAGACATTTATATACCTTCTTCTTTGGCCATACTAAAGAGCCAGAGCTGCATGCTGGTTTTTTTTTTTTTTAAATAAAGTTTACACAGCCAAATATTAACTCCTATTATTTGGCTATACTTTTCCTATCACATGAACCTCTCCACCAGTAACGGCCAGTCCTAATATTTTCGAAAGAGCCACGAACCTCTGATGGAAAGGTCACAGAACTGCCAATGCCATCTTTGGTAGATAAACTGTCAATGTCCTCCTAGAGATGCAATCAACCCATTAGGCAGGAATACTTCTGCATTTCTTCCTGTACCTCTGTAATTGTCAAGTCAGTGCTTGGACTGGGGTCCCACTTCATTCTTGAATCACAGACTTAGAGCAGAGGATCTGGCCCTGTATAATGAGGAACATTTCCCTTGTCACCTTTCTCCACATAAATTCAGCCAAGAGTAACATAGGGGGTTTTTGCTCTCAAACTGCCTGCTCATTTACCTCACCAATCGAAATCCATTGCCTACTGCTGTAGAATGTGAATGCCACCAAGGAATTAGAATAATAATAATCTTAAAGTAATACCTTTCTTCCTCTTTATTGGGTAGAATGGAATGTTAAATTTTATTTTAATGATGTTCTGGGTATGTACAAGCTCGTATATGAGAATAGTCCCTGAAGGGGACTAAATGTTAAGTTGCAGAGATGAGTTTTGAGTTTAGCTGTGAAATCAATGAAGTCATTGCTTATTCTTACTCATTATGAGAACAAGTCCCATAGCTTAGGTCCCACTCCCCTGAAAACTGTCGCTCCTGCAATCATCTTAAGTCATTTCTATCGATCAAACAGGATTTGTTGTGTCATCAGAAAATAGTGATCACTGTCATTGCTAAAATTGTCCTAGTTATTCTCTAGAAGCAGTCACACAGAGAGCTGCCCACATCAGCACAAAGAGAACACAGTTTGTGGTTACTGATGAGAGGATGGAGAGCTCAGTGTCATATGGTTTGCTTAGAAGGCTAGCTGCTGCAGTCTGTACCCTTTTCAGGACACGGGACTCTGTTTTTTCTCCATAAAACCCTCAGCGACTAACTCAGGTGGTCATATGCAGCTGACAAAATAGGACACACTCTCCTAAAGTAGAAATAGGGTGTTTTTCTAGTCCCAAAGAAGTGAGACAAACTCGTAGACTATCTTATTGTGACAAAGTCTGTACCTTCAGTGTTAACATGGAAGGCAAACAAACAGGTTTCTACTTAGAAATATGTGTATTCAAGTTCTTTCAGAGGAAAGATCATGAAGTTCAAAATTTTGACTTCTAATGCTGGCTCTGGGTTTTAATGCCAACTATGAGTAGATGTGGTGCTGTGAGAGATGGGTCAGGGAGATGTTAGACAAAGATTGGACTTGATGATCCTAGAGGTCTTTTCCAACCTAAATGATTCTATGAAACTTGCTTGTTGTATTAGTGCCACTCAACTGCCTTTCAGTTTGACCCTCTGTACAAAAGAACACTTCTTTACCTCAGAGGATTGAGAGAGAGAATCGGTTGTAATCTCTAAATGTCTCCAACATGCTCATTCCTTTATGTGCTTTAAGTATTTTTATTACAAATCAATGTAATTTACAAAAAGTTTGTGCTGTTGAGATTACAGTAATTGATCTTTTAAAGATACAGGTTCCTAAATTGATAGTTTCCACATTTTTTTATGGGTCATATGTGCCTAGAATGAGCATAACACTAGTCTCACTGTTGTCTTCAATAAAGTGAAAAAGCCTGTCCAGACAACCATTAAGTCTTGCTATAGAAAGATCTCAGGGCAGCAGATCAATGTTGCTTCACATCTGAATGTGGATGATGCCAGGAGAAAGATCTCTCCAGAGCCATCCTAACTAAGCCTTAAAATAAACCAAGTGACTAAAAGTGCGGAAGTAATTTTTTTTAGTGGCCTTTTTCAATCTGTCATTAAGCTGTTTCCTGTTATTAAAAAGCAGGAGAAAATTGCCCCTTATGTGGCTATACACAGGGGATTCATTTGTTTCTCATCCCTGCTGTACGGATGAGCCTCTCCCATACAAATGCAAAGTCAGTTAAGTGATGTTAAAGAGTTAATGTGTGGCTGGGTAATGGGAGAAGGCCCTAGTTTGTGAGGGAGGTGTCAGAAATGAAAACAGCAGATGACAGTGTGCTGTCCTGGGCAACCTTGACATAAGGCTCCTGTTTGAGTCTCTAACTGTGCTCTGGATGGGAACAGTTTCTGGAGAGCGTGCTGCTAGTGAAAGCTATTTCTGTTATTGTTTATAGGCTTTCAGCAGCTGAAACAACACTTCCAATCATTAATTAACTGAGAAAATCCTCCAGTTGTCAAGTCGTGTGCGCATGTAGCACAGTTCCACAAGGACAGCCAAGATACTTTGAAACTGATAAAGCTGGCTTCAATGTGCTGTTCTTGCGCTGTCAAAACATGGGGTTACTTCAGTGGTCTGAGGGCAGCAGGATCAGTTACAACGTGTGTCCAGTGTTCAGTTCTTGGCGTTGTCATGGATAGAGAATATTTGCTTCAGTGCTAAGGACTAACGTTCAGCAGACTTTAAAGAAAATTGTGGAAAACTCACTATCCTCTTGTCCATTTTATTCTGCACACATTTAAATCCCCTAAAAAGAATTTCCTAAGAGAAACACATAACCCTTGCTTTGTTAGTCCTCATGGTTCACCTGCTTGTCTGAATCTGATGTTCCTGGCTAGACCATTTTGAATTTTATGAAGTGTAAAAGCAAATAGAGTTGTATTTGCTTTCAAATAGTCTGACTAGTGCTTGGCCCCTTCAGTAAGGCTTCCTTCGCTTTGCTTTTTCCATTTAAGTCTCACAACACTGCCAAGATCAGGAAATGTTCATGCTGTTTTTTAGGCGAGGCACAGAGTTCTTAAGAATCTTAACTCGGCTTACAGGTAGGTCAATGACAGAGATAGGAATGAAACCCAGAGCCATAAATCCAAGGCTTAGCTGTCATAGTCTTGTTTTAAAAATGTCTACCACATCAAGGCTGCATAACTGCTCAAGGATTTTGTGTAATTTATCTAGAAGATTGTATAATCTGCTTTTGGCTTGTGATAAAATTTGGGGTGTTCAAGGAATTCTTCATTATTCTTGTGGTCAGAATCTATTTTCATTCCTACCTGCTTTTATTTCCTAGCCAGTAGAATAGTTCAGAAACTGGAGAGCCACCTTGACCGTCAGCTCTAAGCTCAGTCTGCTTAGCTTAGGCATAGGCAGTTGCATAGAGCGGTGACACGTCTTGGGAGGAGGCCTCAGGACAGCAAGTCATGCTAACTTTGATGCCTCACATTGATGCAGGCAGAAGATTGGATCAGTGAGCGCATGCAGAAGCTAGAGGATCCTTCCATAGAAGACCCCAGCAACCTGCAGGACAAAATGAAGCTGCTACAGAAACATCAGGTCTTTGAGGCAGAGATTCTAGCAAATGAAGAGATCATCACAGCTGTTAATAAGGTAACTCACACTCGTAGTGTTTTTACGGATTAATTCTGGTTAACCAAAGGAGCACAGATGGAACGAAAAGGAAAGGTGGCTTGCTCACCACTTCTGTATCAAATATCCTACTTGTGTGACAAGAACGCAGTTGCTACGTCATGGCAATGTAATGCTGTTAATTTACAACAGAGACAGCTGTTAATTGCTCTATCCATCTTCCCTTATTGCCCAAATAGGAAGATATCACTGACTTCTTCCTTGCCTGGGGTGATTACTCCTGCAAAAGGTAAACAGGATTTCATGCCTAATTTGTGAACATTCTTATGGAAACTGAGTGAACTGCATAGCTGAAGGGCACAGTCATCTGTAATACCTCTCTTGGTGCTTCCACCCCATGAATGTCATTCTTGGCAGGGAAATACACAAATTCTGGCGTTCTGGATTCCCTCCAGACATTAAAGCTTTTCAGCTGAGCAGTATCAATCGGGCAGTAACAATTCATATTAGTAATTTATTGTGCAGTCCAGGTTAGGAAAGTGAGGGAGTCCTTTTAGAAAGGTCACATAACATAGTAATCACATTAAAAATTAGTGGCAACCTTCATTTCTAATTTCTTCTTCTGAATGTGAAGAAAGGAGAAGCCCTGGTATCAAAAGGCCACCCAAAATCAGGAGAGATCCGTCGCCAAGTCCGCATGCTTCAGGAGCATTGGGAGAAGTTGAAGAGAGCTGTTGCTGCCCGTGGAAGGATGCTAGAGGACAGCCGGGACTTCCTGGAATTTCTCCAGAAGGTGGACCAGGTGGAAGCCTGGATCAGGGAGAAGGTATTTAGAAGGATTCTAATATTTAATCCAAGCAGCAAACTAGAGACTTGCTGTTTAGTGATGAATGTCTGATAAATGTGTTACCTTCCAGGCTATTTTCTTAATAGCTTTGACCTAGAAGAATCATGATATGTTCTACAAACAATACGTGAGGAGTGATTCAAAAAATGATAAAAATTTTCTGGAGTGTTTCCATGCCAGAGTCAGTTGGACAGTAATTAGCATATGTACAATGCACAAATAAAGAGGTGGTGATTATTGGTGGTCATCTCATGTGTCTCTAATGAGACAGAGAAATGAAAGCAGACTAGAATGGAAGAGACCTTGAAGCACTTAGCAACTGAAACTCTTATTGTGTATCAAACCTGAAAGTTTCTCTTTGTGAGAGTGAAGGAAGAGCCACTTGATCCACTAAGATTTTATTCAGAAGTTGCTTCCATAATCAGTAATAGATTGGAGAGGGAGTTGGGACTAAGTCTCATCATCATCTAAAGGTCAGAAGAGACTACTTCAGAAGCTGCAAGTCAGCGATTTACAGACACATCACAGAACTTATTGCCTCAGCACAACCACTCAGAGGTGCTATGTTCTTGTACTCTTACCCTGAATGTTTGCCTCTCTGCTGCTTATTTTCCCAGGAAGTCATGATTAATGTAGGTGATGTGGGAAATGACTATGAACACTGCCTGCAGCTCATGAAAAAGCTGAATGAGTTCCGCGGAGCAACGTCAGGGGTAAGAGGTGTTTTCTATGCACGTTCCTTGTGTGACTGGAAGCAGCAGTTAACTTTTCAGGCGAGCAGTATATCCAGGTGGCAACTACAGTTCCAGAACCCTGAGGAGGTGAAAGATCAGGGGGCAGGAAACATTATCACTTTATAAGCCATTTAAAAATATAGAATTTCCCTTCACTGTGCCTTCTGCTTTGATGACATCTAAACAAAGATGTCAGGTGCTCACAACACAACCTAAAATTCTGGATTGCATTACATGGTTGGGAAGATGTGTGAGCCTGAATTTGCACAGATTTCCCGTTTGGTTTATGCAGTCCACAAAGTCACAGTGAGTTCCATCCCAAGGTGGATTGAAAACAGTTGTTTCAGCCACGTTTGTTTGAATCTGAAATTAGATACAGACCTTCCATGAACAAGCCTGTTAAAAAATATTGACCACTTTCTCCATTTCCCTCCTTTATTTCTCCCTGCCCATCCTCCTGGGGAACAGTCATGTTTCTCATATTCCTTCTTCCAAATGAAGCACATGTATCTGGGGGCCTTTGTTTATACAGCACATGTTGTTAGTCATGAATCATAATGTTAATAATCAGACATTTCATAAAATAGAGCAATGGTTTACACTCTGGATAGCAGCCACGTGACAAGAGAGCTGCACAGTTCACCGTTCTGTGCTGAGATCTCTGACCCTGTGTTGCTGGGCTGAACCATGCCAGCTGCCTCTCTTGCCTCCAGTGAGGTGGACACCAAAGCTGGGGAATGCCGGGGAACAGGCCCTGCCACAGTGAGGGCCTCCTTGTGATGTGCTTCAGCTCCTGCCCTGAGACCTCTGAGGCCATACATCCAGGAGATGCATTTGCAGCAGCCTCTTGGTCTCTCTATGTGAACTGCTATAGAGGGGGACTAACAGGTCTGAGTGTCACACAGGGGAGATTGTTCTGCTGATTTGCTGGTCTGGAAGCTGTGAGGAAGATCTGGAAAGAAGTGTATTAGGTTTACTCCAATGTTCTAAACCTCTAATGAGATTGAATTTAATATTCTCTCCTAATATTCTTTATCCCTTTTTTTGCCTGTTATCTTGTTGCCAGTGCCTGTTATTGCAGCTCACATTTTCTGTTGCCTAACAGCAGAAAGAGACAACCATCTTCTATGCAAAGCAGCAGTAGAGATATGCCTGACACCTGGGAGAAAACCCTGAGCTCAACTTTCCAGAGCCTGGCAGAATTTCCTGTGACAGTGCATTCCTACTGAATTTGGGTAGGGGCCAAAATACTAAAGCTTCAGCACAAGGGAATTAGTGAAGAGACTTTTCGTTGGCCCTTCAGTCCATGTCAGCTGAACTGTGAGCTAAGGGATGGAGCTAGGGCTCTGCTACATGTTGTTCCAGCCAAAAGAAGGATGTTGAAAGAGGCAGAAAAAACCCAGTGTCCCAGTCAGCATAAGACTTTGAATAGGAAAGTCTCTCTGCAAACTAAGGTAAATTTTAGTGCCACAGGGAGATCTTGGCCTTAGATACTATCGGCTTGTAGCCACTGCTCCTGTCCTACTCTAAACATCACTCCTGCAGAAAAGGGCTGGGACAATGATACTATCATAGCTGATGCTTAGTTATACAGTACTTCATAGGGTGATACAAACAGGAGCAGGCTGATCCTGGCAGAGTGTGTGCACCCATCCAGCCTAGATTTCCCCACTAGACAAACCTGACATCAGGGTAGGGAGAAATCATACTGTGCTGATGGCTGCCAGATTTTCTGCTCATATTCCGTCACGTTGTGCAGCTATTATTTCCCAGGAGAGGAGACTGCAGGGTTTCTGAGGAACATCTGGCTGTCTACTGGCTTCTCTTGTTTACTTTATGGCTGTGTATAATAGTAAAACAACATATGGAAGCGTGCACATTGGTATGGATGTAGCATAAATAAAACACAAATTGAGTCAATACATCTATTAACAGTGCCCTGGCATCTTGCAGCTGTGCTTCTACTACACCAGTGATTAATGTCTCCCTGCTAAGCTTGTGATTTACTGGTCTTAGAAAAATAGAGTATGTTTTTGAATCTTGGAGCAGTGTTCAGTGTTGGCCATCCATCAGGCTCCAAAAGAACAATTACTCCACTATAGTCCAGGCTATATGTGCAATGTGCAAATATTACCCTTTCTATGGTATGTGCAACGGAAACAAGTTGCCTCAAAGAATTAACATAACTTTTAATGTGCAGTGATGTTGCTTTAGAAGAAAACATACAGCCATGGGTTGTCTGGGTTTCTCAAGGCTGTATGCATTTTAAGCCTGTTGTCCACAGTACAGAAGGCGCTTCTGGACAGAAGCCTATCTAGAAAAAAAAGTGAATCAGCCTGAGAGCCACAAGTCGCTACCAGTTTGACAGAGGAACATTCTGATACACATCAGCTGTTCCACAGCAGCCATCTCTGTAATCAGCAACTGCACCTCTGTTTGTTCAACAAATCAGCCCCTGCTGGAATGCTTGGCTTAGAAATGAAGCTCTGAGAGTCCCTGTCTAGACCTAGATCATTGTTGTATCTATAGTCATTAATGTTCTTTCTTATCTTCTCATCAGGGACCGGTGACACCAGTAGTTGTAGTAGAGTAAAGCCCATGTGTCTGAAATGTTTGGTAGTGGGCTAACAGTCTTACTTGTTGCTGTTATTATTGTTTTTCATGTCCCAGTGGAGAACTCGGTCACACCAGCATTTGAAGTGCTGCGGCCTAAGTTGTGGGCCCCAAGTTGGAGTTGACTTGTGAATGAGTCACAACCTAGCAGAATGTTTTGTTGTTTCTGTTGGCTTCATGTTGCAGAGGTAGAACCTGGTCCACCTGTGTCTTTGTGGCTCTGCCTTCACCCAAGTGGTTGTGGTTGGGTTGGTGAGCAAGGCCAGGACTATATCAACCAGGAGCTGATCAGTTGGAGGAGCTTCCTGTTGGGTGTGCCTTTTGTTGGGGCTGGTTGCATCTTGCTGAGCTCTCTTGGTGGTGTCCTTCCATGTGAAGGGCCACTGAGGGAGCCATGTCTGTCTGTTGTGTCCAGGAGGTGATGCTGGCACCACAGTCGGCAGGGGAGGAGCTGAGCCCCCAGGAATCTATGGCAGGACTGTCTGAAAGAAGGCTTCTGAGGGGATGTTGCTGAGTTCAACATTGGCCTGTATGATCAGGCAACAGATGGCAGCATAAAATGATGATGGCTGAATCAGTACAACAGCATTTTGAACACATACCTTTGATCCTTTTCTCACTTTACAGGAGACAACAGTGGACGATGCTCACATCAGGTCTATCAATGCACTGGCCATGAAACTGGAGAGGCAGAACAAGGAAGAAACAAAGACAATATATGAGCGCCGGAAGCATCTCAATGAAAAGTGAGCATGCTTTTAAAGTTTTCAGTGCAAAGCAAAACAAGAAGGGAAGAATAGATGTCTTGGGCTGGGCTAAATAGAGGAACTGCAACATTTCTTTTCTTCTTTAACTCCAGGACTATTAAGTATCAGACCCTGGAGTTGCCTCTCAAGACTCTCAGAGCCGTTAGCCAGAAGGACTCTTAATCCAGTGGGGCAACAGTCATGTTTCGAGCCTTGGCGGCAAACATGCTGTTTCACAGCACTTTATACACTGCATCCATGAAACAAAGACACTTCCTTCTGTTGACATAGTTGTCCTGGTGAAGTGCGTATTGCTTTTGCTATTTCCCAGCCCACTAGCAAATAACCGAAAGCACAAAGATAGAGATTGTGAGGTTATAAAGAGTTTAAGGAAAGTAGATGAGTTCTGTTTAGCTTTTAACCCCCATGTCATCCTGAAAACTTGGAATAAATATAACCAGGTAGTCTTGTTGGGCTAATGCTTTATCTCTGTGACGTGTCCCATCTTGAGGGGAGCTGGGGATCGATACCTAAGGTAGTTCAGAAATCTGTCTTTTTACTTAGAACTGAGCATCATGAAACTCAGTTGTGGAAATGCTTGCCTCTGAAATACACCTCTAAAATATTATTTTTGATAAAAGGTGGAACAGTTTCCATGGTAACCTGAATGCATACAGGAAGAAGTTAGAGGGAGCCCTAGAGATTCATGCCTTAATCAGAGAAATTGATGACATCACAGAGAGAATTACTGAGAAGGTGAGTTCTCAGATTTTTATTAATTGAAATAGGAAAATATTCCATTTTGCCAAGAGTGATAAACCCAGGCATGCCAGTTGGTAGAGATACTGAGCATCCAGCAGTGATCTTTGGTAGTTGTCTGTGTATCATTTGTAGAAAGGCTGAAATGTCTTTAAATACTTTGTGATTACCAACTCAAAGGCATTCACGCTTAAAAAAGTACATTTGAAACACATTGTGAGAAATTACAGATTAGAGTCTGCTATAACAGGGGATGCTGTCTTTACCTAACAAGACGTGATAGAGAAGATGAAGCTGAACTCTTCTTGAAGGTTCATAGTGAAATGGCAACAGTCAGTGGGTAGAAGTTGCAAGAAGAAAAGTTCCAAATAAGTATAAAGTGTAAAAAATCGTAATGAGAGTGATCAAACATGGGAACAGTTTACCTGGAGTGACTGTGGATTCTCTGTCCTTGAAAACATTCAAATTGCAACTAGATGAGACCCTGAGCAATCTGATCTAAGGTGGCCCTGCTTTGGGCAGGGTTTGAACTATAAATTGAACTATATTCAAAGGTCCCTTCCAACCTAAATTATTCTGTCATTCTATGATTCTAATTAATGGTCTCTAGTCAAATGGAATTGCCTATTTAATAGTACTTTTAGTATTAGGTTACTAGTTGCTATACCCAAGGTAGTCATCCATGGCTTCTTCCACAGTCAGTAGAAAGAAACAGGTACATCTAGAGCTCAGTAGGTCTGACTTATTTTAGATGTCCTCTTGAGGATGAGATAAATCATGCTCCAGCAGTGACTCCTCCTTTCCACTAACTGTAAGGAGAATTAGACAAGTAATTCAGCTGCAACATCATCACATTTGTAGACATCTCTGGGTGGTCTGGTAAATCCTTCCACAAGAGAGGAACACAGCAAGATGCAGTAAGTGGGGTACAAATCTTGGAAGCTAAGGGACCAGTGTCTATTTTTTGCCATGTGCTGACATGGGCGTGACTCTCCTTCAGAGACTGCTGAGCCAGGTTGGTTCTGAATACCAAAAGCCTGTTAGCTGAGCTACCATAGAGCTTTTTCTGAGTTATCTACTTCACTTGAATATAGAAACTTCCGGTGTTCCAAATCCAAAGCTAGTTCTTTCAACACTAGCTTGCATATCTCTCCCTGCTGTGCAATGCAGATGTATTAAATAGGCAGCTTTGAAAAGTTGTATAAAAATGCTGTTCATTCAGCAAATGGAGTTTAAAAAGTCTGTCCTGGATTAAAATTATAAGATTAATAGAAGAAAAAGGCTATATAAAAATGAATTCTTTCATCCACATAGCTAATACTAAGGTAACTATAAGTAAGCAGGCATAGTGGTACTACTTCAGGTTACAATGCTGTTGATTTAAAATTTTTATAACTTTTATGAGTGTATTTTTTCCTTGTACAGGATTTCATTTCTGGTAGAATTCTGAGATTCATTTTTATTTTCCATATTTTCATAAAACACACTTGAAAATTTCTGTCCTACAATTTAATTGGAAATATTTGGCTAGTTTGGTATATGGAAAAAAGGGAAAAGAAACATTGAGAAATGCAGGGAAGCATTCCTGTCTTTGTTTTGTATGTGAGTGGCCAGAGGCACCTTAAATAGGATTGCAGCTGTTTAAGGAGTTGTGAATTTTTGTCCCACCTCTGTAAGGACTGCAAACAAGGTGCGCTGTTGGTATTTAAAAAGACAATAAACTCAGATGGCAATACAAAGAAGATTATCTGAGAGAATTAAGGTATGATCTTTTTTTTGTCATCTTCACCATTTGTACATCCTACTGCTCTGTCCAGAGTGTACTGATACAAGCACTGGACTATGGGAAAGATGTGGAAAGTGTGGAAAACCTTATTCGAAGGCATGAAGAGATGGAGAGAGAAATCAGTGTTATCAAGTCCAAAATGGAGGTAAGAAGTAGGGAAGTACAGAGGATACTGTAAAAAAGTTCGTATTTGCTTCTTGGAAACATGGTGCAATGATCAGCCTGACTCTTCAGATTCAGTAGTATGAATTGTACTGTAATGCAAATGCAGCACAGATTTCTTCTCAGTAAAATACTATGCTGCTTAATCTTACTTTATCATATCAAATCTAATTCTTTATGATGCAGTGAGAAGTCCCTTTTTAACACGTTAGCTGATTCTCTAACCCTCACCTACAAGCCAGATTAGAATGTCCTATACCTTTTAGAAAGTGTGGAATCCAACTTCACCTCTCAGTCTTTCCCCCAGTTTCTGCACTGACTTGAACCAAAATCACAATTCTAGTTCTGTTTAGAATTGAAACGCAAAGCCCCCACTGCATGTAGTTTTCTGACAGAGACATCAAAACCAGAAATCTTAGGTTATAAATGCCTGCCTGATCAGCTCTGGCTTCTGTAAAATGGCCAGTTCGCATTGTTTAGGACTAATCTTGAGCATTAAATGTAGGTCTGAGCTCCTGTATCATTGCATATTTTGCAATACAATTGCAAATAATTGTGGGCTGGAACACCTCTGCTGTGAGGACAGGCTGAGAGAGTTGAGATTGTTCAGCCTGGAGAAGAGAAGACTCTGGGAAGACCTTATTGGGGCCTATAAGAAAGATGAGGACAAACTTCTTAGCATGGCCTGTTGAGACAGGACGAGAGGTGATGGTTTTAAACTCAAAAGTAGTTTTACACTAGATACAAGGAAGACATTTCTTACAGTGAGGGTGGTAAAACACTGTCACAGGTTGCCCAGAGATGTTTCCAGGCCCCATCCCTGGAAACACTCAAGGTCAGGTTGGATGAGGCTCTGAGCAACCTGATCTAGTTGGAGATGTCCTTGCTCACTGCAGGGGGATTGGACTAGATGACCTTTAAATGTCCCTTCCATCTCAAAACTTTCCATGATTCTATGAAATTTTTAATAAAAAAATATTTTCAGCTGAATGCAGAAATCCTATGACAACCTCTCACAGTTTTCACTGTTCCTCAGTGTCTTAAGCCTTTTTATACAGAAAATATTTTTGCAAACTTTCTCTAAACTTTTTCTTCACAGTAGCATACAAATGGTGACAATATGTGTGATACCTTCCCACACTGTGACTTTGTTAGCTAATTCTCATATGAAACGTGGGTGATTCCTAGCCAGCATTCCACAGATAGCATTAGCAAGGCTGTATGGGGGAGTGCTCCATGGAAACAAAGATGAGTGAGGCCTGGGATTGTTTTGATGCTACCACAAATACCATGTACAAAGTGTAATATCTGGACTTTCCGTATGGATTAAAACCAGCCTGGCATGTTCGCCTTCCTCCGTAATTAAAATTCTTCATTTTCATCAATTTGATGGAGTTTTACAAGAAAGATACCAACTTTAAACCCAGGTTGGTGATGGTTCATGACTGTCTGTGTTAAGGAAAACATTATAAACCAGAAGTCTCGACTGAAAATACTGTTTTGGTGCTGCTCTTAGGTGAAATAGCTAAAAATTATTTTTGAAGTCTTCTGCTGAAAGGCAAATTTGGTTGCTTCTGTGTACTGCCATATTTTCATGGCTTTTGTTACGCCTCTTAGTTAGATTAAGATAATAGAGGTTACAATTAGCACTTCATTTTCCTGTATGTTTGTCCCTTTTCTGCAAGACTCTTTTCTTAATTGTAAATTAACATCTGTGCTTGTGAAGCAACACACACAGCTCTTTCTTCACATGGATAATTGCTCACAAATGTGTATGTATTTTTTGAGCATATAACAAGTCCCTTTCTATATTTTGTTACTGTAATTTAAGTACCTGTTTTTGAAAACTGGGATCTTAAAGTGAACAACTTTTCCTGAAAGGCAAACTCAGGAACAAATTTGGCATTAATTCACCCCACTGTAAATCTCTTCCCAGCCATTGGAATTGGAATCTTTCCGCCTTTCCACAAGGAATCCATCCATAAATGACAAACTAACTATGAAGAAACAGGAGATGAAAAACAACTGGCTACGACTCCAGGGACAGGCCAAACAAAGGTAAAGAATTCTAATGGTCTGAACATCTCTGAGCAGGAGCAAAGCTGCTCCCTGAGGTCTCAGACTTACTTGCCAGGGGCCTTTTAAAAGTTTTTGAGGGTCCTTTACAAAGTTTGTACCGGCAGTTAAGACACCTGCATTGGAACAGCTCTGACTTGGTACAAGAAAAATTCTACTGATGTGATTTTGGAAAAACTAATACAATGAGTTTGTAACTTATCCCACTACATAATGTTACTAAAATGCCTCCAGACTACCAGATTACATCTATCATGAAGCCTTTGAGAAAGACCTATTTTTGGATGGTTCTAGAAGGTATTTTTTATCTTGACTGTTTCCGAAACAAGAAAGGCTTAGTCCTGAGCTGTAATCATTGCTGGAAGCAACAGCTATGAAGGCTTTTCTACCTTTCTTGTCCTAATGAACTGATGTAGAAAATAGGGTAATCATGTTGTCTCCAAGGCAGCGTGTATCTCCTGTGGGTTTGGTTTCACATGAGGACTGTTAGGAGCTGTAAGGGAAAGCTAGGAGGCTTGAACTCATTTCATTTGGCTTCTCCCAGGATAGGGAGAGGCAACTAGATAATTCTGTGACGGATAATGCTGAACTGTACGTTGTGTGGCAGGAAGGAGAAGCTGGCAGCCTCCTATCAGTTGCAAAAGTTTAACTTGGAGATGAAGGAAATTCTAGATTGGACCCAAAACATCAAAGGCTTAATGGAAGCAGGGGGGCTTCCTAAAAGCGCAAATGAAGCAGAAAGCATGATTGAGGAGCATCAGGAGAGAAAGGCAAGTATCATCATTGCTTCCAATTGAACACACTGGGAATGTTTCCATTGGGAATTAATTGCTGCAGACGTAGCTGAATTTTGCTACAGGCATCTGTCAATAATATGGTGAAAAGACTGTTTCAATAACAGGCTAGGAACAGAAGTCACCTACGCACTGACAGAACTCAACCCCACGGGCTGTTTGGCAGCTCATGGCTCTGCAAAAGGTCTCAGAAAGGCCTATTAGCTCTCACTGGCACTGCTGTCCAGCCCTGTAGGTAAAAAGCTGGTTCAGTATCAAAACACGCTGACTGCCTGTATCCTTATTCAAATAGCAAAAAAGTTAATGCCAGTTAATTCTGACTTTGAGTTAGATTTTGTCATGCAAACTCCATTTGCCTGAGAGAGAAATAAAAACAGCAGTTTGTCTCACACAGAGCAGTAAATTACCACTGCATGGTACTAGACATTCAGTTCTGAAGCATTTCATATCCCAGTACTAATTAGCACACAGTCTTTTGGTGGCTAATTTGGCTAATAGTTCTGGTGGGCTTTCTAAAAGGAGCTATATTGTTAATTAACTTAGGAAAAAAGTTAATATGTTACTTTTTCCCAAGCATCATAGCTATCTTTCAGCTGTTCTGTTCCCTTTCCTTTGCAGTTGTGTGATTTTTAGAAAAAGTAACATTCCCAGAATCATGACTAACATCCAGTGCTTTGTAGGTCTCGTTATAAGCACAAGCTGTTTGTACACCCTGATTAATTTTCTAGACTTTAATTTGGCATGAAGTACCTGAAGTCCCCTTCTTTTTCAGTCTTCCATTTTAACAATGCTCTCTCATTACAGATTTCTTACTTACAAAACTTATTATGTTTTTGCTAATAATTCTTTGTCACAATAGAAATACCCTAAACCACTGATGCAGTGTACTCCAAATTTGGATGGTAGCAAGATCTAAGTCTTTACTATCTGTTAGTAAGGAACTCAAATGCCTCTAAGGAGATAGTCATACAGAAAAGGAGGAATCCAGGCAATAAATTCTTCTGTGTTGGGCTGACTAAACTAAAATTACAAACAAAACAAGAAAAACAGAGTTTTTTTTCAGTCATGTTAGTGGCTCAAACCAAAATCCTTTGGAGATACTAGAGTTGAACACAAGGTGCTATTCTGAATTAGAGAAATAGAATTACGATCTCACAGCTGTGTTGTCTATGATTGGGCAGCACTGCCCCCTCCCCCCCAAAAAAGCCCTTAAAAAAGCAGTTCTAATTTCAAACATTTGATAGTACATGCCATATAATTTTTAAAGGTGGTTTATGTGTTAATACATGCTATTATTTCAGGGCATGGTTATTTTTGTTTTCAAATCGCTTACATTAGGAATTCCACATTCATTTTGCAGGGGTCATACTTGCTTGTAATGTGTTCACCTTCAGGATTCAATATATAGGCATAACTCATTCCTCAGACCAGGTGAAAAGTTAAACACATTTCATTTTAACACCACAAAATAAAGTAAAACTGTGCCTTTAAGGTAATAATCTGACGCCAGCTTAATTGGCAGGAGAGGTAAAATGCTAGGCATTCTTTCTCACAAGAACTACCTTTATGTAGTGTCCTGGTTTGGCCAGGACAGGGTTAATTTGGTGCAGCCAGGCTATTCGGCTTTTCTATACCATGCTGACATCATGCCCCAGGGCTAGTTCCGGTTCCGGGGCTGGGTGGGGGGCGACTCGCGGTGTGCAATCAGTCCACTCGGGACAATCTTTCTGTCTATGCGATATCACTTATTTGTACACTTCTTTCTCTCACTGTTGTTATTGCTTTTGTTACTGTGCTTGCGTCTTACGTGTTTCTGTATTAAACTTTCCTTATCTCGACTCAGAAAGGCATTTTAAAGCTTTTCTCCATCCGTGTGCATAGTGGAGGGGCAGCAGCAGCGGCCACGTGGCTCTGCTCCCTGCAGGGAGTGAACCGCCGCGGCTTTACTAAACCACCACATGTAGAAAGATTAGGAGGGATGTGGTATTGTGGATGTTCAAAACTGTGTTCATTTATATCTAAGCATTTTCTAATATTTTTCTAATTTAATCCCCATTTTGAGTTGTAGGAGACCAGTTGTCCTAGAGCAATAAAGTCATTTAT
This sequence comes from Eurystomus gularis, assembly GCA_013400335.1. NCBI lineage: Eukaryota > Metazoa > Chordata > Aves > Coraciiformes > Coraciidae > Eurystomus > Eurystomus gularis. The sequence goes on from VZZY01016935.1 coordinate 129,052, forward strand.
TGTCCACATTTATTTTATTTTAGGCAACTCTATGCTCTTTCAATAACATAGCTCAAAGATGAATGATTTTTCCATTCAAGTATTAGTGTTGGAAAGTTACCGCCCATATTCTTCCCCTTAAGGCTTGTATTCTGCATAACTGGTTCCATAAACCCTTGACATCAACCTTAATAATATATTTTAGGAGGAGATTGAAGCACGAGTGGAAAGATTCAACTCTCTCAGTAATTACGGCCAAGAACTTGCCAGTTCTGGTCACTATGGAACTCCTGAGATTCACCAGTCCCTCTCCAGACTACAGCAAGCCTGGTCTGAATTGATTCGAGCATGGCAGGAGCAACATACAAAATTGTTTCAGGCACAAGAGTTACAGGTGAGTAGAAGGGCATTCAATGGAGAATGCACATACCACTGACGACTTTTCTCAGTATGAAGACTAAACTTATAAGATGGTATAATGAAAGCTATGCTAATAACGCCCAGCACTTAATATATATTTCGCTGGTTTCTGTCAGGCATGCCAAGGGCCAAGCACATTTTACCTTTACAAAGCACATGGTACCTTTACAAATCAAAGAAATTTCTGTGGAATATGTGTTCATATAGTTTTCAAACACTATAAAACTGAGCAAATATGGTCAAACTCTCACGCAGCTGGCAAAAGGTGCATACTTGAAATGGAACATCACTACTTCTACCAAATTCTATAACCTCCCTCAAAAAACATGGAGGCAGGCAAGTAATTTTAAAAAGTGATATGAAGAAAACCTTAGCATGGACAGAATACTGTATTTTTCCCTGCCTTTTTTTCTAAGAAAATAACAGTTTTGGCTGCAGTTTTCCAGAAATACTTCCCTGTAACAGTCATCTCACAAAATCTCTGCTCTAATAGCTTGTAGGCAAAACTTAGCAACAACTGAGATGGAGATTTTACAATGGGGAATGTCAAGTACCTTAAATAACAGCTGCTGCTACTAGTCCCATCTAAAAAGCTTCATATATATGTGCTAGGACCAGTGTTGTTTAATATCTTCATTAATTATATTAACAGTGGCATTGAATGCACTCTCAGCAAGTTTGCAGATGACACCAAGCTGGGGGGTGCAATTGATATGCCAGAGGGATGGGATGCCATCCAGAGGGACCTGGACAGGCTGGAGAGGTGGGCCCAGATGAACCTTATGAGGTTCAACAAGGCCAAGTGCAGGGTCCTGCACCCGGGCCGGGGCAACCAGCATGATCAGTATAGGCTGGGAGAGGACACACTGGAGAGCAGCCCTGTGGAAAGGGACTTGGGAGTACTGGTGGATGAAAAACTGGATATGAGCCACCAGTGTGCAA
>VZZY01016935.1:130681-141954 GCA_013400335.1 Eurystomus gularis
ATCACTGGAATGGGCTGCCCAGAGAGGTGGTAGAGGCCCCATCGCTGGAGTCATTCAAGGTCAGGCTTGATGGGGCTCTGAGCAACCTGACCTAGGTAGAGATGTTCCCTACTCTAGTAGGGAGGTTGGCCCAGATGAACTCTAGAGGTCCCTTCCAGCCTAGAACATTCTGTGATATATGTGAGAACTCAAACTACATGGTAAGGTTTGCTTTCATGCTTCTTTATGTATTACATTCCACTTATTTCAGGTACCATGTTACCATCCTTTTTTTGGCCAGTTACCTTACTTAGCAATCTCTACACTATTAGCAAACAAGCTACAAGTACTTGTATCTTATGTCTTAGACAAAAAGAAATAATCATATTATAAAGGAGAAAGTTACAATAATAATTGTTACGCATGTGGGTTTTGTAACATCTAATGCTTATTGCCATCCAGTGCTCTGCAGGTAATTTTTGGAATAGCTCTGGAAGTTTGCTCTTTAGTGCACTCTGCTCAAGTCAGGTTTGGCTCTGTTTTATACCATGTTTGTGACTGTTTTTTTTCCCCCTATACAGAAATTCTACGGCTACGTGGAGCAGACTGAGAGCTGGCTCAGCAGCAAAGAGGCTTTCCTAGCTAATGAGGACTTAGGGGTAGGTGCTCTGAGAAATTACAAGTTTCTCTGCAATCGGTCTGGAGGAAAGGGAGCAGTGAAGTCTGATGATGTGCTCTGAACCTTCCCATCATCCTTCTCCTTCTGAAGTTACCGCTCCCTCTTGTTGACAGTTTAGGATCAGATTTCTTTCCTTCATACTTTACACAGGATAGGATTCTCAGCCCCAGGAGAAATGAAACAGTCTGACAACTCCGATTATAGCAGGAAACTGAGACTGCATCTCTCTAACTGGTCATATCTGGCCCACATATATTTGGCAGCAGTGTCTACGTCATCACTGTTGTCACTACTGACATACCCAGTGTAGCTTTAGATTACCTACCTCAGGTACCAGTAACAATGCAACAACTGAAACCACAGACGGGTGCATGGGTTGCAAAAGCTATGCAGGATGCTGGATATATGTTCTGATGCTTCGCTTACCCTGCACCTTGTACAGGTACTGCTACCAAATTAGTTGTCTCTGCAGGAACTACAATTGCACTTCAGAGTTCAGTGTAGACATAACTGGTACAAATGGTATGAAAAACATATAATACTAGTGGCTGGTGTCTGACTCTGTAATTTTCAGTCTGGATGTATGTATTTAGAGTCCCTCCGTTGAAGTATATCAGACTAAGAGGGAGCCAGCCATTTTCCAGTCATATTTAACTCAGCAACGTACAGAAAAATGCTCTGCGAGTACTTTCCCTTCCTGTGACTCATGTAAGCACCCAGAAGGTCAGATTTCTTTCTGACCCATTTGATATGAGCTTTATTGCTTCCTTAAGAAGAGTGGGAAAGCAGAGTTCATTCTGGTAACAACATTTTGACACCACAGATTCTAAAATCAAAAGTGCAGAGGGGTGCTGAAAAGGGAACTCTGAGTCATTAAGCCTGAGATTCACAAATGTTACCAAAAATCAAATTCTGTACTTCTCTCCAAGTTAACTGTAGTGCCTCAAATTCAAGTCTGTATCTAAGCTCTTCCAAATTCCATGAGTTGAAACCGAGGCTCTAGTTTTAATCTCTTTCTGTGACATATTTTTTCACTTAGATCTCAGTTTGTCATCCCAGATTTACTTCTAAAATAGCATCTGTCTTAAGACTGATTTACGATTAGGAGCTAATGCGTTATCTCTTGAGAAGTTATATGTTCTATGCAGCACAACAATATGTCAGAGAAGATTAACCATCCAGTTTTGACCCTGAAATAATGGCCTCACACAATGCATAGAACACTGTTTAGGCCCCAAGTCTCAGATTCATTACCAATACATTTCAAAGACTACAAAATTTTCCTGACAGCTTGCAAATGTGGGGTAAATGCCATTTAGCTTCTGGATTATCAGTGTTGTGGATGGAAAAACTCTGACTGAAAGCAGCTTCCCTTTGTTGAATTCTATCCAGGACTCAGTGTCTAGTGTGGAGAGCCTACAGCGGAAACACACACAGTTTGAAAAAGCCTTGGAAGCTCAGATGGAGAAAATTGATGAGCTGGCTTCATTTGCTCAGCAGCTAACACAGAACAAACATTATGACTCGGACAACATCACCAACAGATGCCAGGCCGTTCTGAGGAGGTGAAGTCAAGGTCTTCCCATGTCAACATGGGACCCATCTCTTTTGCAATGAGACTCCCCCCATATGACTAATATCTTTAAATGTTTTAAGACAACCATAAACTTGTTTGCTTTTACTCAGCTTTTAACTTTGCACTGTGGTCTTGCCAGACTGGCCTGCGTCTAGTCAATATTTCATTAGGAGGTTTCCAAAAATACAGTTAAGTGAAAGGGGAGCAGTTTTCCTATAATTCTGTATCCTGGCCTGGCCCTAGGGGTAGTGCTACAAACAAAGGACAGAGGCCTGCTGTGCCATTAAATACTTAATTATCATTAAATACCATCACGAAAGATCATTTGCTACACAGCTGCTTTTTCACTGCTCTAATGGGGTTGATCTTAGAGCCCTGATCAGTAATCTATTAGGGCATTTGCAGTTTTCTGATCAGATCCTGCCCTTTTGTGTGAATTTTTCTCCCAGCACATTACATATTGTTCACCTTAAAAAAAATGCTGACAATAGAAGCAGTTGTATTCATTGCTACGATAGATGAAAAGATGCAAGTACAATTTACAAAGAGGTATTGGAGATCCCTTACAATTAAAGTGAATAAATGAATTTATTAATATGATCAAGCTATCTCATGCCTGCATTAACATGAATAAAGTGCTGCAGGTCCACATTTGGGAAAAAGATGAAAGGATGGTGTAGCTTTGGTTTATCAGTGACAAATGCCATCTCACAGGCTTTCCATGTAAGAAACATGCTGGGTTTATGTTCTTTTCTACTCTGAAAGGCAATAATGGTGATTCCTAGAGGCAGGTATCACATATACAGAATTTGTGTGTACTTTAAACATATTTATCTGCTGGTAATCCTTCCTACAGTGTCCTGAGAATCTTCCCTGACAGTCCAAATTCTGAGGCTGCATATTATGGACATTTCTCTCCTAGGGAATGGAGAGTTAGATGATATGTATTTTAGAGATAGAAATTGAAAACCCTTATCCTGTCTAATTCACTCTGTGGCTTTTACCTCACACATCTGTCTTCATCTCAGAAAGGAGAAACTGCTGGAGAATGCTGCTGCTCGCAGACATCTGCTAGAGGAATCAAGACTTCTGCAGAAGTTGCTGAGGAATTCCTTTGAGGTAGAATTACACAGGATTCATGGTATTCTAGTTTCTTAAAACATACTGTGCTGCATAGATCTGAATCCCTGAATGGATTTACTGTGAGAAAAATTAAGGCACTGAGTGTGGAATGAGATGATACTGGGAAAGGCGAGGACAAGAGCGAAAGCATGTTTTTCAGCTTTCGAGTCACAGCTTTCTTTCTGACACCAGATGAAAGGTCTGCTGTTCATTGGATGCCAGCAAAATGCAGAAGAAACAAACACATCAAAAGGGAATGTGCCACCATTTAACAATTCATGGGAAGAGACAAGTTAATTCTTTTCTTGTGAGATACTGCTGGTGGGTTAGAAATAGGGAGACAATTACCCTCTCTCCCCCATGCCCAGATGTTTACATGTGCACATTGTGTCCACACAGTTTCTCATTGCATGGGGACTATCTCATGGAGACAGCTCCCTTTCCAGGTAACAGTGCTTGTAAACAGAGGTATAGGAGTGACATTGTTATGAAAGACAGGAGGAGCTTAGAGAAGCAGAACATCAGAAGGACAACTTATTTGTGTCCCCATTCATTAGTCCCATGTTTTATACAAATTACAGGAGATCCTGGTAGGTGGGGGCTGAAGAAACACTGAAGGTTCTTTTCTTCTGTTCTTTCCTCCCCAAAGGTGGCTGCCTGGATCAATGAGAAGAATAGCATTGCCCAGGATGATAGCTGGAAGGATCCAAGCAATCTGCAGACCAAACTGCAAAAGCACCAGACTTTCCAAGCAGAGATCATGGCCAATAGAAATCGCCTGGACTCCATCAAATCTGTGAGAGAAGTGGGGTTTGTGGCAAGGGTGGACAAATGGCATGAAAGATTCTACAGACGGCCTGAGTTAGTGTTTTCCAACAAGCAAGGGGGAATCGCTATCCCCTCACTGACATCATTCATTTTGTCTCAGACTGGAAATCTCATTCTTTTAGTCCAGGGGTCCTCAAACTACGGCCCATGGCTGGATATGGCATTCTTTTTCCTGTTTTTTTGTGCACTACTACAAATAAAATATGTGCAGTGTGCATAGGAATTCGTTCATTTTTTTCCAAACTACAGTCCAGCCCCCGACAGTGTCTGAGGGACAGTGAACCGGCCCCCTGTTTAAAAAGTTTGAGGACCCCTGTTTTAGTCCCTCGAGAACTTTTTCTGTCCATCAGTTTTTTTCAACTTCTCTCTTATTGTCTAGTGTGAGCTCGCTTAGCTATGTTCATTGTGCAAGCAATGCAAAGATGGGTGCTTTCAATGAAAGATTCAATCCACTGTCTTTAGGGACTTCTCTCTGGGGTGAATGCCACTTTGGAGGTACGCCTATTTATTTCCAGCAGGGAACCTAGCTGATTTTGTGCACAACTTCAACAAGTCAGATAAGATGTATCCAACAAAAGGATCAAGAAGAGTTTTCAAGTGTTGCCTTTGCAGAGACATTCTAGTAGGAGAGATATGAGGCAAGTCTGACAAGCTTTGTCAGATACTTGGCAGAAGCTGTGATCAGATGACGAGTTTGGAAGGACAGACTGTTACATGTATGTTTATAACCTTATTTTCAGCACGGTGCTTACAAGCTGTATTTTGCCATGGGTAATTAAGCATTAAAGGTAGATTCCATCCTAACTCACCTGCATCCGGTATTGTAGAACCCTTTTTTTAAAAAAAAAAACCCAACAACTAACAACCTTTTCACTCCACTCTGTACAGACATGACAGGGTGGTTACAGGGTGGAGTTGCAGTACTCCCCAAACAAAGTTGTTTGCACAATCTCTTTCTCATTTCTTGATGCCCTGCCTTTTTTTGTTGGGAATAGCTTTAGTAGCTGCTTTTTAGAAGAAAATTAACATCTGCTATCCTGGTATAGCATCCTTCTCTTGCTATGCCTCCTCTTCCCCATTGCAAAATGTAGAAATAGCTCAGTTTAGCTCTCCAAACTAAACCTGATCCCAGCTTAAGGATATACTTACAGATTCTCCTGCCTGATGGAGATCTTGCTGTGCCCCCTCTACATCATCTTCTGCTAACCTGTTAAGCATCTGCAGCTGAGAGATTAGAAATGCAGATAGATTTTTTTATTACATAGCACAGTGGTGTAGCGGTCCATGGTTAAAAGAGGTTTTATTATCTGGTGGTTATTATATGGTGGTTCGCTTGTATGAGATAGTTCTCTCTTAACATGCAAGGAAGGGGAATAGAAAAGGACAAGTGGCTGGACAATCTCAAACAGTGTGATCACAGAATGTGGGACATCACAGAAAAAAACTGAGTGCTTGCAAACTAGGCTCCCTGACAGCTTTTAGGCAATGTAGCTGTTGTGTAATGGAGATTCTCTTTACTCTTCATCTTCTAATATTGTCTTCTAGCATTTCGAATTATTTTAGAGGCCAGAAAAGCGTGAAAATCAGTCTCTGACCTAGTTTCAAGAAGTATTTTGCTTTTATCTGTTTTTTCTTTGTTTCTGTAGCCTCTATCTGTTATGTCAGGAAGTGATGGTTGCAGCCAGCCCTTTACCTAGCAGTGCCAATAGACTTTGTTTACGGAGGCAAAAGTGATATGCTCTGGTGCATTCAGCAAAGGAAGAAAACTGTGACTATTCTCTCTGCTACAGGAAGGGGAGAAGATGCTCCGTGAGAAGCACTATGCCCCTGAAGCCATTCAGTCCAGACTACAAGAAATGGAGGAGCTATGGGAGGAACTGCTAGCAAGTTGCCAGGATAAACGGGCCAAGCTCCAGGAGGCTTACAAGGTAATACAGGGATGCCAGTGGCTGGGTTTTGGTGCCATTTCCAGAAATAGCATGGCTGCCTTGCTATATGTCTCATATTTATACAATCAGACCTGATTCCTCAAGACCATCAAAGCAAAGCAATCAGTGTGGACTGACTGAATGGAATCAGCAGAAACTTGGAGATCCCTGTGGAGGCAAAAGGATTTGTAGACTGTGTCCCTTTCTGCTTTCTTTCTGCTGCTGGGTTAGATTGGGATTCCAGAGAGGGATACTGAGGGAAAACATGTTCACTCATATATGTCAACTCTCTGCATCTCTCCCAATGGCATTTTTCTCCAACACATTGAGAAAGAAGCCCATAGCTGCTTTTCAGTCTTCTAGCTGCAGGCACAAGACTTCTCATGACTGTGAGTTTTGCATGGGCTATCAGGCACTCTGTGGGTAGAAAACAGAGCCTGGCTTGTCAATGCCATTATCAGTGGCTTCCTTTTAAGGTACTGGGTCCATCATCTGCATTGTGCAACATAAGTGGGATTAGCTCTTGGTGTTCTCTGCATCTGTTCTTGCATACACTCTGACTGAATTCTCTTCCCTAGTAGGATGATGGTCCAAAGGAAGAGATCATTGAGCATGGGAAGCTTCTCCGTGTTTCTGTGTAATTCTTACTGAAAGCAGCCAAGATTTTTTCATCATATTTTCTGTCCTGAAGTTTTAAATTACCTTTTCTTCTTGCTTCTCTTCAGGGCCTTCATTTTCAGCGAAGTATTGAAGATATGGAGAAATGGTTGGACGATGTGGAAAACGAGTTGAAGACTCTGTATAGTAACAATGATCTGGTGGTTTTGAACAGTCATCTGAAGAAACAAGAGGAACTGGAGGAAGATTTTGCTGGCCATAGGGACCGGCTGCAAGAGCTTGTGGTCACAGCCCAGCAGTTCCAGAAGGAGAAACATTTCCTTGCTGATGAACTAGAAGAGAGAGTGGATCAACTGGTGCAGAGGTGCATGAGTGCCTGGCCTGTCTCCTGCCATTTTTTTCCTATTTTTATCATACAATATTTTTCTTCCCTGCATATTATTTTCTTTCCTTCTCTACATCATTCTAAAATGAATGTTTTGCATTCATTCCTTATAACCCGCAGTCTTCATCCTGTTCCCTTTAAAATCTGCAGATACAAAAGTCTACGTGATCCTCTGCAGGAGAGACGTGGGAATCTGGAAGCAAGCAGGCTTCAGTACCAGTTCTTCCGAGATGTTGATGAGGAGTTGGCCTGGGTTCATGAGAAGCTTCCCATGGCTTCCTCCAGGGATTATGGCCAATCCTTGGCAACTGTTCAGAGTCTACAAGAAAAGCACCAGGTAATGTCATGTGAGAACCATTCTCAGTCTTTGGAATCAAAGAGAAAACAAGGATTTCATTTTGCCTCTGGCCAACTTTATTTGCTGTGCTTTCGCTGACAGGAGTCATGGTGCCAGGGATTATTCTTACCCTTGTCTGATTATAATGACATTTTTTTGAAGGACATGTTCATGACTTGGCCACATTTGGGATTTCATGCTGCTTGTCATTGCATTGGTGTAGCTACCACACCATATGATTTTCTACAGGCACATTGGCTTTTCCTGGGAGCTGAGTTCGAAACCTGACCTTTGCAATACAAAACAGATTTTACAAACCATTGTGCATGCTGTCAGAGCTTCTTTGGGCAACAGATGTCCCAACTGGTATGCCTTGAAAGGTGTCTCAGGATGAGTTCCCAGGAAAACATCTTTCCCCAAAACTTGCTGCTCTTAAGGGAGAGAGTAACAGAGTATTATGATCATGCTTCATTCCAGTGGTAGCCTTCAAGATAGCTGCTGAATTATTTCACAGGGTTCAGACGGGCCATCAGAGAAACCAGTGTCTTGGAACGCTGTCATCTCAAATACCAGTAAAACAGCAGCTGCCTTCCTAATTGCTTTTTAACAAGGAGCACTGTCTCTTTGCAAACATGAGGTGAAAGAAAAAAAAAATTCCTGCTAGAAGTTTCCAGTAGCTATTGGTATTTAATGTTAGCAAATGACAGCCCATTTAAGTGCCAGGTCAAGTGCCATTGACAATAGGGTTGGAAAGATAGAAGATCTTATAAAGTAGGAGCATGTGAGAAATATATACATAGAGAGAGAAAGGCCAAGCACTTGGTGCAATCTGCCCATCTACAAATAACAATCTAAACTTACAAAAAAGTTTCAATATCCCTGGGGTAAAAAGTCAAGACTGCTACAGGTGACATACCAGAACACAGAGGACGTCTCATAAAAAGATGATTTATCCTGAATGTACTCACAATTTATGAAGAATTGTAACATTTTTTAAAATGGAGAATATTCCTGAGTAAGCCCCATGTGTATGTTCTGAATAGTTTGCACCTTCTTAGTATTCGGTGTAATTCTTATATTTGTAAAAATTCTGTATGTTAGCAAGATGCAGTTAGTGATTTTGAGATTAGACAGTAAGAACAAAAAAACTTGTCTCATCATGATTGAAAGGGTGGTGTTGTGTGTCCAATTCCTCCTAAAACTTAGGAGCTGATTGACATGGCCTACCATGTAATTAGGTTCACAGAAGAAAGGAATGTTTGAGCTGGATTAATCTGAGAAAATATTTGGGATAACTAAACAAACAGTGAGAAGACTGCTTTGGTCTGCCATTACCCTTGTGTCAATTGGCCAGGTTTCAAAATATTTTAATGCACTGTGAGAATGGGAGATACAAACCACAATAGCAGTGCATAATGAAGTGCCAATTCTTCCTGCTTTTTGGCTTCTTATTCTTCTGGAAGCAGGACTAAAATATAAGCTTTGAATTCTCAGTCTTTCAGTAGCTAGAGTCTCTTACACCTTTTTTTTTAAATGTTGGCTTACAAGCAAACAAATGTCAGAGATAACAGTCAAGAATTGAATACACTATTAGTTCCACCCTCTCTTGTTTGTCTTAATGAGCCAGATTTGCAAAATCCAGTCCTTGGTTTGTTAACACAAAAGAGATTGTTTGTGAAATGTATCACCCTATAGAAAAACCCAAACATGCTGTCTCGAAAACTGCATTTACAAATACAATGTGCACAGCTGCTTGGCTTGGCTGCTTGGCTCACTCTCTCTTTAAAAAAAAAATAAAAATTCCTGTTGTTATAAATGAAGTACTGTGAATACACGTTCCTAAATGTTCAAGAGCAAAGTTGTTCTTCATGCTGCTAGCTTATTATTAATACACAGTACAAGATGTTTTCTAATCTTTGCCACTGGATTCCGTTCTGCTGGGGTCACATGTAGTGTCACTTTTCAACAACATAGTGGCTGTCTTGAAATTAATAGGGGGAAGTTAAAGGCAAGATTAGAATCAGAGCTCTTTTTCAGCCAAGTCTGATACTTAAGTTGAAAAAGAGATCCTCTTCCCAGAGAGGACATCTTTTCTACATTAACCCAGCACCACAGTGTAACTCTGAACCTGCCTGTTTTGTAGCTATGAAAATAAGCTGAACAATTATAAAATGGTGGGGCTTGTTTGCACTCAAGGTGCTCAGGCATAGTTAGCTGTGGAATGCCCACACTCAAATTGATGGCATGGTCCTTGCCCACCCAGGCAAATACCTTATGAGGGGTTATAAAAGATATGCTTACGTTTTTAAAATGTACCAGACTTCAAAAATCAAAGAAGTCTTTGAGAACTGGTTCAGGTAGGTTTCTTCTCTCCTGTTCTCTTGGCTCCCTGGTCTTATGTGTTCACACAGTGTTTGCCATGGCTGTTATGCAAAACTGCATCTTCTACAAATGCGTTGGCACGTGATAAATACTGATGAGCAGATTAATTGATTGCCCTTCCCTAGACATATTTTAATTCAAGAAACACTGTGTAATGGGGTGGAATTGGGTATACTCCAGTGGAATCTACAGATAAGAGGCTTGTGGTTAGAACCTCTTCCCTCCACTCTCTGAGGGAGGATACATACCAAGGTCCAAACTTTGTGGCTATTTTTGTGTTATATAATCACTCCTTCACCCCAAAAAACTCCTCCGCTCCGTCTTGAGCATTCACTTAGACTTTGAACCTCTGAGCCATCTTTGTGTATAGAAAACAAATTTATAATGGAATTACATGATTACATTACATGGTATAAAAATTTCCATAGCTTTTATTTTTGGTCTGCCATTGTACTCTTTACTCTTTCCAGAATTTGGAGAATGAGATAAGCAGTCGGGATGCTTTGACCAAAGCAGTGCTCAGTACAGGGCAGAAACTGGTAAGGGGAGGCCACTCAGCCTCCCGCAAGATTATGGAGCATCTGAAGGAGCTTGAGACTTCTGTAGAAACCTTGAAGGCAGAGGCTCAAGAGAGAAGACAGCGACTCATGCAGTCATATGAGGCCCATCTGTTCCTGAATGAGGTAAAGATGCTTCATGAGAGATGTATTTTGGTCTTTCTTTGCTTAAAAGAACCAATACCTGTATTGTTGAATGGATGTAAGTGCTGAGATAAGAGCAGAATTCATACTGTCCTGATTTTTCATATCTGGTAAATATGGATACAGTGGAGAAATAACAACTACTTTTCCAACTAATTGCAGTGAGGGATAAACATGTAACCATAACTACTGGGTTCTCTGGGTACATGTTCTTTTTCATAGTGTCTGCTAGACTGCATTGCAGGAAGGCATCTAAGCTGCTCTCTGTTTTCACTGATGTGTCTCTTTGGGCACTGCTGCTTTCCAGTTTTCTTTATCTTGACCTAAATCACAGCCATGTTCAGGATCATCCCTGTATTTTATACAGCTGCTGGAGGTGGAGGCATGGCTGGCAGAGAGGAGCTTCATTCTGGAGACTTCTGATTATGGGAAGAATGAAGAATCTACACAAGCTTTGCTTCGTAAACTTGAGGCTACCAAGCTGGACATGGATGGTTTCAGGCCCAGGATCGAGAAAGTACAGGAGACAGGTGCCAGCTTAATAAACAAAGACAGCCCAGAGAGGTATAAAAGTGAAAACATACTTCTGCTCCAGCTTTAACAGAAATGCCCAGAGAAGGCAAATACAGAAATGTTTAACCTTTAGTAGATGTTTGACGGCTCGTTCAAAAACATGACTTCAGGGGATATCAGTCCCTCTTTCACCACCATCACACACACTCAGCCCTCCCCCCCCCC
>VZZY01016935.1:141968-155452 GCA_013400335.1 Eurystomus gularis
AAGGACAGGCTAGTTAGTGCAGATCAGCTTCTTTGGTCCCTTGTCTATGCCCAGGAATTGTCATCTAGTTCTCCTTTACCATAAAGGTTCAAAAAGCACTATGCTTGGGAAAGGAAATGGATATTTTTGACAGTTCACTGTTTTTTTGATTGCCAGTTTGCTTTTATATCTGGGGAGGAGAAAGTGAAAAGAGCAGCCATTCATATGAGACACTTAAATTTCCTGAACTAGCTGGTTTTAATGGCTTGGCTTAACTCGCTCCATGATGTTATCCTGTTTCTTCTGTGTTTTGAAGGTGTTGCAAATTTGACCTGCCTGATTCTTGTTCTTTGCAGTCCAGCCATACTTTCAAAGCTCCAGGGGATCCTAGCAGACTATCAGTCTCTCCTACAGAAGGCTGAGACCCAGAGAAAATGCCTACAAGAACAATTCCAGCTCTATCAGTTTGAAAGAGAATTCCAGCTGGTGGATGCATGGTTTTCCAGTAAACAGTCTGTAGCAGAGTCCGATGACTATGGGCAGGACTTCGATGACGTTGAGGTAAAAGAAAATAAAAGGTGTTGTATGTATTGTGTGGCAAAGCAGGGATGTATTTGCTGTAATTTTTGTGTAGCTGCTGACAGTGAAGCATGTTACAGTGACAAAAACTAAGCAAACCAGTTCTCTGCAGCAAGAACTCAGACTGGTTTCTGTCTGCTTATACAAGGGCTCTGTGAGGTAGCATCCTCCAACAGAAAAAATAGGCGCATCAAAAAGTTAGCTTTTTCTTGGGATAAGGTGAGATTGGCACACTCTACTGCTGGTCCTGATTATAAATTTGAGAGGGCCAAAAAATATTGACATGACCAGGACCATGGTCTTGTAACAATTTCAGTAGAAAACAGTGGGATGCTGTGTTCACACCTCTAGCTGCTGATTTCAAGGATAAATTTCTGCTCAGTGCACATAGTGTCCACTCCTCAACAAGTGCTACACATGTAGACAGCCTAACAGGTTATATTTCTTAGCTTTTGATCTGGGCAGCAGCATCTTTTTTTCAGGATGTGGGTGACTTTTTTCTCTTGACATAAGCTGTGAAACAACCAAGACAATAGATGCCTTCTTCTAACTCCATATCATCTGCATTTATCAAGTGACTTGCACATGTGAAGTGCTGGGGCCTGGGTTGCGGGCTCTGAGTTGGAGTTGACTTGTGGACAAGTCACAGCTTAGCAGAGTGGTTTTTTTGCCAATTGGCTCCAGGTCCCAGAGGCAGTGCCTGGCCCACCCGTGTGCAACCCCACCTTCCCCAGGTGGTTGTGGTTGGGGTGTGGGCGAGGCCAGGACTACATCAGCTGGGAGCTGATGAGTTTGTGAGCAGCTTCCTGTTGGGGCTGGGGGCTTTTGTGGTGGCTGCTGCTACACTGATTCCCTGCAGAGACATGGGGGATTCGAGAGAGAGAAGAGTAAAGGGATGTGCTGCTTCTGAGGGGATGTTGCAGAGTTTGGCGTTGGCTGGCAAGATCGAAGAAGAAACAGCACAACGTGTAGATTGCAATACATAGTTTTTGTGTTACACAGTATAGAGAAAGTGACTCCTCCTGCCCCTTTCATGGAGGCAGCAGAAATTTTTATATCTAAGTCTGTGTCCATTTATCCTGCAGGTGCTGGAGAAAAAGTTTAAGGATTTTGTAAATGAGGTGAAACCTCTGGGACATTCCAAAGTTGTCTCCTTAAATGAGTTGGCCTCTAAACTAGAGAAGGAGGGCCACAGCAAGATGGACATTATCCAGAAGAGAACAAAGCAAATGAATGAGATGTGGGAGAAACTATGCCATGCCATCCAGATAAGGACAGAGGTAGGAAATACATGAAAAACTGGGGCATTGAATTTCCTGATTTCCCATGTCCTTCTTCCTTTCCCAAGCCAGTGCACTGCTCATGTTGAAACACAAGGTTTATAAGAGGAGTGGGTGTATTCTGTTTTATTATTTCTTGATCCATTTCCCTTTATGGCCACTGCTTACCATACTGCTCCTGGCAACACTTATACTTGGAAGATAGTTATCAGCCTGGAGTAATTCTGTTTTCCTTAATTCACTGCTAGCTCTGGTTTCTTGACAGACGAAGCCAATCTAACAGTTTACTACCACTAACAGGAGGCTGGCTCTGGTACTCATTGGACTCTTTATTGAACTACTTCAGCTTATTAAACAAGATGAAAACTCTCCAGATTTTCTTGCTGAGCTAGTTACTTGAAGTCAAGGAAGGGGTATGGGATAGAATGTGATAGAGGACATGGAGCCAAACCCTTTACCCTTTGGTGGCAGTTAGCTATTAAATCAGCTCACCCTTTCTTGTGAAACTACAGTTGTAGTTGCGTTTGGAAAAGCAAAGAGGACACATAGAACTCAACACTTTTGTTTTCTTTAAGGAGAATGTAAAATATCAATGTCCTCAACTCTTCTTTTTTTTCACTACTATTACATACACATTTTGCTTATGAAGCTGCTCAAGTCCACTATAGGCTGCTAGCAGCAGTAAATGCATAGCAGTTGTTAACATATAGCTCAAATATAAGATAGCATTAGAACTTTTTTTTAGCCCTCTCATTTCAGGAAACCTAATTTTTACCTAAATCCTCTTTTTTTTCACTGTTTGCCATGTAGGCCTCTATTCCAAGAAAGTATTTTAGGACACTTTCTGCAGTGGGGAGAGCTACATTTAGAGGGTAATTCATGCTCTACATCTTGATCGCTCATCTTATGTAGGGACAAACTGCTCTTTGGAGACATCTGTTTCTTCCCATTGACAAGGAGAACTTGGGGTAATTAGGTTAGTTGAACACCTCACTTTCAGGTGACTTAACCGGGAAGATGTTTCACTCCCACACTTATCCAGTCTGTACTGCATCAAGACATATTAGGGTTGTCCTTCTTTGTGCTGCAGATAGTATTACCACTAAATTTTTTGTTTATTCCAGAATCTAAGAGCAGCCCGGCAAGTTCACCAGTATGATCGTGATGTGGATGAAGTGAAAGGCTGGATGCAAGAGAAAGAGGCAGTGGTTGACATAGAAGATTATGGATATGATCTTCCAGGTGTACAGACACTTCTCAGCCAGCTTGAGGGAGTAGAGGTAAGGAGATTTCTCATGAAGCAGAAAAGCATAAGTGGCAAAAATAGAAGGAGATTGATGCTTGACTTGAAATCCTCTCAAGTGCCTCGTTTGCAGGCCACCAAAAGATAAATTTATTGTACTCTGAAATACTCTTTTGCTTCACGGACGGAGGCCTTTTCCTCCTGTTTTTAATATTTTGATATTATATTATCATTGCTTTTGCTTCTAAGGATGAGCTTATCTTCTAAAATCCATTCCAAATTGTTATTATAATTTCAAAGTAGTCATTTGAACTCTAAGAGACTTCAGCTCCAGACTTATCAAAATAATCAGTGTCACATCTAAAGAAGCTTTTTTGATGTTTGATAATGAATGTTAAAAGGCGTTAGAAGGAAACTGAGAGAGGAAGTCTCAACAGAGTCATATTTCAGCCTCTGTGCAGTCAGTGGCTAGAAAAGATATGCACCGTCTTTAAAATCTGCTTTTGATAGATATAAGTAGTGACTTGATCTTACAATCCATTCTGTCTCTTTTCTAGAGAGATCTAGGAGCCATTATGAAAGAGCTGGAACGGATTCGGGGAGAGGCTTGGCACCTCAGCCGCACATACCCTCAAGTCAAGGAAAACATAATGGAGAGACTCACGGATGTGGATGAGTGCTGGGCAAACCTGGACAAGAAGTTTTTGGAGAGGAAGACAAGACTGAGCCAGGCAGAACAAGTCCAGCTCTACTTCAATGACTGCAGGGAGCTGATGTATGTGTTGGCGCCTTGAGTTTGGCAGTGGGCCTTATTTCTTGTCTTTCCTATATAGAATTTTCTAATTTACACTTGTGAGTTGACTCCTGTCCCAGGTGCTCTGCAGCTTGCTCTTTGAATAATAATACATGACATCCTCTCAACAGCACTTCACAGAATCTATGACACATCAGAGGTGATCATGCCACTCCAGCACAGTGTGTATGACAAACCTCCATTTTTAGACTATTTCCTAGAAAGTCTTGGAGAATTCAGTTACTCTGGATAGATTTACTAGACTCAATTCCATCTGAAAATACTGTTGATTCCGTAGGAAGATGGGGGAGCATCTGCTAGATAGTCAAGTCATTTGTGCACCTGGACAGACACCAGTGCCCAGTGTTCTCAGAGTCAAAGTGACTACAATAAAAACAACCTTCTAGAATAGGTTAGCACTTGCTCAAGTGCTGAAAGTGGTTTGCACACATGTATTTAATGTTGTTGCCCATATGCACACACTTTTCTGTCCATTCTTATTAAGGGTCCGTTTTTTGCAAGAATTCAATTGCTGGGAAATTCCATGGTTGGGCTTTTTTTTTCTGTTTTTAATCTGAATTAGAACAAAATGCTGAATGTATAAAGCATCTACTAAACACTTTTTTTTTTAAGACATTTTGAGCTAAACATCTTATTCTGTTTAAATCAAGCATGCCAAAGTGTCTATAAGCAAAGGTCTAATGTAAAAACTGAAATAACTAATGGAAATATGCTATACTCAAAGTAGGAGACCAACATTAAAATATTGTATTTTATAATTTTAATGGCATTTTCATCAAAATTGAAATAATGAAAGAGTTAATCCATGATGAGTAAAAATACAAAGACAGTGAAGTGGTTACCACTGACTATTGGACATTTATTATGCGAAGAGATAGATCCTGAGCTCAGGTAAATCAAGACACATTGATTTATGCTTGTTGAAGCTCATGGAGTAAAAAAAATTCCTTTAAAAGGATCTACCAATATGCTTGTTTGCGTGAGTGCTTTGTATGCATATGAAGTACTTTCATGCAACGTGATAAGGTCAGATGGACATCTGAAAGTCTCTGTGTCCCTGTACCATGTATGAAAGTACTGTGAATGTTACAGTTCTTTCTGAGGATTTGTTTGCACAATGCTTCAGTATGCACAGATGCTGCAGCTGCCTTTCTAACAGTTGAAGTATTGACACTCTGGTAATATTATAGCAGGATATAAAAATCCATAGATGTGTGAGTGAACCTTCAGCAATGTAGTTGTATATTCATATCTTTTGTGAGCAAATGGAAGTCTCTATGCACATCCCCACAGCCATGGGATGTGCTCATTTCTGAGTATCCATCAGACTCAAATCCTTACTCTTTTGACCCTGTTCTGTAGGGCCTGGGCCAATGAGATGCATGCACTGGTGATATCTGAGGAACTGGCAAATGATGTCCTGGGAGCTGAACTGCTTATCAAGCGTCATGAGGAATACAAGCGTGAGATAGAGAAGCAGTGGCTAAAATATGAAGAAATGCAGCGGGCGGGAGGTGACCTGATGAAGAATGGACATTTCATGTCTGTGGAGGTGTGTTGATGAGTTAAATATTTTACAAAGAGCGAACAAAGATGACATTAAACAGGCAGGAGTTGCAGCTTTGTCCCTTTTTAAAAACAAAAGAACTAAACAGAACAATCAGGTTCTCTACTATTAAAAGCTTCATGTTTCATGTGACCTGTAGAAAAAAAACCCCCCACCTTTTAAAGTTCTTACTCCTCTAAAAACTGATTTTGAAGCTGAGCATAAAAGAATAGTCACTGGATTGATTATGGCTGGAGTGGGAGGGGATAGGGAGGTGTTGCTATTCCACAGAAAAGATGTGCCACATAAATGAGATTTTAACACTTAACTGCACAAGACCTAGGATAAAATACATCACAATGCAATCAACTATAGGATGGAGTGATGTCCCTAAGTACACCAGAAGATACACAATTCTTCAGAAATGTTATAGAGCCAAAGGAGCAAGAATGTTAACATTTCAGTGATCCTGTTATCTATGTACCTTTAGACTTTGACCTTTGCAATGGTCCCATGCTTGTTTGCAGATCCAGAGGTCACACTATTAAAATTATTTTCTGAATTTATGCAAGACTACATTACTTCTGTTGTAGAATGAATTTTTCCACAGTTTAAGGTTCTCCGTTGTTGCCTTGCCATAATGCATGTATTTGTTGAATCTTCTTGTTCTCACTAGTTCTATAATACAAATTTCCTGGGTATAAAGGATGTATGAGTCCTCATTTTCTCTTACTTTAAGTCATTTAGCCTTTACATTGTATAAGCATATTCCACAAGCTGTATGACCAATATTCTGCTGTATGTTTTCTCATGAAAAGACATCCTTTCTAAACTATGTTAACACCATAAAGTTATCTAGAGGCTCATCTTCTGGATCATGAGGGCAGATTACGTGCTAGTTGGCTGACACACGAAAGTCTGACTGTATTTTTCACTCCCCGGCATTGCAAATGTTATTTTTCTAGATTGAAGAAAAACTCTTAGAGATGTCAGAGCTGATGAAGAAGGTAAAGGAGAGCTGGGACATGAGAAAAGAGTTATACATAGAAAACTGGGAGATTCAATTGCTCCGCAGAGAGCTAGAACAAGCAGAAGCATGGCTAGCTGCCAAGGAGAGCTTTCTTTCAGACCCTAGCTATGGGGTGAGTAACGACAGTGAAATACTATTGAAATACCTTTTAGCCTATACAGAGTGCTTGGAGTACTTGTCATCTCAGGCCTGAAGTTAATCACAATCTAAAGAGTAATGTGCCCTCGAGATTACAAAGGCGGGAGCTCTGTCCTCTCACAGAAGTGAGCCCAGGACAGTTGCTGCATTTTACATGGTGATGGGTTCCAGGAGGTGGTGGCTTCCAGGGGATAGTAGAAGACTGGAGAGAATTCCAGACCATTTTTTATTGTAATAAGATAACTTGCAGAGCGTTCAACCTTTCCTGTCATACTGAGAGTCTGTTTCATAAGGAAAAAGGCCTTTTCTCACCTCGTGTTGGGTGGTAGAATGTTTTGTGCAGATAGCTAGATAGATAGCTTGTAAATTCCTATTTAAACACCAGCATCCATGTTTTTGGGTTTTTTTCTCATTGTTGACTGTCTTCTGATGGTTTATAAGATGGGAAAACAATGTCATAAACTCAAGTATCAAAAACTAAGCAGAAAGCAAGACAGAGGTTTAAGATGTGCATGCTGTAGAGCAGGAACTAACCCTGTGTCTAGCACAAGTTGGAATCCAAGTACTTAATCTGTATGCAAACAGTTATAGTTGGAAGCCGTGGTACCATATGGCTTTGCAGAAAGAAAAGAAGATTGTTATTTAAGATCTTTTTTTCATGTACAGCAGACAGACTGCAAGTTACATACCTTTTTTTTAAAGTGTAAATTAAGATTTTTCACACTCTACTAAGGGTTTAAACATTCAATTACAAAAATTTTAGAATCATCATTTGGCTAAATAGAGTGGGTGACTCTGAAAATCTTAGGTGTAATCTCTTCTGGTGGACTTGATTTTGTGTAACTGTATCTGATAATTTTTCCATTCAGGATTCAGTGTCTGAAGTAGAGGAATTACTGAAGAAACACCATGACTTCGAGAAGATGCTTGCAGCTCAGGAGGAGAAATTTGCTCAGCTCAGCAGGAAAACAAAGGTGAGAACGAGAAGGTCAATGAGCTGTGTACAACACAGGATGACATGGGTCCTTGAATGTTTGGGGCTCAGTCACTCCATGTAAGAATGAAGTTCCTGTACTAAGATGGGGTAATTGAGTGACCAAAGCTGAGATATTGCAGATAGAGCAGCTGCGAATGAGACCTGTATGGAGATCAGAAGGGTCAAACTAGCTTGCAAAGGCTCTAAGGAAGAAGTGGAAGCTTTCTTCAGCCAGGAGCAGCAAAAAGCATGTGTAGTGCACATTGCTGTGTAAGAAACAGGGTGATCCCTTGCTGCATGGATGGAGAGATTTTGATCCATTCAGGATGTCAGTAGGGAGCTGCAGCTGCCTGACAGTGCTGGAGGATAGCAAAGGGCTGAAAATGAAGGAAGACCAAAGCAGGGATAGGCCTTTTACCTTCTGGCATCAGAGTTCTGTATTAAGAACCAAAAATATTCAGTCAGCTTCCCAGATGCAGTTTTAACGGTTTTAAAAAATATTTTCCTGAAATAACCAGCAAAACATAGCTTTTCTTGTGTGGCATTAGGGTAAAAATTAGCTTAGCTTAGTCTGCCTTTTGTTCAGTGATTTGCAAATTGGCTAAATCAAGTGACAAAGGCCCTCCACTCTAACATTTTCCATGAGAGCACCCCTGGATACTCACAGTTCCTACAGCAAACTTAAAGCAGTGCCATAGAAGAGAAGTCTCGTTTCTCTAGATGTTATTAAAGACTCAGACTCTAGAGAACGTAGCAAGGGCAGGATTCATTGTGTTTGAGCTTAACTGTCATCAGAATTCATGGTCTGGGTAACAAAATAATGCTCAGCTAATAGCAATCAAGTTCAGTTCTAACTCTAAGAATGTCAGTGGAGGTACAGGCCTTAAAACTCAATGTCAGGGGAGAGCGTATTTGAAAAACGATTCCTGCTTAAAATAAAAAAGAATCTTATGTAATTACCTATTAATGTAATACAGGTAATTTTTTAAAATTTAATACTTGTGTCCTACAGAGGGAGATGAGTCTTCTGAAACAAGTGGACACAGAAGAGAGTGAGCAGAAGGATAAAGGCAAAATTGTACGGGTTCCCTCTCTGAAAAGAAAAACATCTGAGAAAAGGAATACAAAGCCCAAAGTGACAGAGAGAAAGAGCACAACGCCACTGCAATCTGTGCCCTTACCCAGCCTGTCCTGGAGGGCCCCACTTGAAACTATTTTCTCCCCTGTTGAAAAGTCTCCATCGACATTCCAACAATTCATTGCTGAAGAAGTCCCGGAAGTGCTGAGCAGCAACAAAACAGAAACAAAAGCCAAGAGGAGGCTCAGTGAGATTACCACTCCGTCTACACCAAAGGCGGTGGGCCCACAAGCTGCATCTTTGGAAAATCACAGTTCTTTAAGCTCTCCTTTATCTCCTACTACCATAAACCAGCAGCGCAGCAGCAGTTTGTCAGAATCGTATGCCACAGGCCTTTCATCACCTCAGGAGGAAAGTGCTAGAGGCTCCTCTTCCTCCAATCTGCAAACAAAACTAACGGCAACTCTACCTGAGCCTGGTCAAAGGTCACTAGGCAAATCACCAAACTTACTGCTGTCTAACTCCTCTTCTGAGAGATTAGAGAATACATCTTCGGTAAGTCCCAGGGACTCCTGGCTTTCTCCCAACAATGATGCTATCCTGTGCCAGTTAAAGTATGAAAGTCACAAGGAGCACAAACTGGGCATTTCAGTAGATACATTTATGGATCTGAACAGCAAGAGGCATTTTATGTGCCTTTGCAGTTGATACGCTTTCCAAAATAATTACTTAAGCAGCTACGTATTGCTTAAAAGCTTTTTTCATTTGCTCAGCTTTATAGCCTAAGTCTTGACAACTCTGTTGGTTTCTGGTTTTCTCTCCCAAACCAGAGGTTATTCATGCTGCTGAACACGCAGCAGAGCACTTACCAAGAGCCAGGAGATGCTGTCTCACAAAGAGGCAAGACTGCTGATTTACCTATACCCTCTATGTGAACCAGTGGTGCTTGGTGTCCACTGAGTTTAGAAGTCACAGAGAGTCAGGACATAGTGGCACCCTTGCCAAGAAGCTGACCTAGTCCAAGACTAGAATCAGCAACTTCTACTTGCTTCTGTTTCCTGGCAGGAAATACACTATTTTATCTCATGGAGAGGTAAAAATTGTTCCCTTCCCCACTTGCACTTTGAGAGGAACTTTTGCTTGTCATAAGCACTTTGCTTGTCACATACCCAAAGTGTGCCAGTACAACACTATACATTGCTGTAACTCAATGTTATTGTATATAAAATATTATAACTTTAGCAATTTAAGCTGTAAATTGTATTTAATAATATAAAAATAGTATTAAATAGTTAGTACAGCATGATAGAGTAAATTGTTCTAGAAATACATGAATTATCTTCATTTAGGTAGTGTATTGCAGATGTGACTGCAACCTAGAGAGGATTTCTAGCTGTGCTGTGATGGTAAAGGCCAGAGGCAGTAGAGATTGGTTTCTCTGTGTAGAATTTATCTAGACAGACCTTCAGAAATTATAACATAGGTTTAAGGACCATTTTAAAGTTAAATGGCAATGTTCTTGTGTGTCTCAGGTTTCTGCAGGTCTCCAGCACATGGAGGGATTCCTAGAAAAGAGAGACCAGCTCCTTCCAGGAAGAAAACAGGTAGAAACAAATGCCATTGATTTGGGTTAATTCATCTTTCCTTGAATTGTAGTCCAGACCTGATCTGACTTCTTCAGGATAAACATTTGCTGAAGAGAAGCTCAAGACTGTGGGTTTAATTCAGTTACCACTAAAACACATGAAGAAGATTCCATTGGCTATGACAGTACATGATCAAGTCCTTAAGAGGAAGAGACGATGGAATTTTTGCCTGTCATGGGGATCATGCAGAACAGGGTCTGTCTATGTTTACTGGATTTGTGAACCAGACCCTAGGCTGTATGAACAAGTTAATTATGTTCCCCTAATTATAAATACAGGTTTCAATATATCAAATGAATTGGGGAAAAAAAAAAACAAAACAAAACAAAAAACAACCAAACAAACCAATATTTAAAATTACAATAAAAATACAAGCTTCAAGACCCTGTATCAGCATGTGATGGTTTGCTGGCCAAGGAAGCCCTCACTCCCATGCTCCCAATGCTTATAATTTCTAACTGTGCTAGAAGAGAATTAAGATTTCTGTTTATCTTTGAAGAAGTAGTTTGTTTACTCCAGGGCTGAATGAAACTCCCATCCAAATTTTCATGCTGTGAAAAAATATCACTTCAGATCAGTAGGCTGATGATCGTTGCAGAGCAGAAAATTTTCTAATATTGACTACCAATCTGTAGACATCTGAGTGTTTGCTGAGGTACTGCACATAAACAAGTTGTCTTGGATTGTTTGTCCCATAGAATATTTCCTCTGAAGCTTTTAACTTAGAGACATCTTTGAAAAAATGAATCTGATATGGACTCCATCTTATGGAAGAGAAATTAGTTTTTCCTCTGTTCTGGACACACCAAATTTAGTCTGCTGTGATACTGAACTTCCATTTTGCCAAACAAAAAAGACTGTGACTTCTCTTCCTCGAGACTTTTTCCTCCCTTTTCTCTGAAGACCAAATTGTCAGCTTGATTTACTGGCATAACAAAATAAGAATAGGATCCTTCATCCAGAAAGGTCTCACAGCACTACGCTAACCTTTCAGTGGTACATAGTTGGGGTAGGAAATAGCAGCTACTTTCCCACAGTCTTGAGTTGCATTCCACTGAGTTGAGTTTAGGAAATGAAGAAGAATTCAGCAGCCGCATTAGATTGAAACTACACACTTAAAACTAGACTGTGACAAGCAGGCAATGGATAGTGCTCCAGCTGGGAAAAAAAGGGAGTTTTAGAGGCCAAAAATAGACATAACTTTGATACCCACCTTGTCTCGAAGATGTTGCTAACTACAACACAGCATAGAGCTTGCTTGCACCAGGTTACGTCATTTGTTCGGTCCTGACCCTTCCTGAATCACTCACACCAGAAAGTACAGCAGATTCTGTTTTTCTGGAACATAATCATGGCTAAGGGAGCTTCTATGATCATAATATGGGCAAGGTTGGGCTTCCTGTAGAAGTTGCACATGAAAGATTTCACTACTCCAATAAAATATATAGCTAATAATTGGATTGTATTACTATATCTATTTATGCAGCCAGGCTCAAGGTCTTGGAAATCCTTCTACGTAAAACTTGATGGATTAAAGCTTGACTTCTATAATGATGAAAAAGAAGCATCTAAGGTAATCTGGTTTTTTAATCTTTCTAGTAAACTCTGCTTTTACCTATGTAAAAATGCATTTAAAAGAAAAGAGTTACATTTGCTTTGGTTTGGGGCTGGAGTAATCAGCTCTCTTTCAAATGTCAGCTCAGTGAAAATTCAAGTTTTCAGCTGATATCAACTCTGACAGAATTATTAGCTTGCAGATACTTAAAAGAAATATCTTACTCAATAATTGCCTTCAAGATACAATGCAATAATCCATTGTTCCTCTGTCATTCTTCCTACTCATTGATCCTAGTTATAAAGTTAGAAGCAGAAAAAGACAGTATGAATGTGTAGTCAGGCTGCAGGTTGGTATGAAATTGAATCCTAGCAGATGCAGAAGATATCTTGGTTTAATTTCATCCTCCTTCAGAATGTAGCCACACTCCTGTCCATCAGCATTCCTGGTGCCAAGTGTGAGAGGCTGGTAAATTACATCAGGAAAGAGAACGCCTTCACGTTGCGGTAAGTCTTACGGAGAAGTGCACTAATAAAAACCTACACAGCCACCTGCATGGTTGTATTTGCCTACGGTCACCTAAGGCTGTGTGTTGTTAGGAGGCATAACTGAAATGTCATAGTATCATAGAATCATTCAGGTTGGAAAAGACCTCTAGGATCATCAAGTCCAACCTTCATCTCAGCATCTCCCTGACCCCTTACAGTGCTTGCCCCACTCACAAGGACAGAAGGTATAAAGCAAGAACTAGAATTCACCTTCTCTGATCGTTATTTACAGGCTGAGAGACGGGGCAGAGTATTTCTTCGCAGCACCTTCTCAGAGAGTGATGGAGGACTGGCTGCAATCCCTACAGAATAATATAGGTATGCTCTTGCTTCCTTCAAGAGTGAACTGTGCTTTTAGCAAGTGGTAGTGAGAGAAAAAGAATGAGAAGGTGTCCTTAGTCTGGGGCACTTTGAGCTGTCCTTTTTGGCTCTGTTAAACAGCAGTACACAAGTCACCTGCCACCCTGTGATGCAATGACCTGGCAGGAGAGTGTCCAGGGTGACTTGCAAAGCAGCCTTTTGGTTGTATTGCCGCCAGCACCAGGTTTTTCCCAGGGAGAGGTCTTGCCCGAAGGCTAGATTCATCCCTTTCTTAAGGAGTTGATTTGGATCTTGATCAACAGCTTTTCTTCTGAATCTAGTCCCTTTCTGGACACCTCACTAGGTGGTGGCTTACTGGAAAGAGAGTCAGAGCACATTTATAACAATGATGTTCAGAGAAAATTGTTATGGACCCAGAAATGGAAAACTCTGCCTCGAACACTACTTCAGAAGGCTTTTATTTGTGTTCTTTGACTCTGCAGGACACAGTAACAGATCACATTCCACAGTGATGGTGCAAACATCAAACACAGAGACCTCCCAGACAAGAATGTGGAACTTTCCAGACAGAGACTCTGCTGAAAGACTAACCAGCAAAAGCTCACTCCTGAGGTAAGGGTGCATCAAGGCTGAATAGATGTCAGGGCTGTTTGTGCTCGGGTAACAGTCACCTACAAAGGGAGGTTGCCTTGAGGTCAAAAACTCCTGCTCCTCTGTCACTAATGTCACAGAAATAGCGTGGCCAGCAGGA